>CAWUFW010018376.1:0-224131 GCA_963921515.1 Calotriton arnoldi | reverse complement strand
ACCGGACAGATGCTTCTTTGGTGCCTGCCAAGCAGGGGAGTCACTCCTTGACCCCAAGGGAGATTCTTCTGTCCTCTAATCGTGAGTAGAGCGTTGAAGGTCTAGGATTCAGTTTCAGAGTTTCGTCCAGGGATAATCTAAAGTCCTAAGGACTGGGTTCCTATACTTATACTAAGGATAGGGGTTGGACTACTCTGTGGCCCCACCTATGGGTGGGTCAGGGCAGAGGGGTGGCTACACCCCTTTCCCTTTGTCCAGTTCGCGCCAAAGCAGGGGCTGCAAGCCCCTGATCCGGTTTGAACTGGGGTATGCACAGGGACACCAAATGTGCCCCCAGTGCAGGACTTCAAAGCACCCAAAAGTGCTCCTGCCCAGCCCCAATACACATTATCCTGTCTGGGGAGGTGGTCACACCTCCCTGGGACAGGAAACCTATTGTCCAGGCCTCCCCTGCCGGAGTTTTGTCCAGCAGCAGGAGGCCAGACTCGTGTCTGTGGCAGCAGCATCCATTTTGTGATGCCAGGGCTTTGGAAAGAAGTTACCGGGCTAGGCCAGAGTTAACATGTCTTTCCCTCTAGAAGGGTGGAATGCTACCCCCGCCGCCAGAATTGGCGGGGGGTAGTATTCCAAGATGTTTGACACCAAACACGACATGTTTAGGTGCAGCCATTCCAAAGTTAGCATTTAACGCGAGGTTATAATGCGCTTAAGAGTATATGGTCAGGCTGCACTACAAACAGCATCAGAGAAGGGTCTCCGGACGCTGCAGAGGGGCCCTGCTCATGCAGGGGCACCCTCTCACATAGGAACCATGCACTCTGCCTTTAGGATTGATAAGGCCTGCCTTAGGAGTGACTTATAGGTTTATATGTGTGTATGTATTTAGTGATATAGGTAGCCTATATCACAGTAAGGGGTGCATGCACCACCTTACCCAGGCTGCAGTAGCAGACCTGTGGTGTCAGTTTGGATGGCCTTCCAGGGGTGGCATAATACATGCTGCAGCCCCTGGCAGGCCTCTGAGGTACCTATGCCCTTGGTACATAGTATACCATATACTAGGGACTTATAAGGGCACTCAGATTCCAATCAGTGATGTGCCTAAGGCACATGGAAACCATTTTAGAGAGGTAGCAGCTAGGCTGGGGTTCTGATTAGCAGGGCCCCAGCCAGACTAATGTCGAAAAACTGTGAAGCATCAGCAAAAAGTGGGGGTACCCATGTGAAGCAGATCCTACTCTCCTACACAACCCCCCCCAAACGTAGGGACATTAAACTAACCTTGCCCAGTTAAGTCTTCATGTTCTAAGTGGAAGTACCTAGAGAGTCCATCTGCATTGGCATGGTTACTCCCAGGTCTATGTTCCACTGTAAAGTCCATCCCCTGTAGGGAAATGGACCACCTAAGCAGTTTGGGGTTTTCACCCTTCATTTGTTTTAGCCATAAGAGGGGCTTATGGTCTGTCTGAACCAGGAAGTGTGTACCAAACAAGTATGGCCTCAACTTCTTCAGAGCCCAGACCACAGCAAAGGCCTCCCTCTCTATGGCTGACCAACGTTTCTCTCTAGGGGTCAGCCTTCTGCTAATGAAAGCTACTGGCTGATCCTGACCTTCTTCATTCAATTGTGACAGTACAGCCCCTACCCCCAATTCAGATGCATCAGTTTGAACAATGAACTTCTTGGAGTAATCAGGACTCTGTAGAATGGGAGCAGTGCACATGGCCTGCTTCAGGTCATCAAATGCCTTTTGACAGCTAACTGTCCACTGAACCTTTTGGGCATTTTCTTAGAAGTTAAGTCATTCAGGGGTGTCACTATTGATCCATACCCCTTGACAAATCTCCTATAGTACCCAGTCAGGCCTAAGAAGGCTCTCACCTGAGTCTGGGTAGTGGGAGCAGTCCAGTCCATGATGGTCTGGATCTTGCTCTGCAAAGGTTGAACCTGGCCTCCACCCACAAGGTGGCCCAGGTACACAACCTGACTCTGCCCTATCTGGCACTTAGTGGCCTTGATAGTCAGGCCTGCCTTTTGCAGGGCCTGTAAAACATTCCTGAGGTGGACCAGGTGATCCTCCCAGGTGGAGCTAAAGACAGCAATATCATCTAGATATGCTGCACTATAGGCTTCCAGACCTGTGAGAACTGTATTCACCAGCCTCTGGAAAGTGGCAGGTGCATTCTTCAGACCAAAGGGCATTACCACAAATTGATAATGCCCACTAGGGGTTGAGAATGCTGTTTTGGGCTTTGCAGTATCAGCTAGTCTGATCTGCCAGTAGCCAGCTGTCAAGTCAAATGTGCTGAGATATTTGGCAGAGGCCAAAGTATCTATGAGCTCATCTGCCCTTGGTATTGGATGGGCATCAGTCCTAGTGACTGCATTGAGACCCCTGTAGTCCACACAAAACCTCATCTCTCTTTTTCCACCACTGGTGTGAGGTTTTGGTACAAGGACCACTGGACTAGCCCAAGGGCTATCTGAGGGATCAATAACTCCCAACTCCAACATTTTCTGGACTTCAGTCCTGATACAGTCCCTGACATGGTCAGGTTGCCTATAAATCTTATTTTTAATAGGCAGACTGTCCCCAGTGTCCACTTCATGAGTGCACCAGGTGGTCTGACTGGGTGTCAGTGAAAACATATGTCTAAACTGATTGAGAACTTGCCTACAATCAGCTTGTTGCTGGGTAGTGAGGCTGCCTGCCAAGGCTACACCATCTACTGACCCATCGTCAGGGTTCTGTGAGAGCAGGTCAGGGAGTGGGTCACTCTCTTCCTCCTGCCCTTCATCAGTAGCCATGAGCAAGCCCATGTCTGCCCTGTCCACATATGGTTTTAACCTGTTGACATGGAGAACCCTGTGGGGACTCCTGGGTGTTCCTAGGTCTACTAAGTAGGTAACCTCACCCTTCTGCTCAATAATAGTGTGGGGTCCACTCCATTTGTCTTGGAGAGCTGCTGGGGCCACTGGCTCCAACACCCACACCTTCTGTCCTGGATGGTAAACAGTCAGAACAGCCTTTTGGTCATGCCAGGCCTTTTGAAGTTCCTGGCTAGCCTCAAGGTTTTTGGTTGCCTTTTTCATGTACTCAGCCATCCTGGAGCGGAGACCAAGTACATAGTCCACTATATCTTGCTTTGGGGGCTTGAGAGGTAACTCCCATCCTTCCTTCACCAAGCACAGTGGACCCCTCACAGGGTGGCCAAACAGAAGTTCAAAAGGGCTATAACCAACCCCCTTCTGAGGCACCTCCCTATATGCGAATAAAAGGCAGGGCAAGAGTATGTCCCATCTACGCCTAAGCTTTTCTGGGAGCCCTTTAATCATGCCCTTCAAGGTTTTGTTGAATCTCTCAACTAAACCATTGCATTGTGGGTGATAGGGGGTGGTGAACTTATAAGTCACTCCACACTCCTTCCACATTGCTTTTAAGTACCCAGACATGAAGTTAGCACCCCTGTCTGATACTACCTCCTTAGGAAAGCCCACTCTTGAGAAAATTCCCAGGAGGGCCCTTGCCACCACAGGTGCTGTAGTGGTCCTTAGGGGAATAGCTTCTGGGTACCTGGTGGCATGCTCCACTACCACCAGGATAAACCTGTGCCCAGAGGCTGTTTAGGGATCCATGGGACCAACAATGTCAACCCCTACCCTTTCAAAGGGCACCCCCATCACAGGTAGTGGTATCAGGGGGGCCTTTGTAGTGCCACCTGCCTTGCCACTGGCTTGGCAGGTTACACAGGAGCGACAAAACTCCTTGCTGTCTTCAGACATGTGGGGCCAGTGAAAGTGAGGGACAATTCTGTCCCAAGTCTTGTTCTGGCCCAGGTGACCTGCTAAGGGAATATCATGGGCTAGGGTCAATAGGAAGCCCCTGAACTTCAGAGGTATAACCAACCTCCTGGTAGCACCAGGCTTGGGGTCTCTACTCTCTGAGTACAGGAGTCCATCATCCCAATACACTGTATGGGGACCACTAGCTTTCCCAGCAGCCTCAGCAGCAGCTTGCTGTCTGAGGGGTTCAAGGGAGGGGCAGCTCTGCTGCTCCTGGCTCAGATCTGCCCTAGAAGGTCCCCCTGTCCCCAAGAACTCAACCTGGTCAGGTTCAAGTTCCTCTGGGACAGTTCCTTCTTCAGGGCTGAGATCATCCCCCTCAAGGGACTGATCTTCCTCCTGAGCCAAGGGGGAAGGCACTGCCTTAACCCTACTACTCCTCCTCTTGGAAGGCACTTGGTCCATTCTTCCAGAATCCAAGGCCTGTTCAGTGCTAGACATTTTGGCTTGTGACCTGGTCACAGCGAACACATCTGCAGGGATCCCCAGCATTTCTGCATGGGTCCTGAGCTCCACTTCTGCCCAAGCAGAAGTCTCTAAGTCATTGCCAAGCAAGCATTCGACTGGTAGGTTTGCACTTACCACAACCTTCTTAAGGCCAGTTACCCCTCCCCAGGAGAAGTTAACAACTGCCAGAGTATGGTCTGTTCTGACATTGCTAGCATTGGTCACTTGGTACATCTCACCAAGTATAACTTGCCCAGGATTCACAAGGTCTTGTGTCACCATTGTGACACTTGCCCCTGTGTCCCTAAATGCCAAAGCCTCACGTCCATTGATTAAAGGCTGTTGTCTGTACTTGCCCAGATTACTGGGACTCACAGTGGAGGTCACATCCATGCCTCCATCACAGACTAACACAGCCTGAGTCAGTTCTCTGACTAGGTCAGAGCCCAACTCAGTACCCAGGGTGAACCCTACTAAACCCTTGGCTGGAGCACTCCCACCAACTGTACTAGGGGGAACAGGTGCCTTAGGGGCATTGGTGGGTGCTGGACTGGAGTCTTTGGACTTGGTGCAATCACTGGTCCAGTGGGTCTTTTGCTTACAGACCTTGCACCATGGTTTTCTTTGGCCTTTCCCTTTGGTAGACAGTGAATCCCCACCAGAAGAAGATTTTTGGGGGCCTGATGAAGACTTTTGATCTTTACCCTTCTCCCCACCCTTTTCAGAGTTCTTAGCATCTTGCTTCTTGGTTTCCCCACCTTGGTTCTGTACCTTCTGCTTCACCCTGGTTCTGACCCATTTGTCTGCCTTCTTTCCCAATTCTTGGGGAGAGGTCAGATCAGAGTCTACCAGGTATTGATGCAACAGCTGATTTTGACAGTTATTAAGAATCTGCTCCCTCATTATCAGATTGTACAATCCTGAGAAGTCACACACCTTACTGCCAATCAACCAGCCTTCCAGAGCCTTGGCAGAACAATCCACATAGTCTACCCAGTCTTGAGTCTGTGCTTTTTGGGTATCTCTGAACTTCAACCTGTACTGTTCAGTGGTTAGGCCAAACCCATCAATAAGAGCACTCTTCAAGACCTTGTAATTATCAGCATCCTCCTCTCTAACAGTGAGGAGCTTATCTCTACCTTTGTCAGCAAAGGAGAGCCACAAGATTGCTGCCCACTGCTCCTGAGGGACCTTCTGTACCTTACAGGCCCTCTCTAGAGCAGTTATCCACTTGTGGATGTCATCCCCATTCTGATAGGGAGGGACAATCTTGCTCAGGTTCCTATGGTCATAGGACCTTTCCCTATCTCTAGGGACATGGCTGCCACCATGGGACTCTAGTCCCAACTTTCTTCTCTCTCTAAAGAGATCTAGGGACTCCCTGTCTATAGCCATTTGCTTCTTTTTGATTTCAAGCTGAGCTTCCTCATATTGAACTAGCCTCTTTCTTCTCTCATGAGAGGATTCCCTCCTATGAGATGAGACAGAGCTCCCTATGGAGGTGCCAGAGTGGTTAGACTCCTGAGAAGGAGACCTAGACCTTCTGGGCACACTCATAATCCTTCCTGGGGGGACAAAGAGGGCATCATTCTGATCATCCTCTTCATCTTCCTCAGGAGGGATTGGATTATCCAGGTCAGGGCCATTGTCGCCCTCCTGGCCAGTTTCAGAGGGGGGGCTGGGGGTACTGGTACCCCTGGTCCCATCCTCATCATCTGCCCCACCCTCAGCTCCTACCCCTTCAGTCCCCAAGGGCATACTAAGGTCATAAGCCACCAACAACTCCTTGAGGTGTTGGGTGGTGGGGCTTTGGCCTGTCCTTATCTTTCTCAAGTTGCATAAAGCTCTCAATTCCAAGAATGGGAGTGTATCATACTTGGAGGGTGGAAGCTCAATGGCTTCCTGCAAGGATTCTTTAGATCCTACCCTTAAAGACATTACTAGTGTGGTGTGGTGTATGCACTACCTACTCTAGTGTGGCCTACTAAACTCTCTTGAGTTGTAGAAAGGGTTGTGCTATCCCTTAACACACAACTCTAAGTTCAGTAGAACTTACTGTATTCTAAGCTTAAATTATATGTACCTTAGGTACCTTTAGTGGTTTTCAGTTGATCAATTCAATTGAGATTATCTGGTAAAACAATAGCAAGCTGGAATCCCACACGCTGCACACCAATGTGAGAAGTTGGCCTGGTATATGCTGTCCACTAATTATAGTGGGCACCTTGCACCAGTCCAAACAACCCCTTATTGGAGATAGGTTAAAGACAACCTTATTGAAAGCTATCCTAGTGGTAGCTATGGAGAGCAGCCTTCAGGCTAAGTCTTGAAGGAATGTAAAGCAGCTTGTTTTACCAGTCTATAATCTCTTGAGTGATCAAATGAAAGAGCACCACACCAGGTATATATTCAAAATATATGTATTTATTGCTAAACACACCCCTCTAGTCTCTTTATGAGGCTAGAGTTCGAAATACATAAGTTAGAAGTTATTTAAACACAGTAATAGCACAAATACACGTTTGGGCCCTAGGGGCGTACCAAACCATATACCAATAAAGTGGTATAAGAACCACGACTGAACTAGACACTAGGCCTAGAGCCTCTAGAAGTGCTTGGACCACAAGGAACCACCCAAGGTAGTGACACAGGGGACCCACGGGAGACGCGTGCAGTGTAAATACACAACCGCGATACGCCGTTGACTTCTATGGAGAAAGTCGTGATCGGGAAATTAGAGAAAAGGGACACTTAAAAGAGGACTTGGACCAAACCCTTTGAGATCTAGGACTTTGAAGAGTCTCTACCCACGGGAGCACCGGAGTACTCGTGTTACCTCACCCAGGGAAGCCGGGTGCATAGGTGCCTTTCGGGGTCGGGTTTCGTCGTCGATTTGAATGGCGATCTGCTGCAAAGTGCTGCTGGCGACCAAGTGAAAAGTGTCCGGGTGGATCCAAGAGTGGATCGGAGTTCTGAAGAACCTGAAAGCAGAGGGGACAGAGTCTGGGTCACTAGCCAGTGACCAGGAAGGCGATGGACAGATGCCCACCGATGTCGAGTGCTTCAGGTGCATTGACGGTCGTCTTGACTCTTCAGCCACGAGGTCCAGGAGGCGTTGTCAGCAACCAGGAGCAGGATTCGGGCTGGTACACGATGTTTGTCGAGTGCTGAGGTGTCGGCGACCGGATTGGACCCAACAAGCCTTGGCAACGGCAAGTCTCGATGCAGAGGAAGATCGTCGATGGTGCAGACCAGCAAGGTCTGGGGAACTCACCCAGCGAGGGTAAGTGAGGGCAGGCCTGGAGCAACCAGGATGCCAAGTTAGAAAAAGATTGGCCTTCGTTAAGGGCTACTAGCCAATGGGCTAGCGACCGCGAAGGAGCCTCATGACTCCGCACGTGGATCTGGCTCACAGGACACTCGTGGAGTGGAGGCCAGTGATTTTCGGTGCAGTTGGTGCTGGAGGATAGGGCTACTCGGAGCCCAAAGCACGACTTCTTGGGAGACCCAGAAGAGGATGCACTTGCAAATGTGCTCGGTGTCCAGGGGTCACGGTCTCAAGTCACCCACGATAGCCACGGGCCTCAGCTTTGCTGGGGACTCAGGGTAGCCTCGGGGAAGTGTGAGAATCCACCTCTGGTGATGTGATGACTTCGGCGTCCGACGGGAGCTTCAGAAATGCGAACCGGACAGATGCTTCTTTGGTGCCTGCCAAGCAGGGGAGTCACTCCTTGACCCCAAGGGAGATTCTTCTGTCCTCTAATCGTGAGTAGAGTGTCGAAGGTCCAGGATTCAGTTTCAGAGTTTCGTCCAGGGATAATCTAAAGTCCTAAGGACTGGGTTCCTATACTTATACTAAGGATAGGGGTTGGACTACTCTGTGGCCCCACCTATGGGTGGGTCAGGGCAGAGGGGTGGCTACACCCCTTTCCCTTTGTCCAGTTCACGCCAAAGCAGGGGCTGCAAGCCCCTGATCCGGTTTGAACTGGGGTATGCACAGTGGCACCAGATGTGCCCCCAGTGCAGGACTTCAAAGCACCCGAAAGTGCTCCCGCCCAGCCCCAATACACATTATCCTGTCTGGGGGGACAGGAAACCTATTGTCCAGGCCTCCCCTGCCGGAGTTTCGTCCAGCAGCAGGAGGCCAGACTCGTGTCTGTGGCAGCAGCATCCATTTTGTGATGCCAGGGCTTGGAAAGAAGTTACCGGGCTAGCCAGAGTTAACATGTCTTTCCCTCTAGAAGGGTGGAATGCTACCCCCGCTGCCAGAATTGGCGGGGGGGTAGTATTCCAAGATGTTTGACACCAAACACGACATGTTTAGGTGCAGCCATTCCAAAGTTAGCATTTAACGCGAGGTTATAATGCGCTTAAGAGTATATGGTCAAGCTGCACTACAAACAGCATCAGAGAAGGGTCTCCGGATGCTGCAGAGGGGCCCTGCTCACATAGGAACCATGCACTCTGCCTTTAGGATTGATAAGGCCTGCCTTAGGAGTGACTTATAGGTTTATATGTGTGTATGTATTTAGTGATATAGGTAACCTATATCACAGTAAGGGGTGCATGCACCACCTTACCCAGGCTGCAGTAGCAGACCTGTGGTGTCAGTTTGGATGGCCTTCCAGGGGTGGCATAATACATGCTGCAGCCCCTGGCAGGCCTCTGAGGTACCTATGCCCTTGGTACATAGTATACCATATACTAGGGACTTATAAGGGCACTCCAGATTCCAATCAGTGATGTGCCTAAGGCACATGGAAACCATTTTAGAGAGGAAGCAGCTAGGCTGGGGTTCTGATTAGCAGGGCCCCAGCCAGACTAATGTCGAAAAACAGTGAAGCATCAGCAAAAAGTGGGGGTACCCATGTGAAGCAGGTCCTACTCTCCTATACAGCACAACCCCCTACACTGCCTGAACACCATTGCTCTGCCCTAAACCCTGAAACACTAGCCCCAGCACGACCCCCTACACTGCCCGAACACCACTGCACTGCCCTAAACCCTGAAATACCACCCCCAGCACGACCCCCTACACTGCCCGAACACCACTGCACTGCCCTAAACCCTGAAACACTACCCCCAGCAAGACCCCCTACACTGCCCTTACACCACTGCACTGCCCTAAACCCTGAAACTTCACCCCCAGCAAGACCCCCTATACTGCCTGAACACCACTGCCCTAAACCCTGAAACACCACCCCCAGCAAGACCCCCTACACTGCCCGAACACCACTGCACTGCCCTAAACCCTGAAACACCACCTCCAGCACAACCCCCTACACTGCCTGAACACCATTGCTCTGCCCTAAACCCTGAAACACTAGCCCCAGCACGACCCCCTATACCGCCCGAACACCACTGCACTGCCCTAAACCCTGTAACCCCACCCCCAGCATGACCCCCTACACTTCCCGAATACCACTGCACTGCCCTAAACCCTGAAACACCACAACCCTGCACGACCCCCTACACTGCCCAAACACAACTGCACTGCCCAAAACCCTGAAATACCATCCCCAGCACGACCCCCTTTACTGCCCGAACACCACTGCACTGCCCCAAACCCTGAAACACCACCCCCAGCATGACCCCCTACACTGCCCGAACACCACTGCCCTAAACCCTGAAACACCACCCCTGCACGACCCGCTACACTGCCCGAACACCACTGCACTGCCCTAAACCCTGAAACACCACCCCCTGCACGACCCCCTACACTGCCCGAACACCACTGCACTGCCCTAAACCCTGAAACACCACCCCCAGCACGACCCCCTACACTGCCCGAACACCACTGCTCTGCCCTAAACCCTAAAACACCAACCCCAGCACGACCCCCTACACTGCCCGAGCACCACTGCACTGCCCTAAACCCTAAAACACTACCCCCAGTACGACCCCCTACACTACCCGAATACCACTGCACTACCCTAAACCCTAAAATACTCCCCCCAGCACGACCCCCTACACTACCCGAACACGACTGCTCTGCCCTAAACCCTCAAACACTCCCCCCAGCACGACCCCCTACACTACCCGAACACCACTGCACTGCCCTAAACCCTAAAACACTCCCCCCAGCACGACCCCCTACACTACCCGAACACCACTGCACTGCCCTAAACCCTGAAACACCAGCCCCAGCACGACCCCCTACACTGCCCGAACACCACTGCACTGCCCTAAACCCTGAAACACCAGCCCCAGCACGACCCCCTACACTGCCCGAACACCACTGCACTACCCTAAACCCTGAAACACCACCCCCAGCACGACCCCCTACACTGCCCGAGCACCACTGCACTGCCCTAAACCCTGAAACACCAGCCCCAGCATGACCCCCTACACTGCCCGAACACCACTGCACTGCCCTAAACCCTGAAACACCAGCCCCAACACGACCGCCTACACTGCCCGAACTCCACTGCACTGCCCTAAACCCTGAAACACCACCCCCAGCACGACCCCCTACACTGCCCGAACACCACTGCACTGCCCTAAACCCTGAAACACCACCCCCTGCACGACCCCCTACACTGCCCGAACACTACTGCACTGCCCTAAACCCTGAAACACCAGCCCCAGCACGACCCCCTACACTGCATGAACACTACTGCACTGCCCTAAACCCTGAAACACTACCCCCAGCAAGACCCCCTACACTGCCCGAACACCACTGCACTGCCCTAAACCCTGAAACATCACCCCCAGCAAGACCCCCTACACTGCCCGAACACCACTGCCCTAAACTCTGAAACACCACCCCCAGCAAGACACCCTACACTGCCCGAACACCACTGCCCTGCCCTAAACCCTGAAACACCAGCCCCAGCACGACCCCCTACACTGCCCGAACACCACTGCACTGCCCTAAACCCTGAAACACCACCCCCAGCACGACCCCCTACACTGCCCGAACACTACTGCACTGCCCTAAACCCTGAAACACTACCCCCAGCAAGACCCCCTACACTGCCTGAACACCACTGCACTGCCCTAAACCCTGAAACATCACCCCCAGCAAGACCCCCTACTCTGCCCGAACACCACTGCCCTAAACCCTGAAACACCACCCCCAGCACGACCCCCTACACTGCCTGAATACCACTGCTCTGCCCAAAACCCTGAAACACCAGCCCCAGCACGTCCCCCTACACTGCCCGAACACCACTGCACTGCCCTAAACCCTGAAACACCAGCCCCAGCACGACCCCCTACACTGCCCGAACACCACTGCACTGCCCTAAACCCTGAAACACCAGCCCCAGCACGACCCCCTACACTGCCCGAACACCACTGCACTGCCCTAAACCCTGAAACTCCACCCCCAGCACGACCCCCTACACTGCCCGAACACCACTGCACTGCCCAAAACCCTCAAACACCAGCCCCAGCATGACCCCCTACACTGCCCGAACACCACTGCACTACCCTAAACCCTGAAACACCAGCCCCAGCAAGACCCCCTACACTGCCCTAAACCCTGAAACACCAGCCCCAGCAAGACCCCCTACACTGCCCGAACACCACTGCACTAAACCCTGAAACACCACCCCCAGCAAGACCACCTACACTGGCCGAACACCACTGCACTGCCCTAAACCCTGAAACACCACCCCTGCACGATCCCCTACACTGCCCAAACACCACTGCACTGCCCTAAACCCTGAAACACCACCCCCTGCACGACCCCCTACACTGCCCGAACACCACTGCACCTAAACCCTGAAATACCACCCCCAGCACGACCCCCTACACTGCCCGAACACCACTGCACTGCCCTAAACCCTGAAACACCACCCCCAGCAAGACCTCCTACACTGCCCGAACACCACTGCTCTGCCCAAAACCCTGAAACACCAACCCCAGCACGACCCCCTACACTGCCCGAACACCACTGCACTGCCCTAACCCTGAAACACCACCCCCAGCACGACCCCCTACACTGCCAGAACACCACTGCACTGCCCTAAACCCTGAAACACCACCCCCTTCATGACCCCCTACACTGCCCGAACACCACTGCACTGCCCTAAACCCTGAAACACCACCCCCAGCACGACCCCCTACACTGCCCGAACACCACTGCACTGCCCTAAACCCTGAAACACTACCCCCAGCAAGACCCCCTACACTGCCCGAACACCACTGCACTGCCCTAAACCCTGAAACATCACCACCAGCAAGACCCCCTACACTGCCCGAACACCACTACACTGCCCTAAACCCTGAAACACCAGCCCCAGCACGACCCGCTTCACTGCCCGAACACCACTGCACTACCCTAAACCCTGAAACACCACCCCCAGCACGACCGCCTACACTGCCCGAACACCACTGCACTGCCCTAAACCCTGAAACACCACCCCCAGCACGACCCCCTACACTGCCAAGCACCACTGCACTGCCCTAAACCCTGAAACACCACCCCCTGCACGACCCCCTACACTGCCCGAACACTACTGCACTGCCCTAAACCCTGAAACACCAGCCCCAGCAAGACCCCCTACACTGCACGAACACCACTGCACTGCCCTAAACCCTGAAACATCACCCCCAGCAAGACCCCCTACACTGCCCGAACACCACTGCCCTAAACCCTGAAACACCAGCCCCAGCACGACCCCCTACACTGCCCGAACACCACTGCACTGCCCTAAACCCTGAAACACCACCCCCTGCACGACCCCCTACACTGCCCGAACACCACTGCACTGCCCTAAACCCTGAAACATCACCCCCAGCAAGACCCCCTACTCTGCCCGAACACCACTGCCCTAAACCCTGAATCACCACCCCCAGCAAGACCCCCTACACTGCCCGAACACCACTGCACTGCCCTAAACCCTGAAACACCACCCCCAGCACGACCCCCTACACTGCCGAACACCACTGCACTGCCCTAAACCCTGAAACATCAGCCCCAGCACAACCCCCTACACTGCCCGAACACCACTGCACTGCCCTAAACCCTGAAACACCACCCCCTGCACGACCCCTACACTGCCCGAACACCACTGCACTGCCCTAAACCCTGAAACACCACCCCCTGCACGACCCCTACACTGCTCGAACACTACTGCACTGCCCTAAACCCTGAAACACTACCCCCAGCAAGACCCCCTACACTGCCTGAACACCACTGCACTGCCCTAAACCCTGAAACATCACCCCCAGCAAGACCCCCTACTCTGCCCGAACACCACTGCCCTAAACCCTGAATCACCACCCCCAGCAAGACCGCCTACACTGCCCGAACACCACTGCACTGCCCTAAACCCTGAAACACCACCCCCAGCACGACCCCCTACACTGCCCGAGCACCACTGCACTGCCCTAAACCCTGAAACACCAGCCCCAGCACAACCCCCTACACTGCCCAAACACCACTGCACTGCCCTAAACCCTGAAACACCAACCCCAGCACGACCGCCTACACTGCCCGAACACCACTGCACTGCCCTAAACCCTGAAACACCACCCCCAGCACGACCCCCTACACTGCCCGAACACCACTGCACTGCCCTAAACCCTGAAACACCACCCCCTGCACGGCCCCCTACACCACCCGAACACTACTGCACTGCCCTAAACCCTGAAACACCAGCCCCAGCAAGACCCCCTACACTGCACGAACACCACTGCACTGCCGTAAACCCTGAAACACTACCCCCAGCAAGACCCCCTACACTGCCCGAACACCACTGCACTGCCCTAAACCCTGAAACATCACCCCCAGCAAGACCCCCTACACTGCCCAAACACCACTGCCCTAAACCCTGAAACACCACCCCCAGGAAGACCCCCTACACTGCCCGAACACCACTGCACTGCCCTAAAGCCTGAAACACCAGCCCCAGCATGAACCCCTACACTGCCCGAACACCACTGCACTGCCCTAAACCCTGAAACACCACCCCCTGCACGACCCCTACACTGCCCGAACACCACTGCACTGCCCTAAACCCTGAAACACCACCCCCTGCACGACCCCTACACTGCTCGAACACTACTGCACTGCCCTAAACCCTGAATCACCACCCCCAGCAAGACCCCCTACACTGCCCGAACAGGACTGCACTGCCCTAAACCCTGAAACACCACCCCCAGCACGACCCCCTACACTGCCCGAACACCACTGCTCTGCCCAAAACACTGAAACACCAGCCCCAGCAAGACCCCCTACACTGCCCGAACACCACTACACTGCCCTAAACCCTAAAACACCAGCCCCAGCACGACCCCCTACACTGCCCGAACACCACTGCATTGCCCTAAACCCTGCAACACCACCCCCAGCACGACCCCCTACACTGCCCGAACACCACTGCACTGCCCTAAACCCTGAAACACCAGCCCCAGCACAACCCCGTACACTGCCTGAACACCACTGCACTGCCCTAAACCCTGAAACACCAGCCCCAGCACGACCGCCTACACTGCCCGAAAACCACTGCAATGCCCTAAACCCTGAAACACCAGCCCCAGCACGACCCCCTACACTGCCCGAACACCACTGCACTGCCCTAAACCCTCAAACACCAGCCCCAACACGACCCCCTACACTGCCCGAACACCACTGCACTACCCTAAACCCTGAAACACCAGCCCCAGCAAGACCCCCTACACTGCCCGAACACCACTGCACTGCCCTAAACCCTGAAACACCACCCCCAGCAAGACCCCCTACACTGCCCGAACACCACTGCACTAAACCCTGAAACACCACCCCTAGCAAGACCACCTACACTGGCCGAACACCACTGCACTGCCTAAACCCTGAAACACCACCCCCTGCCCGACCCCTACACTGCCCAAACACCACTGCACTGCCCTAAACCCTAAAACACCAGCCCCAGCACGACCCCTACACTGCCCGAACACCACTGCACTGCCCTAAACCCTGAAACACCACCCCCAGCACGACACCCTACACTGCCCGAACACCACTGCCCTGCCCTAAACCCTGAAACACCAGCCCCAGCACAACCCCGTACACTGCCCGAACACCACTGCACTGCCCTAAACCCTGAAACACCAGCCCCAGCACGACCGCCTACACTGCCCGAAAACCACTGCAATGCCCTAAACTCTGAAACACCAGCCCCAGCACGACCCCCTACACTGCCCGAACACCACTACACTGCCCTAAACCCTCAAACACCAGCCCCAACACGACCCCCTACACTGCCCGAACACCACTGCACTGCCCTAAACCCTGAAACACCAGCCCCAGCAAGACCCCCTACACTGCCCGAACACCACTGCACTGCCCTAAACCCTGAAACACCAGCCCCAGCAAGAGCCCCTACACTGCCCGAACACCACTGCACTGCCCTAAACCCTGAAACACCACCCCCAGCAAGACCCCCTACACTGCCCGAACACCACTGCACTAAACCCTGAAACACCACCCCTAGCAAGACCACCTACACTGGCCGAACACCACTGCACTGCCCTAAACCCTGAAACACCACCCCCTGCACGACCCCCTACACTGCCCAAACACCACTGCACTGCCCTAAACCCTGAAACACCACCCCCTGCACGACCCTCTATACTGCCCGAACACCACGGCACTGCCCTAAACCCTGAAACACCACTCCCAAGTACGACACCCTACACTGCCCGAACACCACTGCACTGTCCTAAACCCTGAAACACCACCCCCAGCACGACCCCCTACACTGCCCAAACCCCACTGCACTGCCCTAAACCCTGAAACACCACCCCCCTGCACGACCCCCTATACTGCCGGAACACCACTGCACTTCCCTAAACCCTGAAACACCACCCCCAGCATGACCCCCTACACTGCCCGAACACCACTGCACTGCCCGAAACCCTGAAACATCACCCCCAGCAAGACCCCCTACACTGCCTGAACACCACTGCCCTAAACCCTGAAACACCACCCCCAGCAAGACCCCTACACTGCCCGAACACCACTGCACTGCCCTAAACCCCGAAACACCACCTCCAGCACAACCCCCTACACTGCCTGAACACCATTGCTCTGCCCTAAACCCTGAAACACTAGCCCCAGCACGACCCCCTACACTGCCCGAACACCACTGTACTGCCCTAAACCGTGAAACACCACCCCCAGCACGACCCCCTACACTGCCCGAAC
This sequence comes from Calotriton arnoldi, assembly GCA_963921515.1. NCBI lineage: Eukaryota > Metazoa > Chordata > Amphibia > Caudata > Salamandridae > Calotriton > Calotriton arnoldi. Next base: position 207,705 of record CAWUFW010018376.1, on the reverse strand, counting down.
ACCACTGCACTGCCCTAAACCCTGAAACACTACCCACAGCAAGACCCCCTACACTGCCTGAACACCACTGCCCTAAACCCTGAAACACCACCCCCAGCAAGACCCCCTACACTGCCCGAACACCACTGCACTGCCCTAAACCCTGAAACACCACCTCCAGCACAACCCCCTACACTGCCTGAACACCATTGCTCTTCCCTAAACCCTGAAACACTAGCCCCAGCACGACCCCCTACACTGCCCGAACACCTCTGCACTGCCCTAAACCCTGAAACACCACCCCCAACACAACCCCCAACACTGCCTGAACACCACTGCACTGCCCTAAACCCTGAAACACCAGCCCCAGTATGACCCCCTACACTGCCCGAACACCACTGCACTGCCCTAAACCCTGAAACACCAGCCCCAGCACGACCACCTACACTGCCCGAACACCACTGCACTGCCCTAAACCCTGAAACACCAGCCCCAGCACGACCCCCTACACTGCCCGAACACCACTGCACTGCCCTAAACCCTGAAACACCAGCCCCAGCCCCAGCACGACCCCCTACACTGCCCAAACACCACTGCAGTGCCCTAAACCCTGAAACACCAGCCCCAGCACGAACCCCTACACTGCCCGAACACCACTGCACAGCCCTAAACCCTGAAACACCACCCCCTGCACGACCCCCTACACTGCCCAAACACCACTGCACTGCCCTAAACCCTGAAACACCAACCCCTGCACCACCCCCTACACTGCCCGAACACCACTGCACTGCCCTAAACCCTGAAACACCACCCCCTGCACCACCCCCTACACTGCCCGAGCACCACTGCACTGCCCTAAACCCTGAAACACCACCCCGCACGACCCCCTACACTGCCCGAACACCACTGCACTGCCCAAAACCCTGAAACACCACCCCCAGCACGACCCCCATTACTGCCCGAATACCACTGCACTGCCCCAAACCCTGAAACACCACCCCCAGCATGACCCCCTACACTGCCCGAACACCACTGCCCTAAACCCTGAAACACCACCCCCTGCACGACCCCCTACACTGCCCGAACACCACTGCACTGCCCTAAACCCTGAAACACCACCCCCTGCACGACCCCCTACACTGCCCGAACACCACTGCACTGCCCTAAACCCTGAAACACCACCCCCAGCACGACCCCCTACACTGCCCGAACACCACTGCACTGCCCTAAACCCTAAAACACCACCCCCAGCACGACCCCCTACACTGCCCGAGCACCACTGCACTGCCCTAAACCCTAAAACACTACCCCAGTACGACCCCCTACACTACCCAAACACCACTGCACTACCCTAAACCCTAAAATACTCCCCCAGCACGACCCCCTACACTACCCAAACACGACTGCACTGCCCTAAACCCTCAAATACTCCCCCCAGCACGACCCCCTACACTACCCGAACACCACTGCACTGCCCTAAACCCTAAAACACTCCCCCCAGCGACCCCCTACACTACCCTACCCTAACACCACTGCACTGCCCTAAACCCTAAAACACTACCCCCGCACGACCCCCTACAGTACCCAAACACCAATGCACTACCCTAAACCCTAAAACACTACCCCCTGCATGACCCCCTACACTACCCAAAGACCACTGCACTACCCTAAACCCTAAAACACTACCCCCGCACGACTCCCTACACTACCCAAAGACCACTGCACTACCCTAAACCCTTAAACACGACCTCCTACACTACACAAATACCACTGCACTACCCTAAACCCTAAAACACTACCCCCAGCACGACCCCCTACACTACACAAACACCACTGCACTACCCTAAACCCTAAAACACTACCCCCACACTACACAAACACCACTGCACTACCCTAAACCCTAAAAAACTACCCCCCAGCACGAACCCCTACACTACCCGAACACCACTGCACTACCCTAAACCCTAAACCACTACCCCCAGCAGTACCCCCTACACTGCCCAAACACCACTGCACTACCCTAAACCCTAAAACACTAACCCCAGCAGTACCCCCTACACTACCCAAACACCATTGCACTACCCTAATCCCTAAAACACTACCCCCAGCAATACCCCCTACACTACCCAAACACCACTGCACTACCCTAAACCCTAAACCACTACCCCCAGCCCGACCCCCTACACTACCCAAACACCACTGCACTACCCTAAACCCTAAAACATTACCCCCAGCATGACCCCCTACACTACCCAAACACCACTGCACTACCCTAAACCCTAAAACACTACCCCCAGCACGACTCCCTACACTACCCAAACACCACTGCACTACCCTAAACCCTAAATCTACCCCCAGCATGACCCCCTACACTACACAAACACCACTGCACTACCCTAAACCCTAAAACACTACCCCCAGCACGACCCCTTCACTACCTAAACACAACTGCACAATTTGTTACAGGCATTGCAACGCAGGCCTGTGGTGCTTACTGGAAGTACCTGGTGGGCTAGTTGGGCCCCAGGGACCCTCAGGATTCAAGGTGACCTAATCCCCCAACTTAAAACGCGCCACGGGGCGCGTTTGCACAGTGGTGAAGGGAGGGGGCGGGGCCTCAGGTGACATGTGCGCAAACACGCCCTGTGGTGCGTTTTAAGTTGGGGAATTAATTCCCCTTGAATCCTGAGGGACCCTGGGGGCCAACTACCCCACCAGGTACCTTCAGTAAGCACAACAGAGTTGCGTTGCAGAGAGGTGAAAAAAGGTGCGTGGCCTCGGAACGCCTCTCTGCAACTCAGCTCTGTGGTCCTAACTGTAGGTACCTGGGGGGCTAGTTGGGCCCCAGGGACCCTCAGGATTCAAGGGGACTTAATCCCGCAGCTCAAAACGCGCCACGGGGCGCGTTTACACACATGTCACCTCAGGCCCCCTCCCTTCACCACTGTGCAAACGCGCCCTGTAGCGCGTTTTAAGAGGTAGTTTCTATCCCCCTGCCCTATTATGTACTAGGGACTTACAGAGGAGGTCATGCTAATCACAGGGGTACCCCAACGCATAGTGTACCCTAGTGTATGTAGGTGTTTTCACTGTATTCTAAGTGTCTTTTAGCATAGCACTGGCTCTAGGCCTGGTTAGTCAGAGTCAGTTACCACCAGTACCCATCTGAAAAAGTTGTGGGCACAGGGTAATTTTGCAACAAGGCCTCTTTCTGCTCCTCTGTTGGTTCTTTCTGCACGTCTTGCTTCTTCCTGCAATTTTCTTCGTCTTTGTGGACTTCTGTTGCTTCTTTCTGCATTTCTTTTGCTTTTTTCTGTGCGTTTTTTCTTCTTTCTTCACATGTCCTACCTCTGTAGGCATAGTTAGAAACTAGCATTTAAAAAACCTTTGAAATTCACTTAAAAAATCATAGGTTTCAGGCACGTTATAGTTAGAAATTAGCATTTAAAAAACCTTTGAAATTCACTGAAAAAACCATAGGTTTCAGACACGTTATAGTTAGAAATTAGCATTTAAAAAACCTTTGAAATTCACTGAAAAAAACCATAGGTTTTAGGGACAGTTATAGTTAGTTGGACATTTCACTCGTACAAAACCATAGAAATTCCCCCGTTATAGTTAGTTCAGCTAACTATAACTCGCGCCCCCACAATGCACTGCTGATGACGTCACATATTACATCACTCATGACATGGTCAGTGACATCACTGATGACATCACTGATGACATCTCAAATGACATCACTGATGACATCACTGATGACATCATCCATGTAATAATTTCATGCATCTTCTCACACCCTAATATAACTTTTGATACACCCACTCTAAATTACAGACTGCCATTCTCAAAACCATACACACTCCAATACCAATAACTACATACCCACTCACTGATTCTTAGGTCTACACACACATCTACTCACTCACCCGTACAGTCACTCATACTTACAGTCAGTCAGTACAGGACTATCATATGCACTCATACACCTATATAAACACTCACACACCGCCACTCATCCATAGAGGTACTCACACAACTAGTCAGTCATGCAAAAAATTAATCACACACCCATTTACTCACCTATACAGTTCAATCAATCAATCAATCATGTCACTTATAAAGCGCACTACATACCCGCGAGGGTCTCAAGGTGCTGGGGGAAGAGGGTGGTGGTGCTGCTACTGATCGAAGAGCCAGGTCTTGAGGAGTCTTCTGAAGGCCAGTAGGTCTTGGGTCTGTCGGAGGTTAGTGGGGAGGGTGTTCCAGGTCTTGGCGGCGAGGTGGGAGAAGGATCTGCCGCCGGCGGTCGTTTTCCGGATGCGGGGGACTGTGGCGAGGGCGAGGCTGGTCGAGCGGAGCTGGCGGGTGGGGGTGTAGAAGCTGAGTCGTCTGTTGAGGTAGGCTGGTCCGGAGTTGTGGAGTGCTTTGTGTGCGTGGGTGAGGAGCTTGAAGGTTATCCTCTTGTTGACAGGGAGCCAGTGCAGGTCTCTCAGGTGGGGTGTGATGTGGCTGCGTCGGGGGATGTCGAGGATAAGACGTGCAGAGGCGTTCTGGATGCGTTGCAGCCGTCTCAGGAGCTTAGCCGTCGTTCCTGCGTAGAGGGCGTTTCCGTAGTCCAGCCTGCTGGTGACGAGGGTTTGGGTGACTGTTTTTCTTGTTTCGGTGGGGATCCACTTGAAGATCCTGCGGAGCATTCGGAGGATGTTGAAGCAGGATGAGGAAACGGCGTTGACCTGCTTAGTCATGGAGAGGGTGGGGTCGAGGATGACCCCTAGGTTGCGTACGTGGTCGGTGGGTGGCGGGGCTGTTCCCAGTGATGTTGGCCACCAGGAGTCGTCCCAGGCTGAAGGGTTGGAACCAAGGATGAGGACCTCCGTCTTGTCCGAGTTCAGCTTCAGGTGGCTGGTCCTCATCCATTCGGCGACGGCCTTCATTCCTTCGTGGAGGTGGGCTTTTGCGGTGTGAGGGTCTTTGGTGAGGAGAGGATCAGCTGGGTGTCGTCGGCGTAGGAGATGATGTTGAGGTTGTGCTGTCGGGCGACGTGGGCGAGGGGTGCCATGTAGATGTTGAACAGCGTTGGGCTGAGGGAGGAGCCTTGGGGTACGCCGCAGATGATCTTGGTGGCCTTGGATCGGAAGGGGGCGAGGCGGACGCTTTGTGTTCTGCCGGAAAGGAAGGATGTGGTCCAGTCCAGGGCCTTCTCTTGGATCCCGGCGTCGTGAAGGCGTGTTCGTAGTGTGTGGTGGCAGACCGTGTCGAAGGCGGCTGATAGGTCCAGGAGGATGAGGGCTGCTGTTTCTCCGTTGTCTAGCAGGGTCCTGATGTCATCGGTGGCAGCGATGAGGGCGGTTTCGGTGCTGTGGTTGCTGCGGAAGCCGGACTGGGAAGGGTCCAGGATGTTGTTCTCCTCGAGGTAGCGGGTCAGTTGTTTGTTGACGATTTTCTCGGTGACCTTCGCGGGGAACGGGAGCAGAGAGATGGGTCGGAAGTTCTTGAGGTCCTTGGGGTCTGCCTTGGGTTTCTTGAGTAAGGCGGTGATCTCGGCGTGCTTCCAGCTTTCCGGGAAGGTTGCTGTCTCGAAGGAGATGTTGATTATTTTCCGGAGATGGGGCGCGATGGCTGTACTGGCTTTGTTGAAGATGTGGTGAGGGCACGGGTCTAGCGGTGAACCGGAGTGGATGGTGTTCATGATCTCGCTGGTGTCCTCGTTGTTGATGTTGGTCGAGGAGAGCAGGCGGTTGGTGGTTATGGGGGCAGTGGTCTCGGTGGTTGCCGGGGCGGTCGTGGTGTTGAAGCTGTCGTGGATGTCGGCGATTTTGCGGTGGAAGGAGGTGGCCAGTGAGTCGCACAGGTCTTGCGACGGCTGGATGTCGTTGGTGTTGGAGCTGGGGTTGAGAGTTCCTTCACGATGTTGAAGAGCTCTTTGCTGTTGTGTGCGTTGTTGTCTAGGCGGTCTTTGAGTGAGGCCCTTTTGGCGGATCTGATGAGGTGATGGTGATTGCGGGTGGCGCTCTTGTGGGCGGCGTAGCTGTCCGCTGTCCGTTCGTGGAGCCAGATCTTCTCCAGTTTTCGGCATGTTCGTTTGGAGGCCTGGAGGTCTTCGGTGAACCAGGTGGCTTTCTTGCTGGTGTGGCTGTTGGGCGGATTCTTGAGCGGGGCGAGGGTGTTGGCGCAGTCGTCGATCCACTGTCTGAGGTTGCGGGCGGCGGTGTCGGGGTCGGAGGGTTCGGCGGGTGGGCTCAGGGCGAGGGTTGTGGTTAGCTGGTCTTCCGTGACTCTGCTCCAGCAGCGGCGAGGCATTTGTTCGGTGCGGTGGTGCGTGGTGGGCTTCCTGTAGGTGAAGTGGATGCAGTGGTGGTCAGTCCAGTGGGGTTCAGAGGTGTGGTTGAAGGAGACGTGTGGGCTTGCGGAAAAGATGGAGTCTAGCGTGTGGCCGGCGGCGTGGGTGGGTGTAGTCACGAGCTGTCTGAGTCCGAGGGTGGCAAGGTTGTCGATCAGGGTGGTGGAGTTGGTGTCCTTGTTGTTCTCGAGGTGGAAGTTCAGGTCCCCGAGGAGGATGTAGTCCGTGGAGGCGATGGCGTGTGTGCTGACGAAGTCAGCGATGGAATCGCTGAACTGTGGTCGGGGTCCGGGGGTCTGTAGATGAGGGTTCCTCTGAGGGTGGTGTTGGGATCGGTGTGGATCTGGAAGTGCATGTTTTCGGCGGTGCTGAGGGTGTCATCGGTGTTGGTTGAGACTCTGAGGGTGTTCCTGTGGACGATGGCGATGCCTCCTCCGACTCCGTTGGTGCGGTCCCTGCGGGTGATCTTGTATCCGTCCGGGATGGCAATGGCGATGTCGGGGGCTGAAGCGGGATTCAGCCAGGTCTCCGTCAGGAATGCGACGTCTGGGGAGGTTGAGTCGAGAAGGTCCCAGAGTTCGATGGCGTGTTTGCGGGCGGAGCGGGTGTTGAGGAGGATGCATCTGAGGTAGTTGGGTTCTTTCCTGGGCGGTGGTTTGGCGGGGCGGGTACTGGCGAAGCTGCAGTTCCGGCATGTGAAGGGCCCTTGGGTGCGCTTCGGGGTGGCCTGGTAGCAGGCGTGATCTTTTCCGGGGTTGAGTGCGTGGAGGGTGCTGGCGTCGTATCGGCGTCTGTTGATGTGGCGGGCGCGGGGGATGCCCGGACCAGGGGGTCTGGCGCTGGGCTGAGCTCACTTACTCATACAAATACTAGCACATTCTTACGCTCTTATACAATAACTGATACAAGCACACACGCATCCATACAGCCACTCTCACAATCACACACTCTCACTTATAGCCATTTAAATACTCTGACACACATATATACTGCCTTTTACATATGTATACTCGCACATGTACCACTGAGATATACATTCACTCACTAACACACCCATACACACACTCACCCACCCAAGCAGTCCATCACAGATGCACTCTTGAAATCATGCCCCCAGTGAATCACCCACTCACACATCTATGTACAGAGTCACACACACCCCACCCACACAAACACTCAGGCAGCCATACAGATACTCAGAGAACCAATCAATAACCCTTATAGACACTCATGTAGCTATTCGCAAATCCATGCATCCACTTACACACCAACAAACAGACGGATACAGACATTCACACAGTTTAGTCACTAACCCATGCATTCAGTAAGATACGTGTAATCACTCACTTGTAGAGTCAGTCACGCACGTACTAAATCATCCATTCAGACACTTATACACCCACTCATTCTTCAATACGCCTTTCCCTATATATATTAAACATATTTAAACTTTACAGAAACACACAGTCACTGGATGATGTCATCAGTGATGTCATCAGTGATGTCATTTGAGATGTCATCAGTGATGTCATCAGTGATGTCACTGCCATGTCATGAGTGATGTAATATGTGACGTCATCAGCAGTGCATTAGGGGCGCGAGTTATAGTTAGCTGAACTAACTATAACGGGGAATTTCTATGGTTTTATACGAGTGAAATGTCCAACTAACTATAACTGTCCCTAAAACCTATGGTTTTTTCAGTGAATTTCAAAGGTTTTTAAATGCTAATTTCTAACTATAATGTGTCTGAAACCTATGGTTTTTTCAGTGAATATATATATATTCACTGAAAAAACCATAGGTTTCAGGCACGTTATAGTTAGAAATTAGCATTTAAAAAACCTTAGAAATTCAATGAAAAAACCATAGGTTTTAGGGAAAGTTATAGTTAGTTGGACATTTCACTCGTATAAAACCAGAGAAATTCCCCAGTTATAGTTAGTTCAGCTAATTATAACTCGCGCCCCCGCAATGCACTGCTGATGACGTCACATATTACATCACTCATGACATGGTCAGTGACATCACTGATGACATCACTGATGACATCTCAAATGACATCACTGATGACATAACTGATGACATCATCCATGTGATAATTTGATGCATCTTCTCACACCCTAATATAACCTTTGATATACCCACTCTAAATTACAGACTGCCATTCTCAAAACCATAGACACTCCAACACCAATAACTACATTCCCACTCACTGATTCTTAGGTTTACACACACATCCACTCACTCACCCGTACAGTCACTCATACTTATGGTCACTCAGTACAGGACTATCATATGCACTCATACACCTATATAGACACTCACACACCGCCACTCATCTATAGAGGTACTCACACACCTAGTCAGTCATGCAAATAATTAATCACACTGCCATTTACTCACCTATATAGTTATACACACACCAGCTCAATTACTCATACAAATACTAGCACATTCTTACGCTCTTATACAATCACTGATACAAGCACACACTCATCCATACAGCCACTCTCACAATCACACTCTCACTTATAGCCATTTATATACTCCAACACACATATATACTGCCTTTCACATATGTAGTTACTCACACATGTACCACTGAGATATACATTCACTCACCAACACACCCATACACACACTCACCCACCCATACAGTCCATCACAGATGCACTCTTGAAACCATGCACCTAGTGAATCACCCACTCACACATCTATGCACAGAGTCACACACACCCCACCCACACAAACACTCAGGCACCCATACAGATACTCAGACAACCAATCAATAACCCATATAGACACTCATGTAGCTATTCGCAAACCCATGCAGCTGCTTACACACCAACAGACAGACGGATACAGACATTCACACAGTTTAGTCACTAACCCATGCATTCAGTAAGATATGTTTAATCACTCACTTATAGAGTCAGTCACGCACCTACTAAATCATCCATTCAGACACTTATACACCCACTCATTCTTCAATACGCCTTTCCCTATATATATTAAACATATTTAAACTTTACAGAAACACACAGTCACTGGATGATGTCATCAGTGATGTCATCATTGATGTCATTTGAGATGTCATCAGTGATGTCATCAGTGATGTCACTGACCATGTCATGAGTGATGTAATATGTGACATCATCAGCAGTGCATTGCGGGCGCGAGTTATAGTTAGCTGAACTAACTATAACGGGGAATTTCTCTGGTTTTATACGAGTGAAATGTCCAACTAACTATAACTTTCCCTAAAACCTATGTTTTTTTCAGTGAATTTCTAAGGTTTTTTAAATGCTAATTTCTAACTATAACGTGCCTGAAACCTATGGTTTTTTCAGTGAATTTCTAAGGTTTTTAAATGCTAATTTCTAACTATAACGTGCCTGAAACCTATGGTTTTTTCAGTGAATTTCAAAGGTTTTTTAAATGCTAGTTTCTAACTATGCCTACAGAGGTAGGACATGTGAAGAAAGAAGAAAAGACGCACAGAAAGAAGCAAAAGAAATGCAGAAAGAGGCAACAGAAGTCCACAAAGACTAAGAAAATTGCAGGAAGAAGCAAGACGTGCAGAAAGAACCAACAGAGGAGCAGAAAGAGGCCTTGTTGCAAAATTATCCTGTGCCCACAACTTTTTCAGACGGGTACTGGTGGTAACTGACTCTGACTAACCAGGCCTAGAGCCAGTGCTATGCTAAAAGACACTTAGAATACAGTGAAAACACCTACATACACTAGGGAACACTATGCGTTCGGGTACCCCTGTGATTAGCATGACCTCCTCAGTAAGACCCTAGTACATAATAGGGCAGGGGGATTAAAACTACCTCTAAGTCAGAGGTGCAGAAATATGCTACTTTAACTAGTAGTCGTGTTTGCAGAGTGGTAGAGAAAGGGTGCTGGGCGTCCAACCAATGCTCAGGAATTCCGCTGCGTAGGACTTACAGGAGGTACCAGGAGGGATTCTTGGCCCCCAAACTCCCTCAGGACTAAATTGGACTTCATCCCCCATCCCGTAGTTTGCCACGAGGCACGTTTGCAGAGTGGTAGAGAAAGGGGGCCATGGCCTCCGAAGACGTCTGGAGGTAACAAGAGGGGTAGTTGGCCCCCAAGGACATCCTTGGGGGCCAACTTCCCAAACTATTACCTCCAGTCAGTCCCACACAGCAGCACTGGTAAGTACTCGTACCAGGCCACGCCCACTTTGCCCACCACTCTACAAACGCGCTCCCTGACACGCTCTTGGATGGGGATTGATGTCCCCTTCACTGCTGGGGGTCCTTTAGGGGCCAACTAGCCTACCTTTTACCTCCAGTAAGCCCCACGCAGTGGGATTGGTGAGAGGTAGACAAAGGCCATGCCCCCTTTCTCCACCACTCTGCAAACACGCCCCCTGGTGCGTTGTAAGTTGAGGGATTAAGTCCCCTTGAATCCTGAAGGTCCCTGGGGTCCAACTAGCCCACCAGGTACCTCCAGTAAGCGCCACAGAGCTGCGTTGCAGAGAGGTGTAAAAAGGGGCGTGGCTTGGACCACCTCTCTGCAACGCAGCCCTGTGGCGCTTACTGGAGGTACCTGGTGGGCTAGTTCGCCCCCAGGGACCCTCAGGATTGAAGAGGAATTAATTCCCCAACTTTAAATGTGCCACAGGGCGTGTTTGCACACATGTCACCTCAGGCCCCGCCCCCTCCCTTCACCACTGTGCAAACGCGCCCCGTGGCGCGTTTTAAGTTGGGGGATAAAGTCCCCTTGAATCCTGAGGGTCCCTGGGGTCCAACTAGCCCACCAGGTACCTCCAGTAAGTGCCACAGAGCTGCGTTGCAGAGAGGTGTAAAAAGGGGCGTGGCCTGGACCACCTCTCTGCAACGCAGCCCTGTGGCGCTTACTGGAGGTACCTGGTGGGCTAGTTGGCCCCCAGGGACCCTCAGTATTGAAGGGGAATTAATTCCCCAATTTAAAATGCGCCACAGGGCGCGTTTGCAGAGTGTTGCTGGGAGGGGGCGGGGCCTCGGCAAGATCGCGTCTTTTTTTTTTTTTTTTTTAGAAGGGGGGCTGTGTGGCCCCCCTTTTTTTTCCTTTTTTTGGGCCCTGGGGACCCCATCCCCCAGGGCCTGACCCCTATTTTTTTCAAAAATGGAAGGGGGCCGCGTGGCCCCCCTCCCGAGGCCATATTCGGCCCGGGGACCACATCCCCCGGGGCATGGCCAGTGTTTATTTAAAAAATATATATATTTGGAGGGTGGCTGCATGGCCCCCCTCCTCAGGCCATTTATGGCCCCGGGGACCCCATCCCCCGGGGCCGGCCTTTGCGTGTTTTTTTTAATGTATGTTTGTGGGGGGGAGGGGGGCCACGTGGCCCCCCTCCCGGGCTACTTCTAGCCCCGGGGACCCCATCCCCCGGGGCAGGCCCTATCCGTTGGGGACCGTGGGGGGAGCCCCAATGCCCCCACGGTCCCACCGGCTCCCCGCGTCCTGCAGGAGCCGGCATTGCTTTTCCACATGGGGAGCTGCTGACATGCAGCTCCTGTGTGGAAAAGCAATCAGCTTTGCATTTTGGAGGCGAGAGCAGGTTTCCCTGCTCTCGCCTCAAAATCCAAGCAAGTTTGCTATGGCAGGACGGGAGCCGCGAGGGTCCCGTCCTGTCATAGCAAACAGCAGTTTCCCGGGGGTGGGCACCCCAGGACACTGCAGGACCCGGCCCTGGGGGGTGGCGGTCCCCAGGGCCATCACGGGCTCCAGGAGGGGGGCCGCGTGGCCCCCCTCCCTTCAATTACAAAGCCCCGGGGAGGTGGTGGTCCCCGGGGCTCCATAACGGACCCCCAAATTTGCATTTTAGTGCCCCGGGGAGGTGGCGGTCCCCGGGGCTGCGGGGGGCCATGTGCCCCCGCAAATAATTAATGAAAGCCCAGGGCGGTGGTGGTCCCCGGGGCTTGGGGGAGCTTGGAGGCCCCCCACACATTTAAAAATTAGCCCCGGGGGTGGCGGTCCCCGGGGCTGCGAGGGGGCTGCGTGCCCCCCTCAACTCATAAATCAAGCCCCGGGGAGGTGGCGGTCCCCGGGGCAGTGTGGGGGGGATTGGGGCCCCCCCACACATTTTTTCAGTGCCCCCGGGACCTGGCCCACCCGGGGGCTTCAATACAACAAAGCTCGGGACCCCGCGCTTCGTTTTATTTAAATTTTCTCGGCCGGATTCGCGCACCCAGCGCGAATTTGGCCGATTTAAAAAAAAAAAAAAAGATTTTTTGGGCCCTGGGGGTCCTTGTGGGACCCCCTGAGCAGGCCTAGGGGGTCAGGGTGTTTCTACCCTGCCCCCTTTTCTTGTTTATCGCGTTTGTTTTTCTCTTTTCTTGTGACTCGGTTCTACCAAGTCACAAGATGGCTGCCAACACTTCCTGGTTTGGAGTGTTGACAGCCAATTAGAATAAAGCTCGTGATCGGAAGGGTCCGCGGATCCTCCGTGCCTCTAGATATCGAAACTTTTATTTTTTGATTTTCTCAGCAACTACTGAACGGATTTACACCATTTAAAAAAAAGGGCGCTTTCTGAACCAAGCACTACCTTTTTGCCAAATTTGGTGTAATTCCGTTCAGCAGTTCGAGCTGTAGCCGTGTCTAAAGTTTCCTATGGGAAATTCATTTTCCGACCTCTTTTTTTTCAATTTCTCAGGAACTACTGAACAGATTTACACCATTTAACAAAAAGGGCTCTTTCTGAACCAAGGGCTACCTTTTTGCCAAATTTGGTGTAATTCCGTTCTGCAGTTCGGGCTGTAGCCGTGTCTAAAGTTTCCTATGGAAAATAACATGGAGAAAACATGTTTTGGGACCCCCCTTTTTTCTCGGCCCCCGCTTGATGAATCACCCCGAAAACTTCAGGATAGGAGCTGACCGGAGCAGGCCACAAGTTTTGAAAATTTCGCAAAGATTCGTCAACCGGCGCCAAAGTTATTGGGAAAAGAAAAAACGCTTTTCCTATGGAAACTAGGTCCTAACTATAACTATCTACTACCAGTCCCAGCATGCAAGTATCAACTCACCTGACTTGCATTTGAGACTTTTAGAAATAAAAGAGGGGATGTTCTGCTAGCTTGTTGTTTGCCTCTCCTTTTTCTACAAACTGCCCAGAGGAAGGAGGTTATCCGAAACGCGTTGGCAGTACCTGTGTGGGGAGAGGTTTCTAGTGTGCTGCCTTGAATTTTGGCTTACCCTCAGTGAGTGCATCCCAACGAAGTGGCAACTTTCTTTTTCAGTAATAGTGGCCAGCCCAGGTCACGGGATCGCACCCGCTGCGACATCCAAGCAGGTCCGTGGCATTTGCACTGGCATGGCGATACGGAGCTGGGGGAGCCTTCGCTATACCGGCGCCGCTTTGGAACTTTGGTTGTCCCACGATTAACTTTGAGGAAATTGCGAGGCAACGCCCACTTGGGAGTCAAGACTACCAGTCCCAGCATGCAAGTATCAACTCACCTGACTTGCATTTGAGACTTTTAGAAATAAAAGAGGGGATGTTCTGCTAGCTTGTTGTTTGCCTCTCCTTTTTCTACAAACTGCCCAGAGGAAGGAGGTTATCCGAAACGCGTTGGCAGTACCTGTGTGGGGAGAGGTTTCTAGTGTGCTGCCTTGAATTTTGGCTTACCCTCAGTGAGTGCATCCCAACGAAGTGGCAACTTTCTTTTTTCATCCATATATATATATATATATATATATATATATATATATATATATATATATGTATATATATATTCACTGAAAAAAACCATAGGTTTTAGGGACAGTTATAGTTAGTTGGACATTGCACTCGTACAAAACCCGTGAAATTCCCCCGTTATAGTTAGTTCGGCTAACTATAACTCGCGCTCCGCAATGCACTGCTGATGACGTCACATATTACATCACTCATGACATGGTCAGTGACATCACTGATGACATCACTGATGACATCTCAAATGACATCACTGATGACATCATCCAGTGACTGTGTGTTTCTGTAAAGTTTAAATATTTTTAATATATATAGGGAAAGGCGTATTGAAGAATGAGTGGGTGTATAAGTGTCTGTATGGATGATTTAGTAGGTGCGTGACTAACTCTATAAGTGAGTGATTAAACGTATCTTACTGAATGCATGGGTTAGTGACTAAACTGGGTGAATGTCTGTATCCGTCTGTCTGTTGCTGTGTAAGTGGCTGCATGGGTTTGTGAATAGCTACATGAGTGTCTATATGAGTTATTGATTGGTTGTCTGAGTATCTGTATGGGTGCCTGAGTGTTTGTGTGGGTGGGGTGTGTGCGACTCTGTGCATAGATGTGTGAGTGGGTGATTCACTGGGTGGATGGTTTCAAGAGTGCATCTGTGATAGACTGTATGGGTGGGTAAGTGTGTGTAGAGTGTGTTAGTGAGTGAATGTATGTCCCAGTGGTACATGTGTGAGTAACTACATATGTGAAAGGCAGTATATAGTGTGTTGGAGTATATAAATAGCTAGAAGCGAGAGTGTGTGATTGTGAGAGTGACTGTATGGATGAGTGTGTGCTTGTATCAGTGATTGTATAAGAGCGTAAGAATGTGCTAGTATTTGTATGAGTAAGTGAGCTGGTGTGTGTATAACTGTATAGGTGAGTAAATGGCAGTGTGTTTAATTATTTGCATGACTGACTAGGTGTGTGAGTACCTCTATGGATGAGTGGCGGTGTTTGAGTGTCTATATAGGAGTATGAGTGCATATGATAGTCCTGTACTGAGTCACCGTAAGTATGAGTGACTGTACAGGTGAGTGAGTGGATGTGTGTGTAGACCTAAGAATCAGTGAGTGGGTATGTAGTTATTGGTGTTGGAGTGTCTATGGTTTTGTGAATGGCAGTCTGTAATTTAGAGTGGGTGTATCAAAGGTTATATTAGGGTGTGAGGAGGTGCATCAGATTATCACGTGGATGATCTCATCAGTGATGTCATTTGAGATGTCACTGACCATGTTATGAGTGATGTAATATGTGACGTCATCAGCAGTGCATTGCGGGGGCGCGAGTTATAGTTAGCTGAACTAACTATAACGGGGGAATTTCACGGGTTTTGTATGAGTGCAATGTCCAACTAACTATAACTGTCCCTAAAACCTATGGTTTTTCTCAGTGAATTTGTAAGGTTTTTAAATGCTAATTTCTAACTATAACGTGCCTGAAACCTATGGTTTTTTCAGTGAATTTCAAAGGTTTTTTAAATGCTAATTCCTAACTATAACATGTCTAAAACCTATAGTTTTTTTCAGTGAATTTCAAAGGTTTTGTAAATGACAATTTTTAAATGTATTAATTGTTATATTTAGTTTTTTGATACTGATTTACTACATTTTTTTAAACTATTTATTTTTAGATATTTTATTTTTTAAATTACATTGTAATTACATTATACATTACATTACAAAATATACTTTCTCAGAATGAATTACTTTAGTTTAAATACTTTTTCAAATTGACAATAGACTTTTAAGGACAGTAGTTACAGTTGTTGCAATGGGCAACACAATTTCAAACACAATGCAACATTGAGCTCAATGTGAATTTCTAGTTAAATGCAATTAGTTACTTTATGGATTACTTTTCTAACCACAGGACTGGATCCTAGATTCAGTCCTGGGACATCTCCTGTAAACAGTTGAGTAAAAGCGTTTTGGTTACATTAGTGATTTTTAAGGAATATTATTGTATTTTAAAAGTTGACACAAACTTTTCACATAGAATCACCAATGTTATCCTATGGGAGGAAATTCACTTAGCAGGTAAGTAGTGTTATCGTTATTTTTTCTTACTCAGTGGTGGATCCTGGATCCAGCACTGGTGCATCGCCTGTAAACAGTTGAAAGAATGCGTTTAAGTCATATAGGCGAGTTTTAAGGAATATTTGTAGTTTGTGAAAATCGACACTGAAAGTTTTCTGCTGAAAACCAGACAATGGATTCCTATGGAAGGAAATACAAGTTACTGGTAAGTACGGTTAGAATTACTTTTCAGGGTCAGTGCTGGGCTAAAGATGCAGCACTGGGTTCTCTCCTGATAACAGGTGAGTAAATCGGAATTCGTAGTTCGGCTGATTTTAGAGGAATATTATAAAGTTCCAATACTCCACACTTAGAAGAATTTCCAAGTGAAACCAGTCAATGTTAGCCTATGGAAGGAAATTCAAGTTACTGGTAAGTACGGTTAGAATTACTTTTCAGGATCTGTACTGGGCTCAAAGATGCAGCACTGAGGTCTCTCCTGATA
The DNA here is from genome assembly GCA_963921515.1 of Calotriton arnoldi. NCBI lineage: Eukaryota > Metazoa > Chordata > Amphibia > Caudata > Salamandridae > Calotriton > Calotriton arnoldi. Next base: position 191,111 of record CAWUFW010018376.1, on the reverse strand, counting down.
ACAGGTGAGTAAATTGGAATTCGTAGTTCAGCTGATTTTAGAGGAATATTGTAAAGTTCCAAAACTCCACACTTAGAAGAATTTCCAAGTGAAACCAGTCAATGTTAGCCTATGGAAGGAAATTCAAGTTACTGGTAAGTACGGTTAAAATTACTTTTCAGGGTCAGTACTGGGCTCAAAGATGCAGCACTGAGGTCTCTCTTGATAACAGGTGAGTAAATTGGAATTCGTAGTTCAGCTGATTTTAGAGGAATATTATAAAGTTCCAAAACTCCACACTTAGAAGAATTACCAAGTGAAACCAGTCAATGTTAGCCTTTGGAAGGAAATTCAAGTTACTGGTAAGTACGGTTAGAATTACTTTTCAGGATCAGTACTGGGCTCAAAGATGCAGCACTGAGGTCTCTCCTGATAACAGGTGAGTAAATCGGAATTCGTAGTTCTGCTGATTTTAGAGGAATATTTGTATGTTTCAAAAATCGACACACAAACTTTTTCAGCAAAAAGCAGGCAATGATATCCTATGGAAGGAAATTCAAGTTACTGGTAAGTACGGTTAAAATTACTTTTCAGGATCAGTACTGGGCTCAAAGATGCAGCACTGAGGTCTCTCCTGATAACAGGTGAGTAAATCGGAATTCGTAGTTCGGCTGATTTTAGAGGAATATTTGCACAATGGTGAAGGAAGGGGGTGGGGCCTGAGGTGACATGTCTGCAAACACGCCCTGTGGCGCGTTTTAAGTTGGAGAATTAATTCCTCCTCAATCCCGAGGGTCCCTGGGGGCCAACTAGCCCACCCTGTACCTCCAGTATGCGCCAGGGAGCTGCGTTGCAGAGAGGTGTTCAGAGGCCATGCCCCTTTTTACACCTCTGTGCAACGCAGCTCTGTGGCGCTTTCTGGACGTACCTGTACTAAACATTACTGGATCAGCACCTTGCTCTTTATGCTAAATAAGCCTGCCAGAATGAGCTGCACCTACTATAGGAAATAATAGAAATGAAAATTAAAAATGCACATCTGAACTTACCAAAGGAAGAGTGTTTTCCTCGCACTAAAAGACTCGATGTCCCATCATGCAATTGAATTGAGCACTCTCATCTACCCACTGGGGGCTGTCGTACTAATGAATAAATTGATGGAAATGAAACAGCTGCGAGTTTCAGATGCCGTTTTTTGAATTGCCCAGGAAGAAGGGGTTGAGAAACCTTGAAACGCGTTGGCAGCAGGAATGAAATGTGGCACATGAAGGCAGACTGCATCTTCAAGCCGGTAGGCAGAGCGAAGTCGAGTGCGCTCCTAAGCACAGGGCGCTTTGGTGAACATAAATTGCTCGGTGGTCCGACCGCGGGGAGCTGCACCATTGTTGGCTGGGGGAAAAAATTGTAACCAGCTGTACAAGGCTGCCGTTTTGTACTAAACATTACTGGATCAGCACCTTGCTCTTTATGCTAAATAAGCCTGCCAGAATGAGCTGCACCTACTATAGGAAATAATAGAAATGAAAATATAAAAATGCACATCTGAACTTACCAAAGGAAGAGTGTTTTCCTCGCACTAAAAGACTCGATGTCCCATCATGCAATTGAATTGAGCACTCTGCATCTGCCCACTGGGGGCTGTCGTACTAATGAATAAATTGATGGAAATGAAACAGCTGCGAGTTTCAGATGTCGTTTTTTGAACTGCCCAGGAAGAAGGGGTTGAGAAACCTTGAAACGCGTTGGCAGCAGGAATGAAATGTGGCACATGAAGGCAGACTGCATCTTCAAGCCGGTAGGCAGAGCGAAGTCGAGTGCGCTCCTAAGCACAGGGCGCTTTGGTGAACATATTTATATGTATGTGTATGTGTATATATATATATATATTCACTGAAAAAACCATAGGTTTCAGGCACATTATAGTTAGAAATTAGCATTTAAAAAACCTTTAAAATTCACTGAAAAAACCATAGGTTTCATTGACGTTATAGTTAGTTGGACATTTCACTCATACAAAACCAGAGAAATTCCGCCGTTATAGTTAGTTCAGCTAACTATAACTCATGCCCCCGCAATGCACTGCTGATGACGTCACATATTACATCATTCATGACATGGTCAGTGACATCACTGATGACATCTCAAATGACATCACTGATGACATCACTGATGACATCATTCAGTGACTGTGTTTTTCTTTAAACTTTAAATATGTATTATATATATATACCAAGCTGTATTTAAGAATGAGTGGGTGTATAAGTGTCTGGATGGAGGATTTAGTATGTGTGTGACTGACTGTTTAAGTGAGTGAATAAACGTGTTTTACTTAATGCATGGGTTAGTGACTAAACTGTGTGAATGTCTGTATCCAGTCTGTGTGCTGTTGTATAAGCTGCTGCATGGGTTGGTCAGTAGCTACATGAGTGTCTATATGGGTTATTGATTGGTTGCCTGAGTATTTGTATGGGTGTCTGAGTGTGTGTGTGGCTGCGTGGGAGATGTGTAACTCTGTGCATACATGTTTGAGTGGTTGATTCACTGAGTGTATGGGTTCAAGAAGATGTGGAAAAAGCTGTATGGGTGATTGAGTGTGTATATGGGTGTGTTAGTGAGTGAATGGATGTCTCACTGGTACATGTCCAAGTAGGGAAACAGCCACTACAACGCGGGCATCACATTGCGATGCCCTTACAACGCGGTCGTTACAACGACCGCGTTGTTACCACGCACTGCCATTACTACGCAAGTCATTACATCGACTTGCTGTAGATGGGCGTGCTAACATTAGAAATAGTATAGTTTACTATTCCAACACCTTCCCTACTGTTACGTAGGCTGGAGTTGGAATAGTAAATTATACATTTCTAGTGTCAGCACGCCATCTACTGCAAGATCGATGTAATGACTTGGCGTAGTAATGGCTTTGCGTGGTAACATACGCTGATCGTTGTAACGACCGCGTTGTTATGGCACGCGTTGTGATGACTCGCGTTGTAACGAGTCATATTCGTCCAAGTAACTACATATGTAAAAGGCAGTGTATGTGAGAGTTAGAGTATATAAATGACTAATATCCACGAACTGCCACAAATGCCGATATCCTGCCCATAAAGTGTCGGTGCCTGCCGGGGTTGACAGCGCCCCAAAACATGTAGAAAGTCCAACCAAGGAAGGAAAGGCGGCACACCAAATAAACACCAGTAGTTTATTCCGAGTGAGAAAACAAACCGAACAACGCGTTTCAGCCGAAACGGCCTTTGTCAAGTTCCCAACTTAGGTCAGTAAATGGAAGTATGATTGATTCTTTGCCTGACTGACTAGGTGTGTGAGTAACTCTGGATGAGTGCTGGTGTGTGAGTGTCTGTGTAGGTGTATGAGTGCATATGTTAGTGTTGTATTGATGAGTGACTGCATGTATGAGTGATTGTATGGGTGAATGAGTGGATGTATATGTAGACCTAACAACTAGTGACTAGATATGTAGTAAGTGGTATTGGGGTGTCTATGGTTTAGAAAATGGTATTCTGCATTTTGGAGACGGTGTATCAAAGGTTATGTTAGGGTGTCAGAAGGTGCATCAGATTGTCACATGGATGATGTCATCAGTGATGTCATCAGTGATGTCATCAGTGATGTCACTGACCATGTCATGAATGATGTAATATGTGACGTCATCAGCAGTGCATTGCGGGGGCATGAGTTATAGTTAGCTGAACTAACTATAACGGCGGAATTTCTCTGGTTTTGTATGAGTGAAATGTCCAACTAACTATAACGTCAATGAAACCTATGGTTTTTTCAGTGACATTTAAAGGTTTTTTAAATGCTAATTTCTAACTATAACGTGCCTGAAACCTATGGTTTTTTCAGTGAATTTCAGAGGTTTTTTAAATGGTAATTTCTAACTATAACGTCACTGAAACCTATGGTTTTTTCAGTGAATTTCAAATGTTTTTTAAATGCTACTTTCTAACTATATCTTCCCTAAAACCTACTATTAATAATAATAGCGCGTACTTGTGTTAGTACTTAGGCCACTCCATAAGTACATGACTAGTACCTGGATGATTATAGTGCTGTAAAGAGAGTGCATGGTGTATTTATAAGTGCTTTGGTATTAGCGAAGTGATTAGATAAGTACACCGCTCTAGATGGGTGATTGGAGAAGTGCATGGGGACTGACAGGGTGATTGCTAGATTGCATGGGTACTACCAGGGTATTTAGATAAGTGAATGAGTAGTATGTGCCTGCTTAGAGATCTGTATGGATAGTGCACAGACAATTGTAGCACTGCTTGTGTTAGTGCTTGGACGATTGTATGAGTATATCAGCAGTGACTGGATGATTACTGTACTGCAAGGAGAGTGTATGCTGAATTTATAAGTACTTGGGTATTAGTGGAGAAATTGCATTAGTGTATAGTACTGGCTGGGTGACTGCAGATGGGCATGAGGAGTCACAGTGTCTTTGATACACTGAAAGGGTAGTACCTGGGTGGATTAATCTTACCTGTTTCCAAGTAGATATGAAATTAATAGTAATATAATTTCACTTCTTTTTTTTAAATGCAAATTTAAAGTATTTTAAACTTTAGTAGTAAGGTCTGTAAAAAGAAGAAAAAAATTCTGTTATTACATATAATGTTATAGTTTTACGTAACACACACATAAGTATACAATTACATCACATATTCAATTTGACATTTTTTGCTGTCTTCAGATTGTATTGAATTTCACTATAAACAGTGATTTCAATGTTAATCATCAGATGACAGCAGGCAAAAAAATACAATCAATAAGATTGTTAAAAAAACATACTTCTCTTCAAAATGTCTACAACCAACGCAACTTGGTATTTACATTTTCACAAATAAACATCCTTAGTAACATAGTATATAATACAAACTTCAAATATATCACCACCTTCTTTCAAACACAATTTTTGAAACGCAATATGAAACAACAGAATTAATAATTGAAACCGTAATTACGAACATCTTCCCTATTGGCGGAATGATGTTTCTGAAAATATTTCCATTGAGTATATCCGAAATAAACTTTTGAATTCATATACACACCTTCCCAATAGGCCGAATGATGTTTCTGAAAACATTTGCAATGAGGATATCCAACATACACTCCTCTAAAATCATATTCACATGTTTCTGATAGGATGAATGATGTTTCTAAAATCATTTGCAGTGGAAATATCTAAAATATACTCAGTAATTCATGTTGATATCTTCTTAGAATTTTGGCATCAAAAATATTAAGTATGAATTTCGTAATTCATTAGGCAACCGAAATTTATACTCTAAATGCGTATCATTACATAGGGGTCGATTCCGATTCGGGCCGGAAATCTCTCCGACCGAGCCGGACCCGGAGAAATTTCCGACCGAATCGGACCCGTGCAGATCCGACCGAACGAGTCCGATGCATTCGTATGCCACCGGACACGAGTCGGTCGGACTCCCATTGAACTCAATGGGAGCCGGTCGTACAACGCGTACGCGGGCTCCCATTGCCTCCAATGGGTGCGGGCGGACAAGGGCGCCCCCTACAGCGAGTACGCCGCGAGGCGCTTCGCGGCGTACACGCACAGGTAGGGGGGACCCATGGGTCCCCCCTGTGTGCGCCTCGCGCGGGTACGCGTACAGGGGGTCCGACACGGACCCCCCAAGTACGGCTCCGACAGCGAGTTCGAGTCGGACGGCGCGAGTCGGTCGGAGCGGTCGAGGTGCGCATCGTGCCCACCCGGCCGGAAAACGTCTCCATTGCGCGGTGCGAATCGGGTCCCGAGCGAGTCGGTCGGAGCGGTACGATCCGGGTACGAGTCGATCGGAGGCGGTCGGGTCGCCCGGACGAGTCGGTCGAGCGAATTCGCATCGTACTCGCTCGGCCGGACCCGCGTACGATTCGGTCGGGGAAACAGGGCTCCGAATCGGATCCGGTAAAGCCAAATCCTATTCGGAGCCCTACCGGCCGAGATCGGAATCGACCCCATAGTGTCCATCCTTTATTGCATTTTAAATAGACAGTATAGTGTCCAGATGTTGAAGTAGGTCCATCGTGGAAAACAATAGCCACTGTTTTAAAAGTTCTTCCTGAAATTGACACTTGACCTGCCACAACATTTTTAATTTTGGTTTCCAATTTTGTTCCATCTGCTCTACAACGTTGCAGCATTAAAATAATATATTGTCCACATCTTTCTATAAATAATGTTGACAACATTTCCGATTTGCACTGAGTACATTCCATATCTTGATTAGCTGATTTTACTAGTTCGTTGAAAGACACTGTTTTCAAATCTGGCATTGTCAAATATATGAATCGTTCAGTGTCTATGTTAGTGGTAGATGAAAATGAACAGCTGTCACATCTATGAACCCATCTGTAACGTAGTCCAAACAGATTTTCAATTTGTATACCTTCATCTTCTAATACTGCAAGCATAAACATAAGAAATTCCTGAGCATCTTGCTGTACATTCTGTGTAAATTGTGAAGAACCAGAACATATATCCAAAAGATTCCGCACATCAGAAGCAGTATGGATTTTCGTTTTATCAGTTTTCAACTTCTCAAAAATATAATGTAACAAAGAACAAAATCTTTTTTCTCGATTTTCAATAATTGCATGCTGTAGATTTTCTTAAAAAAAGACAACGTTCACAATTACATTAGCATAACAGTTGATACCTGAACTATTTTCTAACTGATATCCTACAATATTAGCAACCGTGTTCCCTTCTATTTTCTTTCCAGACTCGTCATTCTTTTCAATTCTTTTTTTCCTTGCAACCTCAGTATAATCTTTATCATATTTTCGTTTTGGACGTATTAAACGTTTTTCATAAATAGGATATTCACCTAAATTAGGAGCATAGAGTCTTCTTAACCTATTGTACTCTTTTACACAATTTACATCTGCACTAACCTTTTGCTCATCAAAATCAATCAAATACAATCCGGATAACGTTCTTACTCGAGACAATGCAACATACGCCATACCCTCTTTAAACACAGAACTTCCAATATTTACCAAAGCATTGTCTACACTTAAACCTTGAGATTTATGAATAGTCACTGCATATGCTAAACAAACAGGAAACTGTTTTCTACGAACATACAAATCTTTTACAAGCAAGAAACGAACACAACAGCGTCCAATTTGTTTCACCTCTTCAATCTGATCAAATTTAATCTTCAAAAATTCAATCTCATCTCTATTTGCATAACTAACAAAGTCAACAACTTTCCCCATTGCTCCATTTACTAAACCTTTTTCAACATCTAAATTACGTCGTAATATTACCCGGCAGTTTACAGAGACATATAAGGTCTTTTCCAAACCAGCAGTCTTAGATATGGATTTTTCCAAAGAGTCTAATTTTAACTGCAATTTCTCTGACAAAAGAATAGTTACTCCTTCATGTTCTATTTTATCAATAGCTACCATTTTCATTATCGGTTCATTCTCCAGTTTCAACAGTTCTTCATTGAATGTAGAGCATTCTTTCAGTGTTGGCATAAGGCAAATTATAGATTCCTTTTCTGCAATTCTTCGGTAGATTGTTTCAGCCGCAATATTTTCTGTTGGAAACAAGTTTTTTAGTAGCCGACTTTCTAAAGCATTTTTTCCATCCTTTGTTAAGACACCAATTCTAATATCTTGAAGAATGTTTCCATAATCTTCGTCATTTGCTTGTCGCATGTTCTTAATAAGTTCCTTATATTCAAAAGAAGTCCAAATGTTTACATTTCCAATACTTCCCAATGATTTTTTAGTATCTTCATGAAGAAGGGTCTTAAAAACCGGTTGGCCTTTCACAGGTGTCAGTTGTAGTAGATCACCAAATACAATTACATGTTTTCCTCCAAATAAAACATCGTAATTTGTTTTTAAAATCTGCTGCATCCTCAAATGTACAAACGCAAGCATTAAGTTTGAGACCATGCTTACTTCATCAATTACCAGAAGTTTCATTTTCTTTAGTACTCTTGAAACTTCGAAACAAGCTTCTCCAGATAGCTTGTGGTATTCCAATTTATTTTCATGTTCTACTGGTAACATAAGTAGACGATGTAATGTAATCCCTTTAATGTTGTGTGCTGCTAACCCAGTTGGAGCAGTTACAACACAAGACAAATGTGAATCTGTTGTTTTCTGTAGATAACTTGACAAACATTTAATCAAGAAACTTTTCCCCGTTCCAGCTTGTCCACTGATGTACATAAGAATAGGTCTAAATGATGTACATTGGCAATCATTCTTTTCATGCAGTAATCCATGTTGTATCTGTTGTGTAACTTGGTGATATATTTCTTTCTGTTCAGTATTCAGATGTTCCTCTAAATTTTCCAAATCAATATTGTCCTGTTGTGCTTGCTGCATCACCGTTTCCACTTCACTCATTGCTATTGCCGCTTCATTTTCAAGTATGGCTTCTCCTAGTGGATCTTGACTTTGTGGAGCAGAACTCTGAGTATCTTGAGAACTATCTCTAGCTATTTCAGCTGCAATAGTTCTTTCTTGATTAATCTCTTCGTTCAACATTTGGAGATAATTTGGAAAAATTGTACATTCAATGCTATCTTTACATGCATTGAAAGAATCCTCATAGCAGTCACAATGTCCAAGTAATTCCATTTCAGTCCGCCAAGGTTTGAAGAGTTGCAGAAGAGCTAAATAGAAAAACTCTCTTTTATCTGGAGTATCACAACTTAATTTCCTGTGATTAATCAGATTTCCTTTGTCATGCTTTACCAAACATCCTTCAGATCCAATTACAGCGTATTTTCCTTCATTTATATTTTCTGTGACATTTTTTTAAAAACTATAATGTTGCAGTATTTCATATAGACATATGTTTTCCAGGTATGGACTTCTATTTGGATAGTACGTATCCAACATATTTGTTTTCAGAATATCTGTACTTTCCGGTTCATTCAGTGCCAAGTATTCAATTTCTTGTACAGATTTCAAAACTCGATTTCGTGCTGCAGCAAGACCAAGACTTATCCAGATGATCCCTCTTGACTTTGAATATAAACTTGCAGATGTCAATCGATCCGAACATTCGTAAGATCCAATTTCTCGATGTGAAAGCATCTTCAAGCTGAAGCTGTACAATTTTTTGCTAAGTGTCTTCTCCTGCGAAATTTCCTCCCACATTTCTTTCAATTCTGTCTTCTCAGACTTGGTAATATATGACGTGACATAGCGAGCAACAGCAATTGAGTTATCTGCAACATATTGTATGTCCATATTTGCATTCCACATCTTCAAAATCACCGGATTGTAATCATTAATGTACTTCGATTCTTCTGTTCTTTTTAAATTATAAGTATTTTTGGGTGATTTTCGAGTGATGGTATGCCTCACTGCTGACATAAAACTGTTCACTCTTCCTTTGGAAATTACTGGACGTGGAAAGCCAAATCGACATTTTGTGTAAAATGTATCCTTTGACTTATATTTCCGTCGGCAATACTTTCCACATCGATGACTCTGAAACCGTAAAACTTGCTGTCTTAAGATATTTTCTCCTCCTGTTTTTGGAATCGCACAGGTAACATAGTCTTCAATAAAAGACAAAACAGTCTCATCCGAATCAGTTCCAAATTTAGGTGCATCCTTGATCCATAAAAGCATATGTATATGAGGAGCACCTCTAGCTTGGTATTCTTTTCTCCCAAAAAAATCAATAACTTCGCCAATAGGTGGATTTTTTTTATTACAGATAAAAGACATCATAGCTTCAAACCTATGATTAAAATATCTGCAAACATTTACAGGATCTACGGAACACAGTTCTCCAGGTGTCTTCAATTCAATATTTTCTATATTTGAATTTGCTTCTCGTAGAAAATCCAGTAAATCATCCCATGCGTACTCAGCACAGCTAAGTGTAACAAACCACGTAGGGGTTCCTAAGTTTCTTAACATACATTTTAGTTCCCCATGACGTCGATACCAATATTCATTAGTGCCACGTTGACATGCCATCAAATTAATTAACTGTGATTCTAAATGTTCGTCTCTTTCTTCAACTTTGTCCATAAATTGCTTTGCAGAAATATGTGAAAGATGCGTTCCCGTTTTTAATATATGGTTGACTGCATATGAAAGTGCGGACAGATCACTCTCAAATAAAAGATGAAACAAATATGGAATACACTGACGAAATCTTGGATCTTCTGAGTACAATCGTAAAGTACGATATTCTGCAGCTGGAATCTGAACTGGTCGTTCATCATATCGTCCACCTTTTCCAGTAGGGAAGAGCTGTGGAAAACAACGAGCTTCCAAACTTTTTTCCCACACACTCATGGGAGTTCCTTTTGCTTTTTTCATCTGGAACAATTCAATAGTATCTCCTATCAGTTCTTTTGAATGTAGAGGGTGTATACTATAATGTTCATAAATTTCTTCTTTTCTTGAGTTCTCCACTTTTTCTATTTGTCCACTTGAAATGTGTGTTTCATCTTCTAAAGTCATTTCTTCTTCTTCTACATTTACATTTTTATAGTAAATATTGTTTTGCACCAGATATAATGTAGCCTTTTGGACTTTCGTGACATCTACTAACTCTTGCCATATTTTCCGACTCTTTGTGGGTACACCATTAACAAGAATGACTACAGGTTCAGTATCCTCTCTTTCTACACCAACAGTTTCAACATTTTTCTTAAAATCTAAAGGTAAATACACAACTCTTCCTTTTAAACCTCTTTGTAGATCTGTTGGAGGCAGCTTACCTGTTTTAGGCTCCATACGAATTATAGCCTGAAAAGGGTGCACAGATTGTATAAGGATAGCCTCATATGTATTTAAATCTTTAAGTTCTGGAGGTATAGGTACTAATTCTAAGTCATTATGGACAGCTCTAGCTGGCATTTTGTTTTCTTCTAATTTATTATAACAATATTTACAAATGCATTGTACAGTACCTAACTCAAAACGACCTTCCACAAACAGATAAGCAGCAAATTCTCTCCATTTATCATTGTTTTCCTCTTCACTTTTTAAAAACACATCTACATTCCTAGTTTGAATTTTATAATGACTACGTCGGCAACAAATACAAACATAGTTCGGATTTTCACCAGAAACTACTTTAAACTTTGTTATTTCTTTTTCAAACTTGACATCAGTAGTATCTTCCACCTCTTCTTCAACACCTACACTTATCAAAGTCTCACTTTCTCTACACTCCTCTTGAGCGGCAAAGAAACGTAACTCTATATCATCACATACTTTTTTTACATCCAAAACTGAACCATGCAAAAGAGCTGTATTAATTTCATTTAGACATAATGCAGGACTTTTCACGTAGTATAATCTTCTAACTAACTTCCGCATTTCTGAATGATGTACTGCTAACATTCTCAAATGATGAAAACGACTTTGACACACTTTCCTAGAAAGACAAGCCAGAGAATGACCTTGCAACCCTGTATTTTTTCTCACTTTGCAAGGATCCAGTCCTTGTAATATCTTAATCTTCTGTTTCACAGTTTTTCTTCCATATTCTCTTAAGAAATTTAGTAAAATATCAATAGATTGTTGACGTATACTACAAATACTACTACAATCCCATGTAAACACTGGAGCCTGGGTACGTCTCCCTTCAACTTCCTCAGCTATTAATTCTTCAACATTTCTAGGAACTAGCTTTTCTTTCTGAATTGGACAACCATCTCGCACCTCATAAGAACGACCACAGGTATCAACTGCATGCACTAAACTATTTTGTTGAAAATAACTTTCTTCATTAAAAAAAGGTTCCGTACTAGAAGTATGCTTCCATTCCCCGGAAAATATTTTACAAAAATGTGTTCTATTTACAATTCTTTTTCTCTTACATTTGTCCTTCATACGCTCCATTATTGTATTTAAAGTCTTCAATCTTTTTAAAATTAAGATAAACAATCTTCTTTTTAATTCAAAAGCTTTTTCAATAACACTTAGAATCTCCTTTTTTTGTCTGTAAAATGCTGATCTCCTTTTATATATTTTACATTTTTTTAGTAAATTCTGGAGTACTCTACTTTTATATATTCGTTTTCGAATTTCTGAAAATTGTTTGTTACGTATTCCAACATAATTCTTTTTCCGATAATCCAATTTTCCACTTTTTTGAACATTTTTCTTTTGCTTTTGTTTCACTGTTCTTGTTCTGTCTGTCTCTTCTATATTTTTAATATTAATAACAGTTTTTGCAAGTTTTTAAAAAAAAACTTTACTTTTCTTACCAGAACACTTTTTCTTTGAACATCCATGTTGTACTGGATCTAATATCTCTTTTCCTTTTTTTTTCAAATAAACCTCCTTTCTTTCTTTTCTTTTTCTTTGCTGTTTTCTCGTCATTGTATCTCTTTCTTAATAATGATGCAAAATATCTGTAAAAAAATAAAAGTTTTGAAAACAGGTTAATATAATTAAAATAATTATATATAAATATTCAAATGTATAATTATAAAAATATTCACATATATAATTATAAAAATACATACAAAGAAAGTACATCAATGATTTCCGCAATGGAACAGTACTACCTGCATAATTCTGCTACTCTATGAGTAGTGTAAAAGATACTAGACCACAGCATTAGTAGTACACATCTGATTGTGTAACAACATGATTAGAAACTGTAACATTCCATACTTTGTAGCTGGTTAGAGGTCTGCATACATACTGCACAGAATATTGTAGCTATACTAGTGTTAGTAGCTACGCTATTTTATAAGTACATTACTATTAACTAAAATGATTACAGTGCTGCAAACAGAGCTCATATTGAATTTATAAGTGCTTAGATATTGACGTAGAGATAGAATAAGTAGATACTGCTCGATGGATGATTGGACAAAGTGCATGGCACTGACAGTACGATTGCTAAACTCCATACCGTGCAAAGGGAGAGCTGCGACCTGGCTAGAACAGGAACAGCTACGGTCCAAATACTATAGTGAAAACTACGGGCCGTCCCCTTGCAAACGGATAGCTGCGACCGGTGATGTCGAAAGAGAGAGCATGAACGCGATATTTCGCAAAAACAAGTGCAGTATATTTCCAGTGTTAGCTTGCACAGGTACTTTTACGCACCAAACGGCTCGCAGACGAACAGCTGCGAGCCGAACGATGGTTTGTAGAGGGATAGCTGCGAGCTGGCGCGCTAGCTCGTAGAGGTAGACCTGCGAGTCGACTAACTGGGTCGTACAGGGAGAGCTGCGGGCCGGCTCCGAGAAACTGACTCATAGAGCATCAGCAGCAACCCGTCCGCTCGCAGAAGGACAATGGTCTGTACGGACCAGCTAGCACAGGAACAGCTGCGAGCCGACTACTATAGGGAAAAGTGCTAGCCGTCGGCTTCCAAAGGGATAGGTGAGGGACAGTGATGTGGAGAGAGTGAGCGTAAAGCGGTTATCTCGTAGAGAGACAAATGCGCTATATTTCCAGTATTGCTTTCCAGAGGTACCACTGCGGATTATCTGGCAGAGAAAGAGTTGAGAGCCCACCAGTGGTTCCCAGAGAGAGAGCTACAAGCCAGCGGGCTGGCTCCTAGAGGAACATGTGCAAGTTGACTAGCTGGCTCGTACAGAGAGAGCTACAAGCCGGATCACAGAGGAACAGTTGCGGTCCGGTGGGCTGGCTCGTACAGGAAAAACTGCGAGCCAACTCGCTGGCTCGTACAGAGAGAGCTGCGGGCCCGTTCACAGACGAACAGTTGCGGGCCGGTGGGCTGGCTCGTAGAGGAAGACCTGCGAGCCGTCTGCCTGGCTCGTAGAAGGAGAGCTGCCGGCCTACTCGCACACAAACAGTTGCGGGCCGACTACTATAAGTAAAGCTGCGGGCCGTCGGCTTCCAAAGGCATAGGTGTGGGACAGTGATGTGGGGACAGGGAGCGTGAAGGGGGTATCTCGCAGAGAGAGCTGCGGTATATTTCCAGTATTAGCTTGCAGAGGTACAACTGCGAGCCCGACGGCTCGCAGGGCAAGAGCAGAGAGCCCACCGGTCATTCGCAGAGGGAGAGCTGCGGACCGGCGGGCTCGCTCGTAGAGGAAGACCTCCGAGCCGATTAGCTGCCTCCTACAGGGACAATTACAACCCGTCAGCTCGAAAAGGGAGAGCTGCGGGCCCACTAGTATAATGAGAGGTGATGCTCGTCCACTTCTAAAGGAATAGCTGCTGTACGGTGATGTGGGGAGAGTGAACGTGAAGTGGGTATCTCGTAAAGAGAGAGCTGCGGTATATTTCTAGTGTTCGCTTGCAGAGATACAACAGCGACCTGGCTCGCAGACCAACAACTACGAGCCGACCTGTAGTTTGCAGAGGGACAGCTGCGAGCCGGCGGGCTGGCTCGTAGAGGAAGACCTGTGAGCCGACTGACTGGCTCGTACACAAACAGCTGCGGTCCGTCGCCTCAAACAGAGAAAGCTGCGGGCCGGCTCGCACAGGAACACCTGCGGACCGGCTCGCACAGAAACACCTGCGAGCCGACTACTATAGGGAAAGGTGCGGGACGTCGGCTTGCAAACGCATACGGGGCATATTATCAAGAACGGCGTCAAAATTATCGCCGCTTTAGCGGCAGGAAACTGCCGCTAAAGCGGCGATAATGGGCTTGATAATATGCCCTTGTGAATTCCAATAGAAGCCCATGATCTGGTGTGATAGGACTTGCTCGTACAGGAAGACCTGCGAGCCGACTGGCTGGCTCGTAGACAGACAGCTGCGGGCCGCCTCACACAGGAACAGCCGGGGGCCGACTAGTATAGGGAGAGGTGCGGGCCGTCCACTTGTAAAGGGATAGGTGCGGGACGGTGATGTGGGGAGAGGGAACGTGAAGTAGCTATCTCGTAGAGAGAGTGCTGCGGTATATTTCCAATGTTCGCTTGCAGAGGTACAACTGCGGGCCCGAGGACTCACAGAGGGACAGCTTATTCCGAAAACCATGTAATCTTTTAAACATATGTCACGTCCCTTTTGTACCATTCAAACTCATTACGACCTTCTCTGTACACTACAGATCCCACCAACACCCCAATAAAAGTATAAGTGCTATTTTTATACTATATAAAGCTCTATAACTTAATTTTTATAAACACTACTGTTGAGTGCACAAAATGGAGAATGTGAGATGAGAAGAGTAAACGGAGGTGTAATTCCTAAACTTTTATTGTACCATTCCTTTAATATACATATATTCAGGGCTTTAAGTGGGATAAAAAAATGACGATTGTCTGAAAGCGGTAGCAGTATTCAGCACCGGTAGCACCCGGCCCACTTAAAGGCCTGCGTATGTTCAGCACAGAGACAAAACCTAACAATTTCCATCACTTATAATAACAGTTACTTTCCTACTGTGAACAAATCTTACAGAAAATTTACTAAAACATTTTTTTTTCTTTTTTATCTCTCACACATTGATAAAATATCTCTTGTAAAGAAACGCCCCTCTCCACCTTTATTTCGTAGCAGTATCTAGTCACTAACTACTAACACGGTGCAGTATACCCAATTGTAAAGCACAAACACTATTTAGATTATATCTTAAAGCATCATCAAATGATTCTAATCATGCATACATACAGAAAGCAACATCTACGTTTACTTTGTCTATATACTCTCCATGTAATCTGTGCACATTTTCAACGGGTTTGCAGTATAACACCTGTATTCACTTATATTCAAATGTACCTCACAGTGTAAAATATAACATCACAACCTATACATATCTAATATTTCCAACATAACACAGTGCAGTTTTATACCAATGAAACTGATTGCACCATTCTCTATATAGTACAAACCCTACCAATATAGCAATAAACTTAGAAGTGCTATTTTTATAATACAAAGAACTGTATTAGATTATTTTTATAAAGAGTACCGCTGGGGGCACAAAATGGTGGTGAGAGCTAGACAGAGTAAATAAAGGTGTAATTCCCAAACTTTTTATGGATCGTCCCTTTACTATACCTATATTAACAGCTTTAACTGGGATTATATATTTCGCAACTGTCTCAAACGGATGACAGAGCTTAGTACCGACAAGACCCGGACCACTTAAAGGCCTACGTATATTCAGCAGACAAACAAACCCTGACAATTACCTTCACTAATAATCACATTTACTTTAGCATTGTCAACAAAATCATGCAGAAAATATACATAAAACATTTTCATTTATTTTTTATCTCTCACATATTTATAAAAAATGTCTTCTGAAGAAACGCTCCTCAACAACTTGCATTTCATAACAACACCAAAATCCAAAGCCTCCCAGTAACACACCAGTCTTAACTGATATTGAAATCTACCTCTTTATGTAAAAAATGAGACCACAAATTGTCCACATAACATTTCTGGTTTTTGTTCCATCTCTCTTAAGTTAATAACATATACATTTTCTACTATAACCCCTTCCCCACTATTTCCAGACTAAGAATAATTTGGAAACGTGTGACATTCTGTTTATCTCATCGCAATACATATACAAATACAAATAAACGCTACATATAATTTTTAAAACCATACAGTCTTTTACAGAAGATAAGTTACATTTTTTTATCTGAAAAACTCCTAAACATATATAAAGTAATTCTTTAACAATTAGTCACACTTTATACATCTTTTAGAACCAATGTGAAACACCACACTTCACTAACACTGTTACTTAGAAATAAAAAATACTTTCAAAGTTAAAAATAACGCCTCAAATATTAACCACTACTACACAACACATAACACACATTCTTAATTTCTAACTTACGTTCGTAGTTGGTATGCAGATTCCAAATGTCACAAACGTATGCAATTCTTTCTTTGTCACACAGTACATATAATGCACCGCTCTCGTCAAGAATGGAACCAGTAATGGCACAATTTCCCTGTTGCTCCACACATAAATACATGTAAAGAACAAATCAGAATAGTTCCTTCATTTTTTCAAATTGCAAAACTTCTCTCTATTGGTTATTTTTCAACTTCCCATATAATCATTTTTTTTTTAATCTAAGGACACATACAGGTGAGAAGTTCAACGTATTCTATCAACACTTTCTAGAACATTCTACGGCACGTGCAGGTTAAAAGTTCATCATTGCTTTACGTTCAAACAGTGCTTTCCATATACAAGTAGCAGGTGTGGTTCAACTGAGCAAATTTTATCCTATCATATCAACTCCACGTTCAAACTGCTTTTTATTAACCAATGACAAAGATGCTTTTCCACAAACTAATGTGCACCCTACTTTTTAGAAAACAATGCTTTTCATCTCCCAATCAGTTATCGTTTTGAATGAGAAAAAAAAGTAGTTCCCCATCTTTAAACATATCAATTATTCTACAAACGGACTGCATGAGCTACAGACATCTATCCATACTTCCCAGCCATACCTTCAAAATGCTAGTGTGGATCGTAGGACATAGCTATGTTTTCTGGTGCAAGAGGTATGCAGAACAGAGACGTATTGACTTAGACCTAGGTTTACAAAATGTGGACATTAAATGGTTTGGACAAAGAGGATTGAAGTGGCACCAATTGTTGCCTTTAGTTAAAACCTGTTTGCATCTCCAACACCCTGACCTCATGATTGTGCACTGTGGTGGAAACGACCTAGGCACATTGACTGGTGTAGGTTTGGAAATGCTAATGAAGGACACCTTTCGACAATTGATGTTGCTTTTGCCTCAAACTGTCTTTGTATATTCCAATATATGCCAAAGACAGAAGTGGAAATGGTCAAACCAATTTTGTCCTCAGATTGAAAAATCTAGGAAGAATGTCAACAAAGCTGTGTCTGCATACCTCAGAGACCATAGAATGGGGTCCATCTAGAACAACAACATACGTTTTGATATGGCTGATATCTACAGAAGTGACGGAGTACACTTCACAGATCAGGGAAATCGAGTTTTTCTGAATAACCTGAAGCTGTGCATCCGCACTTATATGTAGCTCCAACTAATAAACACAAGGGCTCTTTTTAGAGCCGCCTTATATTCCCAATATCGGTTCACAGAGTGACAGCTGCGATCCGGCTAGCACAGGGAGACCTGCGGGCCGTCGGGCAGGCTCGCAGACGGAGAGCTGCGGACCGTGGGCTCGGCTCGCACAGGGAGAGCTACCGGCCGTCGGCTCGCAAACGCACACCAACGTGCCGGCTCGCAGAGGGAGAGCTCGGGTCTAACTCGCAAAGGGACACCAACGAGCCAACGGCCCTGCTAGCAGAGACACACCTATCACCTAACGGACTAGCTCGCACATGTACAGCTAGGGACACGACGGCTCGCAGACGCAGACCTGCGAACCGACGGACTGGTACTGTTTTATGCTTTAGGGTAGTACAGTGGTGTTTGGGTAGTGTAGGGGGTCGTGGTGGGGGTAGTGTTTTAGGGTTTAAGGTAGTGCAGTGGTGTTTTTGTAGTGTAGGGGTCCTGCTGGGGTAGTGTTTTAGAGTTTACGACAATGTAGTAGTGTTTGGGTAGTGTAGGGGGTCATGCTGGGAGTAGTGTTTTAGGGTTTACGGCAATGCAGTGGTGTTTGTGTAGTGTAGGGGGTCGTGCTGAGAGTAGTGTTTTAGGATTTAGGGTAGCACAGTGGTGTTTGTGTAGTGTAGGAAGTCATCCAGGGAGTACTGTTTTAGGATTTACAGTAGTGCAGTGGCGTTTGTGTAGTGTTTGGGGGTTCGTGCTGGGGGTAGCGTTTTAGGGTTTAAGGTAGTGCAGTGGTGTTTGGGTAGTGTAAGAATCATGCTGGAGATAGTGTTTTAGAGTTTACGACAATGCAGTGGTCTTTGGGTAGTGTAAGGGGTAATGCTGGGAGTAGTGTTTTTGGGTTTAGGGTAGTGCAGTGGTGTTTATGTAGTGTAGGGGGTCGTCCTTGGAGTAGTGTTTTAGTGTTTACGGTACTGCAGTGGTGTTTGTGTAGTGTAGGGGGTCGTGCTGGGGGTATTCTTTTAGGGTTTAGGGTAGATCAGTGGTGTTTGGGTAGTGTAGGGGGTCGTGCTGGGAGTAGGGTTTCAGGGTTTAGGGTAGTGCAGTGGTGTTTGTGTAGTGTACGGGGTCATGCTGGGGATAGTGTTTTAAGGTTTAGGGTAGTGCAGTGGTGTTTCGGTACTGTCGTGCTGGGGGTAGTGTTTTAGTGTTTAGGGTACTGCAGTGGTGTTTGCGTAGTGTAGGGGGTCCTGCTAGGGGTAGTGTTTTAGGGTTTACGACAATGCAGTGGTGTTTGGGTAGTATAGGAGATCATGCTGGGGGTAGTGTTTTAGAGTTTACGACAGTGCAGTGGTGTTTGGGTAGTGTAGGAGATCGTGCTGGGGGTAGTGTTTTAGAGATTACGACACTGCAGTGGTGTTTGGGTAGTGTAGGAGATCGTGCTGGGGGTAGTATTTTAGAGTTTACGACAATGCAGTGGTGTTTGGGTAGTCTTTGGGTAGTGTAGAGGATCGTACCGACAGACTAACTCACAGAGCTCCCAGCCGACGGACGGGCTTCTAAAGGCATAGCCGCGACCTGGTGATATGAGGAGAGGCAGCGTGAAAGGCATATCTCACACAGACACAGATGCCAGTGTTGCCTCGCAGAGGTAAAACTACGAACCCGATGGCTTCTACACGGAGAGATGCGAGCTGACGGAGTAAATCACAAAATGGCTGCCAACACTTCCTGGTTTCAACCGTTCACAGCCAATGAGCCGCAAGCTCGTAACCCCTCAGCCAATCAGATGTCACAATTCTCAAATATCCATATCGTAAAATTTGATATTTCTCAAAAACTACTGAACGGATTTACACCATTTAAACAAAAGCGTGCTTTCTGGACCATCACCTTTCTCCCTGCCAAATTTGGCGTAATTCCGTTCAGCAGTTTCACCTGCAGTCTTCTGTAAAGTTTCGTATGGAAATTGCATGGAGAAAACACGTTTTGGGACCCCCTTTTTTCTCAGCCCCTCCTACACCATTCACCCCCAAACTTTCAATATAGGAGCTAATCAAAAAAAGAGAAACTTTTTGGATAATTTCATAAAGATTCGTCAAACGACGCCAAAGTTATAAGCACATAGAGGGCTCCAGGAGGGGGGCCGCGCAACCCCCCTCCCAACATGAGTGAAGCCCCGGGGCTGCGCGGACCCCAGCGGGCCCCCGCAATCCCTGCGAGCCCCTGCTATTATTTTTTAAGAAATGCCCCCGGAACCTAGCCAACCCAAGGGCCTCATTAAAATAAAACGCGGGAACCCGCGACCCCAGCGCGAATTGCGCCGATATTATTATTTTTTTTTAAAATGATTTCTTTGGCCCTGAGGGTCCTTCTGTGACCCCCTGAGCAGGCCTAGGAGGTCAGGGTTTTTCTACCCTGCCCCCTTCTCTTGTTTTATACCTTTGTTTCTCCATTTTCGGGTGACTCGCTTCTACCGAGCCACAAGATGGCTGCCAACACTTCCTGGTTTGGACTACTAGCAGCCAATCACAGTGAAGCTCGCGCACGCGACTTAGGCTCCGCCCAGATATCGAAACTTTTATTTTTCTAATTTCTCAGCAACTACTGAACGGATTTACACCATTTTTAAAAAGGTTGCTTTCTGACCCAAGCACTACCTTTCTGCCAAATTTGGAGTAATTCCGTTCAGTAGTTTCGGCTGTAGCCTTGCACAAAGTTTCCTATGGGAAATTGATTTTTTGACTCTTATTTTTTGAATTTCTCAAAAACTACTGAACGGATTTACACCATTTAAAAAAAGGTCGCTTTCTGAACCAAGCTCTACCTTTTTGCCAAATTTGGGGTAATTCCGTTCAGCAGTTCAGGCTGTAGCTCGTCGCAAAATTTCCTATGGAAATTAACATGGAGAAAACGAGTTTTGGGACCCCCCTTTTTTCTCAGCCCCCGCTTGACGAATCACCCCCAAACTTTCAGGATAGGAGCTGACCTGGATAGACTTTTTTTTGGGAGAATTTCAGGAAGATTCGTCAAACGACGCCAAAGTTATTAGCAAATCAAAAAATGCTTTTCCTATGGAAACTAGGTTCTAACTATAACTACCTACTATATAATATATATATTACCTACTGGCGGTCGCCAGTAGGTAGTTATAGTTAGGACCTGGTTTCCATAGGAAAAGCATTTTTTCTTTTCCGAATGACTTTGGCGCCGGTTGATCGAATCTTCGCGAAATTTTCAAAACTAGTGGCCTGCTCCGGTCAGCTCCTGTCTTGAAAGTTTCGGGGTGATTCGTCAAGCGGGGGCCAAGAAAAAAGGGGGTCCCAAAACGCATTTTCCCCATGTATTTTCCATAGGAAACTTTAGACAAAGCTACAGCCCGAACTGCTGAACGGAATTACACCAAATTTGGCAAAAAGGTAGCCCTTGGTTCAGAAAGAGCCCTTTTTAGGTCTCGCCTATGCAGCGTGCATGCGCTGCTTAGGAGGAGACCTTTAGCCATCGGTTCCCTTTTTTCCCCAAAAACGTGCACGCGTTCCATTGCCTTCAATGGCGGCGCGTGCACGTGTGGCGATTGCCTTGCGGGAGCGAGCGGCAGCGCCATATGGTATCAATTATAGCCGCTGGCTCCCGCAAGGCAATCGGCAGGCCCCCCTCCCCCCTGCTGCCGCGCGAGGCATGCTTTTGCTTCTTTTTTTTTTACCTTCAGCGCGAGGCGCGCGCTTGTTTACAACTAGGATGGTACGATGATGCAAGGGCTGCTCTGGTTGGCGGCCTTGGCGCTGGGCGAGTGGTGTGCCATCGCCTCGCCTGGCACCGTGGCTCGGGAGCGCTTCAAGGTGGTCTTTGCTCCCCTCATCTGCAAGCGGACATGCCAGAAGGGGCAATGCCGAGACACTTGCCGGCCTGGCAGCAATATGACACTGATTGGCGAGAATGGGCACTTCACTGACACTCTCACTGGCTCGGGGTTCCGCGTTGGTGAGTTATTTGTATCATGAGTAGAAGTTGGGGGGGAAGGAAATATGGGCAGGAGGTTGCAACTTTGATGGGCGGCAGGTTGCAACTTTGTTCAAGGGATCTTGGTCTGCTGCAACTGGTGACACTGGTCGCCGTCCACACCTCCTACATTGGAGGCTTGTGTGGCACCAGATGCTGACTCTTGAAGTCACATCAAGCATACAGAAATACAAACTTGAAACCAGAGTTTATGAAGTACAGTCAGTTGCAGCAAGAAGCAGAGTGTGTGTCAAGCATGTTACCATCCAGACCCTACTAAAACCACAGGCTCAGACCATTGCCTAATTATTGAAGCCGGAAGAGATCTCCTTAATACCTGGCTTTTCTTTTCTATTGTTCTGTTAACCTCCGTGAGTCATAGACTTTTAGCAGATCAATTTCTTTTTTGAACACCACTTTTTTTCTTATTCTATCTACATTGTTTCATCAACCCTCCCATAGCACTAGTTCTTCGTGATATGAATTTGCCTCTCTCGCCTCATAATCCTCTGCAGCATAATTTGAAGATTTTAGCAAAAAAATTGCAAATCAAATTAATCAAAATTTATTGAAGGGTTTTCACATTGGGTGCTGTGTTTTACCAGACACTTTATGATAGTGGTCGCCCTCATTTGATTGCTGTGTTTTGATATGTAAAAGATGTGATTGTCTTGCTCACATAGTGTAAATATGCCCATTTGATGGACATTGGGAAGAGCTTTTTTGTCTGCATCAGGAAACAAAAACCTTAACTACTGACATTTAATTTGCAAATTGTAAATTGAATAATTACTTTTTTGTCCATTTTATTTCACCATTAGCGTACGCGTTTTGTTAACTATAGATCACACGCAATAAACAAATATTGCATGTTAAATCTAACGCATACTAAGCAAGTCAAGGGTCCAGGATAGCGCTAAGACGCGGTGTGCATCTGACTAAGGAGGCAAGCTAGTCCAGATGCATTAGGGGCGAATGTACTACATTCTGTGCTGCTTTAGCACCGGGTTGTTAATTACCTGCTTTCTTTAGTTTCCCAGAGTACTTCTATGCTGGCTGCTTCAAGGAGAAAGAACATTAATTGGGGCGTTTAATGACTGCTTTTTTTCCAAATTATGCACGAACACTCCTTTTCAGTCAGCTGCTGCTGGTCTCCGGATTCCTGAGCTGACCCCCGCCATGGTCAGGAAATTTTACTTCTACAGTCAGCCAATCACCCATGTGAAACGAGAGTATTAAACAGGATGAACACTTTATTACCTCTAGATGTTCAGAGAATACCAGATTGCGGGTTGAGGATTTTTAAACACAAGGGAAGCCCATAAGAAGATAAAAGGAGATTAAAGGCACACTGCGCACTTCTATTGTGCTGCCCATGACAAGCAAGTTGAGGGTAGATAAACGAGGTGAAAATACATTTTATTATTCTTGCCCAAACCAACTACAGGATATTAAGCCGCAGTGCACTGGGCATGCACTACCTGTTAAACCATATGTAAAAATACAATCGTAAGTTTACAACAATTATAAACGCCACCACCACGCATAGCTAATAGGTCTGCGCCTTTGGGACCTTATAAGTGTTTAACCATGCAACAGTTGATGTTGTTGCACCAAGGATATTGTGGTGCATAACTAAATACTTATAAGGTTCCAAAAGCGAGACCTATTGGCTATGCCAATGCTTGTTGTTAAATGGTGTAAATCCGTTCAGTAGTTCCTGAGAAATTAGAAAAAGAAAAAGTTTCGATATCTAGGGCAGTGGTGGTTTTGCAAACCCTCCCGAGCACGAGCTTCATTCTCATTGGCTGCCAACACTCCAAACCAGGAACTGTTGGCAGCCATCTTGTGACTCAGTAGAACCGAGTCTCAAGAAAACAGTAAAACAAAGTGTAAAATGAAGAAAAGGGGCAGGGTAGAAACACCCTGTCCCCCTAGGCCTACTCAGGGACAAAAATATATATATATATATTTTTTAAATGGCAGAAGTTGCGCTAGGGTCGTGACTCCTGCTGAGAAAATAAAAAAAAAAGAAGTGCGGACTGTCATTTTCAAAAAGCCCCCGGGTGGGCCAGGTCCCGGGGGCACTCGCGAATTAATGTGCGGGGGCCTGCCACCTCCCCGGGGAAGAAAAAATAAATGAGTGGGGGGGCAATACCCCCAGACTGCCCCGGGGACCACCACCTCCCTGGGGCATTTAATATTTAAATACGGGGGTCTGTTGTGGACCCCCGGGGACCACGACCTCCCCGGGGCAATGAAATGGAGGGAGGGGGGCTGTGTGGCCCCCCTCCAGGAGCCCTCGATGGCCATGGGGACCACCACCCCCCAGGGCCAGCTCCTGCAGTGTCCCGGGGAGCCCACCCCCGGGACACTGCTGTTTGCTATGGCAGGGCAGGAGCACGGCTCCCGCCCTGCCATAGCAAACTCCTGCATTGCTTCATGGAAGCGAGAGCAGGGAAACCTGCTCTCGCTTCTACAAAGCAAAGCAGGATTGCTTTTCCACAAGGGGAGCTGCATGTCAGCAGCTCCCCTTGTGGAAAAGCAATGCCGGCTCCCGCAGGAGGTGGGGAGCCGGCGAGACCGTGGGGGCATTTGGGCTCCCACCACGGTCCCCAACTGTGAGGGTATGCCCCGGGGGATGGGGTCCCCGGGGCCAAAAATGGCCCAGGAGGGGGGCCACGCGGTCCCCCTCCCTTTAAAAAAAAAAAAAAGAGATTTTGGCATGCCTCGGGGGAAAACACAAGACATTACATAATTTTAATTAAAAAAAAAAAATAGAAAAAGTATTTTTAGGATCTTAAATTTACACAATATCAGTAAAAAAAACTTTGAAAATAACTGGAAAAACCATAGGATTAATGAACATTATAGTTAAAAATTAGCATTTAAAAAAACCTTTGAAATTCACTGAAAAAACCAAAGGTTTCAGGGACGTTATAGTTAGAAATTAGCATTTAAAAAACCATTGAAATTCACTGAAAAAACCATAGGTTTCAGGGACGTTATAGTTAGAAATTAGCATTTAAAAAACCTTAGAAATTCACTGAAAAAACCATAGGTTTCAAGCACGTTATAGTTAGTTGGACATTTCACTCGTACAAAACCAGAGAAATTTGGCCGTTATAGTTAGTAGAGCTAACTATAACTCGCGCCCCCGCAATGCACTGCTGATGACATCACATATTACATCATTCATGACATGGTCAGTGTCATCACTGATGACATCACTGATGACATCTCAAATGACATCACTGATGACATCATCCACGTGAAAAACTGATGCACCTCCTCACACCGTAATATAAGCTTTGATACACCCACTATAAAATACAGACTACCATTTTCAAAACCATAGACATGCCAATGCCAGTTACTACATACCCACTCACTGATTGCTAGGTCTACACACACATCCACTCATTCACCCATACAATCACTGATACATGCAGTCACTCATCAATGCAGCACTATCATATGCACTCATAAACCTATACAGACACTCACACACCGCCACTCACCCATAGACTTACTCACACACCTACTCAATCATGCAAAGAATCAATCACACCCATTTACTCACCTATACAGTTATACACACACCACCTCACTTATTCATACAGATACTAACACATACTTACTCTCTTATACAATCACTGATACAAGTACGGACTCATCCATACAGCCACTCTCATAATCACTCACTCACGTATAGTCATTTATATACTCCAAATGTCACATACAATGCCTTTTACATATGAAGTTACTCGGACATGTACCACTGAGACATCCATACACTCACCAACACACCCATACACACACTCACCCACCCATACAGCTGTTTCCACATACAGTCTTGAACCCATACAGCCAGTGAATCAACCACTCACATATCTATGCACAAAGGCACACACATCCCACCCATCCACACAGACACTCAGGCACCCATACAGATACTCAGATAACCAATCAATAACCTATACACATACTCATGTAGCTACTCATCAACCGATGCAGCCACTTACACACCTACTGACAGACTGATACGAACATTTACACAGTTTAGTCACTAACCCATGCATTCAGTAAGACATGTTTAATCACTCACTTATACAGTCAGTCACGCACCTACTAAATCATCTATTCAGGCACTTATACATCCACTCATTCTTCAATACACCTTGGCATATATATATATATAAAACGTATTTAAACTTTACAGAAACACATAGTCACTGGATGATGTCATCAGTGATATCATCAGTGATGTCATTTGAGATGTCATCAGTGATGTCATCAGTGATGTCACTGACCATGTCATGAATGATGTAATATGTGACGTCATCAGCAGTGCATTGCGGGGGCGCGAGTTATAGTTAGCTCTACTAACTATAACGGCCGAATTTCTCTGGTTTTGTACGTGTGAAATGTCCAACTAACTATAACGTGCTTGAAACCTATGGTTTTTTCAGTGAACTAGCCCACCAGGTACCTCCAGTAAGCGCCACAGAGCTGCGTTGCAGAGAGGTGTAAAAAGGGGCGTGGCCTGGACCACCTCTCTGCAACGCAGGCCTGTGGCGCTTACTGGAGGTACCTGGTGGGCTAGTTGGCCCCCAGGGGCCCTCAGGATTGAAGGGGAATTAATTCCCCAACTTAAAACACACCACAGGGCGTGTTTGCACACATGTCACCTCAGGCCCCGCCCCCTCCCTTCACCACTGTGCAAACGCGCCCCGTGGCGCGTTTTAAGTTGGGGGATAAAGTCCCCTTGAATCCTGAGGGTCCCTGGGGTCCAACTAGCCCACGAGGTACCTCCAGTAAGCGCCACAGAGCTGCGTTGCAGAGAGGTATAAAAAGGGGCATGGCCTGGACCACCTCTCTGCAATGCAGCCCTGTGGCGCTTACTGGAGGTACCTGGTGGGCTAGTTCGCCCCCAGGGACCCTCAGGATTGAAGAGGAATTAATTCCCCAACTTTAAACGCGCCACAGGGCGTGTTTGCACACATGTCACCTCAGGTCCCGCCCCCTCCCTTCACCACTGTGCAAACGCGCCCGTGGCACATTTTAAGTTGGGGAATAAAGTCCCCTTGAATCCTGAGGGTCCCTGGGGTCTATCTAGCCCACCAGGTACCTCCAGTAAGCGCCACAGAGCTGCGTTGCAGAGAGGTGTAAAAAGGGGCGTGGCCTGGACCACCTCTCTGCAACGCAGCCCTGTGGCGCTTACTGGAGGTACCTGGTGGGATAGTTGGCCCCCAGGGACACCCAGTATTGAAGGGGAATTAATTCCCCAATTTAAAACGCGCCACAGGGCGCGTTTGCAGAGTGTTGCTGGGAGGGGGCGGGGCCTCGGCACGATCGCGTCTTTTTTTAATTATTATTTTTTTTAGAAGGGGGGCTGTGTGGCCCCCCTTCTTTTTCCTTTTTTTGGGCCCTGAGGACCCCATCCCCCAGGGCCTGACCCCTAATTTTTTCAAAAATGGAAGGGGGCCGCGTGGCCCCCCTCCCGAGGCCATATTCGGACCAGGGACCCCATCCCCCGGGGCATGGCCAGTGTTGATTTAAAAAAATATATATTTGGAGGGGGGCTGCGTGGCCCCCCTCCTCAGGCCATTTATGGCCCCGGGGACCCCATCCCCCGGGGCCGGCCTTTGCGTGTTTTTTTTTAATGTATTATTTGGGGGGGGGGGAGGGGGGCCACGTGGACCCCCTCCCGGTCTACTTCTAGCCCCAGGGACCCCATCCCCCGGGGCAGGCCATATCCGTTGAGGACCGTGGGGGGAGCCCCAATGCCCCCACGGTCCCGCCGGCTCCCTGCGTCCTGCAGGAGCCGGCATTGCTTTTCCACATGGGGAGCTGCTGACATGCAGCTCCCCGTGTGGAAAAGCAATCTGCTTTGGATTTTGGAAGCGAGAGCAGGTTTCCCTGCTCTCGCTTCCAAAATCCAAAGCAAGTTTGCTATGGCAGGACGGGAGCCGCGAGGCTCCCGCCCTGCCATAGCAAACAGCAGTGTCCCGGGGGTGGGCACCCCGGGACACTGCAGGAGCCGGCCCTGGGGGGTGGCGGTCCCAGGGCCATCACAGGCTCCAGGAGGGGGTCCGCGCGGCCCCCCTCCCTTCAATTACAAAGCCCCAGGGGGGGTGGTCCCCGGGGCTCGGGGGTCCGTAACGGACCCCCAAATTTGCATTTTAGTGCCCCGGGGAGGTGGTGGTCCCCGGGGCGTGTGGGGGGGCTCAAGCCCCCCACACAGGTTTATTTTTTTTTTAAAAACAAGCCCCGGGGGGTGGCAGTCCCCGGGGCTGTGGGGGGGCCATGTGCCCCCGCAAATAATTAATGAAAGCCCTGGGGGGTGGTGGTCCTTGGGGCTTGGGGGGGCCTTTGAGTCCCCCCACACATTTAAAAATTAGCCCCGGGGGGTGGCGGTTCCCGTGGCTGCGGGGGGGCTGTGTGCCCCCCCGCAACTCATAAATCAAGCCCCGGGGAGGTGGCGGTCCCCGGGGCAGTGTGGGGGGAATTGGGGCCCCCCCACACATTTTTTCAGTGCCCCCGGGACCTGGCCCACCCGGGGGCTTCAATACAGCGCTTCGGGTTTTTTTTATTTTCTCGCCCGGATTCGCGCACCCAGCGCGAATTCGGCTGATTTGTTTTTTAAAAAAATGCTTTTTTGGGCCCTGGGGGTCCTTGTGGGACCCCCTGAGCAGGCCTAGTGGGTCAGGGTGTTTCTACCCTGCCCCCTTTTCTTGTTTTTCGCGTTTGTTTTTCTCTAATCTTGTGACTCGGTTCTACCGAGTCACAAGATGGCTGCCAACACTTCCTGGTTTGGAGTGTTGACAGCCAATTAGAATAAAGCTCGTGGTCGGGAGGGTCCGCGGATCCTCCGTGCCTCTAGATATCGAAACTTTTATTTTTTGATTTTCTCAGCAACTACTGAACGGATTTACACGATTTAAAAAGAAGGACGCTTTCTGAACCAAGCACTACCTTTTTGCCAAATTTGGTGTAATTCCGTTCAGCAGTTCGAGCTGTAGCCGTATCTAAAGTTTCCTATGGGAAATTCATTTTCCGACCTCTTTTTTTTTCAATTTCTCAGGAACTACTGAACGGAGTTACACCATTTAACAACAAGCATTTGCAATGCAATCGGTCTCGCCTTTGGGACCTTGTATGTATTTAGCTATGCAGCACATTAGCCTGGGTACTGTTCTTTAACATGGCCTTAACTTTCAGGGTTCTGAATATCTCAACCAGAACCTTTCCTTCTGGGAAGGCTCTCACTCCCTCCAATGCAAAGACAAAATTTCTCTAAATTACACATTTCAGAAAAATACATGTCTGGCAAACGTACTGTAAACAATCTGTTTATTATGCTACCAGTTGTCTAGTCTGGTATTTTCACATCTTTCTTATGAACAGCACTCTGAAACCCATATGTGCATTAATACAACAAATAAATGAAAATAAGTAGGGTTTTGTATTAAAATCTTGGAAAATACTAATGTTTACTTGGTTAATTAAAAGAAGCATGTGGCCACAATTCAACTTATTGTCTTCTGTCCATATTTGGTCAATTTTCAATATAAGATATTTAAGATTGTTTTGCACTTGAAGTACAGATATAAACAATGGGTTGAATTGCTACCCGAGCAATTGCCAGTGGTTAGACTATTTCAGAGTATTCCTCCCTTATTCTTTTGTGTGATTGGCATAAGTCATTTAGTCTTAAAAATGTATCCACGCCTGGCCCATCTAATGAAATAAAAGCATGAGCTTAACAAAGAACAGAAGTAAAATAAATATAAAGAACGGGAAAAGATCCAAGAGTTTGAACTGGATACAGTCAGGCCAATAAAACTCAACATGCTAAAGAAAACACAAAAACAAAAAGCCAAGTCCATACTCCAGATTGACTTTATGAGGGACACGTGAAGTGTAATGTCACTTCATACCACAGGCCCCATTTCTAGAATACAAATGACTTTGCTGTCCTAAGGTGCCACCACATCAAAATTAAAAAAAATATTTCAATATGAGAGCTGCCACCACCTTACAAATATAGACAAGTGCAACTCAGTAGAAAACTGTGCACGCAAATAGGGTTGGCGTTTTTCAGACGTGATTTTTAAGAATATTTTTTGGGGGGGAGATGCTGAAATATTTACTCCTCTGCCACTACAACCTGCTACATGACCTGTGGTTAGGATTACCATGTGGCTACTTGTCACCGTTACACCAACCAGTACTTAGAAAGGCTGCAAAAAGTAACTGATATCGAGTGCAATAATTATTTTTGTGCACGACTACAACTACCAGAATGCATGAGAAAGTCTCTTAAAAAGTGCATTTCTTTAACATGTAGAAGCTTTGACATTAATATGTCACATTATAACAATGCATTGGGAAGCACTTATTTATCTGACGGTTTTTAAACATGCACCATTAGTGAAATAAGAAACAAGACAGTTGTCATATAAACCTGAACGTGGCCCACAGTATTCTAGAAGAGGAACATTGCAGCGTATTAAATCATGCACAATAGGTTTTTCTACAGATGGCATTCTGAACGCACATATTTGAGAGTACTTTCATACTCGATAATCAAGGAAAATAAGTTTTGATGAAATAAAATATTTACCTAAAATCAGACGATTCACGAGGGGAAGCCGTGATTTATCCACGTGTTCTCGTTTCACTTTGTACCAAATACCCCGCAAATTGTCATCTATTTGTCTTCCTTTAAGCTAAGGCTTTGTTTTTTCCTGTGTGTATTTTTCTGCAGTTTCTAATTAGTGAGAACTCGATCCACAGGTATTGGAGGCTTTTCATTAGCAACACTTGTATAGCACAGGGCCGCCATTCATATGGGGAGGGGAGGGGGGAGGGTTGTAATTGGTTTGCCCAGAATCACAGGATGTTGAGCAGACGCCGAGACTCAAACGCGAGTCCGCAGCTCTGGCCATAATGCAACACCCAGGCAAAAGGAAGGAGGAAGGCACAAGGTACTTGAAAGCTTGACTCGCCATGGGCTCGAGGTTCCAACAGGACCTCGAGCTGAGTGAGCCAGAGCTAGGCTTTAGACTCAAGCCTGGCTCGACCTTTCAGTGGCTCGCTCACCTCTAAAGAAATTACGATAATTTAAATGAAATGTTTTTAAAAGACGCTTCAGTGCAGGAAAAAGAAAAACAGCAGGAAGAGAAAATCTAGTAAAATAAAATATAGGAGTCGGGCAGTAATGCAATTAAAATCAAAAACAGGTCAAATTTAAGTCACGGGGCTTGTGGTGTCACATGAGAGGGAATGCCGTATCTCTTTTGCAAGTACACGGATAAAGGCACAACATGCCTACTAGTTATAAGGTACACGCATATTCTGTAGAAATCAATTTGAGTTACACTTTTATGTTGTAACACACTAAAGATGAATTAAAAGATCAAACCGTATACCGTTCAGACGTTTTTTTCCTTTTATTTATTTACTTTTGTTGTAATGGCGGCACTTGCGCGGGTGCCCCATTGTAACAAAAGTAAGTAAACAGGGAAGAAAAATAAAGCATGTAATCACTTGTCCCAGTTCTAATTTGCTATCCGTAGATGTGGTTTAGCGGTTATAGCCGCCCACTAGAGAGCTGGGGGCCCATGTTCGAGCCTCGGCATCGGCTCAACATTTGTTAATTATTTGCAAATTACTATTTTGCAATTACAAATAAATAAACAGGGTTCTCGCCGCCCCCGGGAGAAAAGAAAGACAAAACAAGCATCACGGGGCACCCCACTATCCTGCAGTGAGCTGGATGTTGAGGGAGTTGTGTCGCACTGCTGCTGCCATAGTGAGGCGGAGCCCTGTGCCATGCCATGCCTGGTGGCGGCGGCCGCAACTGAGAGCCAGTGCCCGAGTGTGCAGCGAAAGGAAGTATTTGCGAGAGGGCAAATACTGGGACAGGCTGATTCGGCCGAGGCACGTACCAAATTCTGACCCCTAAGCAGGGCACAAGTCCTAAAATCAGATGGGATATATACTGACGGAAGCGGGGCCTCCTACGAAAGGGAACAGCATCGCCGAAGGACGCACAGCCCCCGCTCAGGCTTGATGCCATCGGGACCACGCACTACAGAGTAAGACTTTTGGCGCGCATGCACACGATGTAAAGCATCGCGCGCATGCGAGAGTCTGGACAGGTCAGGCAAAAGAAAGTGCGAATGCAGGCAGCCAATCATGAAAAAAAAGCATTTACAAATGCAATAGGACTCGTATTTACGCGAGTTCTATTGCATTGTAAACAAAAATGCAGGCGCCGAAGAAGGCAGGAACGGGAGTGGGTGGGGGGTGGTGGTGGCCAGAAAAGTCACAGACTGCGGGAGGGAACAGGGGGAGGCAGGGGAACAAAAGAGTTGCTGAAGTAAAGGGGCTGATAGCCATGGAAGGATAAACATGACGTCATGGCAGTAAGGAGGCGGGACTAATACGCCGGCAACCAAATCAGAATGCAGCATTTCAGATTTGAGCCAATCAAAAGCATGGGCAGAAAGTGGGCGGAGCTTCCCCCACAATACTGTATACAGAAGCTCTCGACGAGACAGCGCATGCGCTGCCTAGCCGAGACCTAAAAAGGGCTCTTTCTGAACCAAGGGCTACCTTTTTGCCAAATTTGGTGTAATTCCGTTCAGCAGTTCGGGCTGTAGCCGTGTCTAAAGTTTCCTATGGAAAATAACATGGAGAAAACATGTTTTGGGACCCCCCTTTTTTCTCAGCCCCCGCTTGGCGAATCACCCGGAAACTTTCAGGATAGGAGCTGACCAGAGCGGGCCACAAGTTTTGAAACTTTCGCAAACATTTGTTAACCGGCGCCAAAGTTATTGAGAAAAGAAAAAACGCTTTTCCTATGGAAACTAGGTCCTAACTATAACTATCTACTGGGACCTACTTTCCATTGGAAAAGCATTTTTTGTTTTCCGAATAACTTTGGCGCCGGTTGATGAATCTTCGCGAAATTTTCAAAACTAGTGATCAGCTCCGGTCAGCTCCTGTCTTGAAAGTTTCGGGGTGATTCGCCAAGCGGGGGCCGAGAAAAAAGGGGGGTCCCAAAACGTGTTTCCCCATGTGTTTTTCCATAGGAAACTTTAGACAAAGCTACAGCCCGAACTGCTGAACGGAATTACACCAAATTTGGCAAAAAGGTAGGTCTTGGTTCGGAAAGAGTCCTTTTTGTTAAATGGTGTAAATCCGTTCAGTAGTTGCTGAGAAATTAGAAAAAGAAAAAATATCGATATCTGGGCGGAGCCTAACCACACATCTCATGGTGCAATCTGATTGGCTGTCAGCACTTCATCCTGGAATTGCTGGCAGCCATCTTGGGACCAATATACATGATAGCACTGTAGGAGAGTAGGATCTGCTTCACATGGGTACCCCCACTTTTTGCTGATGCTTCACTATTTTTCGACCTTAGTCTGGCTGGGGCCCTGCTAATCAGAACCCCAGCCTAGCTGCTTCCTCTCTAAAATGGTTTGCATGTGCCTCAGGCACATCTCTGATTGGAATCTGGAGTGCCCTTATAAGTCCCTAGTATATGGTATACTATGTACCCAGGGCATAGGTACCTCAGAGGCCTACCAGGGGCTGCAGCATGTATTGTGCCACCCCTGGAAGGCCATCCAAACTGACACCACAGGTCTGCTACTGCAGCCTGGGTAAGGTGGTGCATGCACCCCTTACTGTGATATAGGCTACCTACATCACTATATGCATACACACATATAAACCTATAAGTCACTCCTATGGCAGGCCTTATCAATCCTGAAGGCAGAGTGCGTGGTTCCTATGTGAGAGGGTGCCCCTGCATGAGCAGGGCCCCTCTGCAGCGTTCAGAGACCCTTCTCTGATGCTGTTTGTAGTGCAGCCTGACCATATACTCTAAGCGCATTATAACCTCGCGTTAAATGCTAACTTTGGGATGGCTGCACGGAAACATGTCGTGTTTGGTGTCAAACATCTTGGAATTCTACCCCCCGCCAGTTCTGGCGGCGGGGGTAGCATTCCACCCTTCTAGAGGGAAAGACATGTACACACCGGTATGCCCGGTACTGACTTTCCAAGCCCTGGCATCACAAAATGGATGCCGCTGCCACAGACACGAGTCTGGCCTCCTGCTGCTGACCGAAACTCCGGCAGGGGAGGCCTGGACAATAGGTTTCCTGTCCCAGGGAGGTGTGACCACCTCCCCAGACAGGATAGTGTGTATTGGGGCTGGGCGGGAGCACTCGGGTGCTTTGAAGTCCTGCACTGGGGGCACATTTGGTGTCCCTGTGCATACCCCAGTTCAAACCGGATCAGGGGCTTCCAGCCCCTGCTTTGGTGCAAACTGGACAAAGGGAAAGGGGTGTAGCCACCCCTCTGCCCTGACCCACCCATAGGTGGGACCACAGAGTAAGTCCAACCCCTAAACTTAGTATAAGTATGGGACCCCAGTCCTTAGGACTTTAGATTATCCCTGGACGAAACTCTGACACAGAATCCTGGACCTTCGACGCTCTACTTAAAGATTAGAGGACAGAAGAATCTCCCTTGGGGTCAAGGAGTGAGTCCCCTGCTTGGCAGGCACCAAAGAAGCAATTGTCCGGTCTGCATCGCTGAAGCTCCCGTCGGACGCCGAAGTCTTTGCATCACCAGAGGTGGATTTCCAGACTTCCCCGAGGCTGCCCTGAGTCCCCAGCAAAGCTGAGGCCCGTAGCTGTCGTGGGTAACGTGGAACCGTGACCCCTGGACACCGCACGCATTTGCAAGTGCATCCTCTTCTGGGTCTCCCACGAAGTCGTGCTTTGGGCTCCGAGTAGCCCCAGCCTCCAGCACCAACTGCACTGAAGATCACTGGCCTCCACTCCACGAGTGTCCTGTGAGCCAGCTCCACGTGCACCGTCTTGAGGCTCCTTCGCGGTCACTAGCCCATTGGCTAGTAGCCCTTCACGAAGGCCAATCTTTTTCTACTTGGGCTCCCTGGTTGCTCCAGGCTTGCCCTCACTTACCCTTGCTGGGTGAGTTCCTCAGACCTTGCTGGTCTGCTCAATCGTCAATCTTCATCTTCATCGAGACTTGCCGTTGCCAAGGCTTGTTGGGTCCAATCCGGTCGCCGACACCTCAGCACTCGACAGACATCGTGTACCAGCCTGAATCCTGCTCCTGGTCGCCAACAACGCCTCCTGGACCTCGTGGCTGAAGAGTCAAGATGACCGTCAACCTACCTGAAGCACTCAACATCGGTGGGCATCTGCTCATCGCCTTCCTGGTCACTGGCTAGTGACCCAGACTCTGTTCCCTCTGCTTTCAGGTTCTTCAGATCTCCGATCCACCTTTGGATCCACCCGGACACTTTTCACTTGGTCGCCAGCAGCACTTTGCAGCAGATCGCCATTCAAATCGACGACGAAACCCGACCCCGAAAGGCACCTATGCACCCGGCTTCCCTGGGTGAGGTAACAAGAGTACTCCTGTGCTCCCGTGGGTAGAGACTCTAGAACGACCTAGTTCTCAAAGGGTTTGCTCCAAGTCCTTCTTTAAGTGTCCCTTTTCTTTAAATTCCAAACCGCGACTTTCTCCATAGAAGTTAACGGCGATTCGCGGCTGTGTTACTACACTGCACGCGTCCCCCGTGGGTCCCCTGTGTCACTACCTTGGGTGGTTCCTTGTGGTCCAAGCACTTCTACAGGCTCTAGGCCTAGTGTCTAGCTCAGTCGTGGTTCTTATACCACTTTATTGGTATATGGTTTGGTACGCCCCTAGGGCCCAAACGTGTATTTGTGCTATTACTGTGTTTAAATAACTTATAACTTATGTACTTCGAACTCTAGCCTCATAAAGAGATTAGAGGGGTGTGTTTAGTAATAAATACATATATTTTGAATATATACCTGGTGTGGTGCTCTTTCATTTGGTCACTCAGGAGATTATAGACTGGTAAAACAAGCTGCTTTACATTCCTTCAAGACTTTGCCTGAAGGCTGCTCTCCATAGCTACCACTAGGATAGCTTTCAATAAAGGTTGTCTTTAACCTATCTCCAATAAGGGGTTGTTTGGACTGGTGCAAGGTGCCCACTATAATTAGTGGACAGCATATACCAGGCCAACTTCTCACATTGGTGTGCAGCGTGTGGGATTCCAGCTTGCTATTGTTTTACCAGATAATCTCAATTGAATTGATCAACTGAAAACCACTAAAGGTACCTAAGGTACATATAAATTAAGCTTAGTATACAGTAAGTTCTACTGAACTTAGAGTTGTGTGTTAAGGGATAGCACACCCTTTCTACAACTCAAGAGAGTTTAGTAGGCCACACTAGAGTAGGTAGTGCATACACCACACCTCACTAGTGATGTCTTCAAAGCCAGGACCCAGAGAGTCCTTGCCAGAAGCCACTGGGCTTCTTCCCTCCAAGTATGATACACTCCCATTCTTGGAATTGAGAGCAATATGCAATGTGAGGAAACTGAAGACAGGCCAAAGTCCCACCACCCAACATCTGAGAGAGATGTTAATGGCTGATGATCTCAACAGGCCCTTAGGGACTGAAGGGGTAGGTGCAGAGGGTGGGGCAGAAGATGAGGATGGGGCCAGGGGTAGCAACACCCCCAACCCCCCCTCTGGAACTGACCAGGAGGGTGACAATGACCCTGACCTGGAAAACCCAATCCCTCCTGTGGAAGAGGAAGAGGAGGATCAGAATGACCTCCACTTTGTCCCCCCAGGAAGGATTATGAGTGTGCCTAGAATGTCTAGATCTCCTTCTCAGGAGTCTAACCACTCTGACACCTCAATAGGGGACCTCTGTCTCCTCTCATAGGAGGGAATCCTCTCATGAGAGGAGAAAGAGGCTGATTCAGTATGAGCAAGCCCAGCTTGAACTCAGAAAGCAGCAATTGGCTCTAGACAGGGAGTCCCTAGATCTCTACAGAGAGAGAAAAAAGTTGGGACTAGAGTCCCATGGTGGCAGCAATATCCCTAAAGATAGGGAAAGGTCTTATGACCATAGAAACCTGAGCAAGATTGTCCCTCCCTACCAGAGTGGGGATGACATCAACAAATGGATAACTGCTCTAGAGAGGGCCTGTAAAGTACAGAAGGTCCCTCAGGAGCAGTGGGCAGCAATCTTGTGGCTCTCCTTTGCAGACAAAGGTAGAGACAAGCTCCTCACTGTAAGAGAAGAGGATGCTGATAATTACAAGGTCTTGAAGAGTGCTCTTATTGATGGGTTTGGCCTAACAACTGAACAATACAGGTTAAAGTTCAGAGATGCCCAAAAAGCACAGACTCAAGACTGGGTAGACTATGTGGATTGTTCTGCTAAGGCTCTGGAAGGCTGGTTGATGGGCAGTAAGGTGTGTGACTTCACAGGATTGTACAATCTGATAATGAGGGAGCAGATTCTTAATAACTGTCAAAATCAGCTGTTGCATTAGTACCTGGTGGACTCTGATCTGACCTCTCCCCAAGAATTGGGAAAGAAGGCAGACAAATGGGTCAGAACCAGGGTGAGGCAGAAGGTACAGAACCAAGGTGGTGACTGTTAGAAATGGGATCTCTGGTTGGCTAAGGCTTGCGCCAAAGCCAGGCAGAGACCACCACTCTAGTCAGGGCGAGGGAGTTACATCGCCAAAGATAATCCCTGCTCACCCCTTGGTAGCTTGGCACGAGCAGTCAGGCCTATCCCGGAGGCAATGTGTCAAAGCGCTTGGCGCAACACACCCACAGCAACAACATACTAGGCACACCACAAAAAGGGAACTCCACACAAGGTTATATATAAAAATAGCCTTTGTATTATCATAAAACACATTAGAATAGTACTCACATAATATACATCGTGCCACCTGGCACAAGGTCATATTTACAAGGGAATTATTTACACCTGACAGGGCCAACTGGACCACTGTCAGAACCAGCACAAAGCGAACTTAGTATAGGTAGTACTTATAATAAATGTAGAACACATCATGAACGTACAACCAGTAATCACTGGTAACCACTGTACTTAGCATCAGCCTGTAACATAAACTACATTATGCACAGTATCACATCAGGCGCGAATTACATTCTGCGCCAACCTCACCAGCATAAATACATTATGCAATCATCTCATAAGTCTAAACCCATTAGACCCTAACCTCCTAAGTATAACTCACATTAGGGGCGTAACTCACAAGGTGAAACATAATCTCACTAGCATAAACCATGATATGCAAAACAACCTCATAATCACAAACCACATTAGAGGTATAAACAGGGTGCGTAAAGCATGGTAAATGCATCACATTTCCTAGCACCATATTTTCCCATTAGGGCCTGGCGCCCTATAAATCTAACAGTCCCCCTGGCCAACTGGCCATCTCTAAAGGGGCTCAAATGCCCTATGTCCACAGAGCCAGGGCGCCATGCCTAAGCAGCGAACGTCAAGGGTGCGCAACTGCGCAAACCCAAATGTAGCAGCTGGCACTAAGTGCTGCGCAGCTGTTGATCAAGTGGAGGTCCTGGCACCACTGTGCCTCCTGTCCCGCTCAGGGACTCTCTAAGATAAAACTGCGCGGAACGTGGCAGCCGCCTGCGCTCTCACAGGGCAGCTGGGATCAGCATAAAACATACGGGCACCACTGTGCCTCTGGACCCCCACTGGGGCCCTTTAAATAAAATTATGCCCCCATACGTTGCAGCTGCCCTCTCGCAAGCGGGGCAGCTGTAGACAAATGGCCAAAGGTAGGGGCAAATGAGGGCCCTCTGGACCCTCCGTAGACAAATATGGCCATCGGTGGAGCCCTCTAGGCTCTAGAAACACTTATGCCACGTGGGAGCCCTCTGGGCTCTAACACCACAAAAGAGGCCCAACGTTGGAGCCACGCAGGCTCGGGAAACAACTGTGCCCCGCGTTGGAGCAGCCCTCTGACAAGCGGGGCTGCTCGGGAAGGAGGCACCGGCGTGGTGCCTTGACTTTGCTCCCCCCCAGCCAGCTCCACTCACCGGCTCTCTTGGCGACTCCTTCTACCCAGCGCGGAGGGGCAGGCACCGACAATGTGCCTCGCGCCCCTCCACACCAGCTCCTCACTCGGGACTCCGCTCTCCGCCCTGCCTGCACCGGGACTCTTCTCGTGGTGCTGGCGGCAGGCAACAGGAGAGCCCCCACTCCTCGGTGGCTCCTCGTGTTCACTTCGCCCGGTCTGCCGGCTGGCCGCGCTGCCATTGGCGGCCACGGCAGCCTCTTCCTGGTTTGGGCCCGCCCAGAGTCAGGCGGACTCTGCCTGGCTTCCGGGTCGGGCCGGCTGACTCGTTCTTCGCGGCGAGGCGGGGTGGGCACCCGCTCACCAAATAATTCATCAAGGCGGGGTGGGCACCCGCGAGGACAGCACCAAATGCGGGGTGGGCACCCGCGACGAAGGCAAACACGGGGGAATCCCTACACTGGGGATTCCCTCAGAGGCCATGTGCAGCTCGGCGCTGCGGCAGTGAAACGCGGCACATGAGGGGTAGGCTCCCTCTCAATTCAAAATACATGGCGGGGTGGGCACCCGCTCCTACAGCATCACCGGATGAGTCCCTACGCTGGGGATTCCCTCTCTCTCCCTGCAGGCAGCACAGCGCTGCCAAGCCGGCTCGCTCCTCTTCTGGGCAAAGCTGGAGTCCTCCTCTGGGGCACCAGCAATAAAAGTATAACGCTCACAGGGCGCAAAAGGATGCAGCAGTCCTCCTCCAGGGGAGAACAAGTCCTGGAAAAGCAAAGGGGCATGCAGGGCCCAGGGAGGCAGGCCCTCCTGGCAGTCCCCCCTGGGCCCTCAGCAGCAGCACGCCCTGCAGGATCAGCACATCAGAACTGCACAGGAACACTGAACCTCTTCATGGGGTCACAGCCCCTTCTTTTATACACCCTTTTCCCTTTGTGTAAAGGTGCAGGGCTGGGGAAAAACCAGACGCAACTGGTTTGGGGGAGCTTTGGAGCACTTTGTTTTGCTCAGCTCCTCTCTCCTTTGTCAGGTGGGGGCTCAGGGATTAGACGCACCACAGGGGGTGGAGCCAGCATTGTGGAGGGAAGGCACAGCCCTATTCAGGTCCCAGGTGCAACTCCTCCCTCCCATCTAGATGCAGATCTCTCTATTCACCACTGCGCTGATTCACCCTGCCCCTCCTGGAGCCACACACACCTCCCAGCCCCTGTCACTCACAAGCCAGACATGCAATTCACATCAGGCAGGCAGACACAGAGCA
This sequence comes from Calotriton arnoldi, assembly GCA_963921515.1. Taxonomy (NCBI): domain Eukaryota; kingdom Metazoa; phylum Chordata; class Amphibia; order Caudata; family Salamandridae; genus Calotriton; species Calotriton arnoldi. Next base: position 150,945 of record CAWUFW010018376.1, on the reverse strand, counting down.
ACACATAAATGCCAACTTCTAAAAGTGGCACTTCCACACCAGCCATAATAAATCTGCGCACACCATTGCGCAGCATTTATTCTCACGAGTTCGCACATACTAAACTCGCCCTTGCACTCCTCTCACACCAGGAATTACCAGGGACACACATATCCCCCATGCATTCCTAAGGGAGGGCAGGACAATCTCACCACACGCACTCAGCGCGCACGCACTTTACACTGGCCCACAGTGCTAAAGTGCCCAGAGGCTTAAAACTACTGACATACAAGGCAAAAAGTTTAGGGGTGAACCGGCCAAAAAGGGCCAAGTCCAACACAACCCCTTCCAGCCAAAACGCAGGGCAGACCAATCACCACCGTGATGGGCTTCCTGCTTGGGGCGATAGGAACACGGACGCGGCCCGCACTGCAGGGACACCCTCCGGTTCTACGCCACTTGGAACCCATGGAATCCAACTAAGAAAAAACTCCGGACCAACTAGGCTACCCCACCGGTACTCCTTAGTTGTCCACGGCCAGGACCAGGCCCTAGGCCACTGGTCCTTGCCAATCCACAGAGTGGGGGCAGTAACCCCTGGCATCCAATAGCCATTCTCCACTCTCCCTCTCAGTGTAGTTCCAAACTACCACTGATCCTTCAACCTAGGGTCCGCACTCTCAGGCTGACCAGAGGTCATGGGCAAAGCATCTCCTCACCCTACCTCTACTTCTGGGGTTCCGCACCCTCCCAGGGGAAGCACCCACCAGAACACAACTCTCCCACCAGTTCAGGACCTCTCTCCATCAACTGGTCTACCACCTGGGATCCAAATTCACCGGATGCACCGGGGTCAGAGGCGAGGACTCCCTCCCTCTGCACCCCCTTCCAGAGTTCTGCACCCTCCCACTGTAGAGCAGGGTCCCTTCACTTAAGATGGGCCCCACCTGCTCTCAGGGTAGTACTACCACATTCAGCCAGGGACCCTAAAGATCCCGGCTAGGCCTGCACCACCCCTTCTGGGAAACACAGGGTCTCTTCACTTAAGATGGGCCCCACCTGTGTTCACAGGGGTACCCCTAGAAGGCAACCCGGCCAGGACACTGATTACAGTCGCCCTGCCGTCCAGGTCAGGAAACACCTGAACCTGGCTCCCCAACCAGGGACGGTACCCTTTGGTCAGATGCCCGGCGAACCAGGACTTCACGGGGAGCACGCATGCCCCCCCTCGAGGGTGACACATAACTAATGTGTCGTGTGACAGTCTGCCTGGCGCAGATCTCACGACCTCCTGTCCATCTGACAGTGCGTGCAGATCCCCAGGACAGAAGTGGCGTCACCATGGTCATTCATTGGCGACTCAGCCCTTCTGGCTGGCCCCTGACCCACTGGTTCTTCCACTGAGGACTCTTTCCCCCTCTCACCCTCACTCTGGACCTATGCACCCTCCCAACTGGAGTGGTACTGCCAGACACCAGGACCACTGGAGCTCTGGTTACAGACACTCCACGTCCTCTAGACAATGGGAGATCCTCCTCAAATGGCCTACAAGTACAGCCTAGGCCCCCAACCTGGTGTTCCCTGAAGAAACCATCCAGGCCCTGGGACTGGGTTTCGGGCACTTTGGGACACAGCCCACACTCACTCCTTCTCCTCTGAGACAGGACGTGAGCCCCTACACCCCTCCCACTACACTGGGACCTAGCTGGGCTACACTGAACCTCTTCCACCACACAGGACCGGAAGATACCCGAGCCACTCTTGTTGGAATCATTCTCCAATGCCTCTGCAGGACCTCTAGCACACAGTCAGAGGTCCACCTCCCGTGCAAGCTCCTTATCACCAAAAGAACTCACACCCACTCGTCCAGTGCAACACACCACTCATCCAGACACGCCCCAACCAAGACTGGTGAGACAGTTCCTTACTGCCCCTGAATCTCAACCTGTACCCCTCTTACTGGGAACCAGGTACCATACTGTGGGAACGGGGAATGGGACTTCTTGCACTGGACACCATATTGCTGCCACCACTGGATCCCACCCTTACTGGTGAATCCAGACAACTCAACTGAGCTCAGGGGATAAACTACCCTCCAGAGCTAACTTTTTCTCCTCCACACTCCCTTTCTTCCCTCCTATCCACCCACACCTCTGGGGACAGGAAAAGGGATTGGGCACTGGACCCAGCAAGGGACTCCCTATCTATGGGAACCTCCCAACCTACTGGCGTCCCGCCCTGTCATTTTCTCTTCTGCCACCAATCATAAAAGCGCAGAAAACCCCATTAAAAAATGACACCGTTGAGGAGAAAAATAAAATCAGTAAAAATAATCCACAATATGTGATTATCTAAATGCAGAGTTTGTAGTGCAACCAGTTGTTGCTGTGGTGCTGCGCAAAAGCAAGTCCTATCCTCACCGCTGACAACCAGTGTTAGAAATGGGATCTCTGGTTGGCTAAGGCTTGCGCCAAAGCCAGGCAGAGACCACCACTCTAGTCAGGGCGAGGGAGTTACACGCCAAAGATAACCCCTGCTCACCCCTTGGTAGCTTGGCACGAGCAGTCAGGCCTATCCCGGAGGCAATGTGTAAAGCGTTTGCGCAACACACCCACAGCAACAACATACTAGGCACACCACAAAAAGGAACTCCACACAAGGTTATATATAAAAATAGCCTTTGTATTATCATAAAACACATTAGAATAGTACTCACATAATATACATCGTGCCACCTGGCACGGGGTCATATTTACAAGGGAATTATTTACACCTGACAGGGCCAACTGGACCACTGTCAGAACCAGCACAAAGCTTAACTTAGTATAGGTAGTACTTATAATAAATGTAGAACACATCATGAACGTACAACCAGTAATCACTGGTAACCACTGTACTTAGCATCAGCCTGTAACATAAACTACATTATGCACAGTATCACATCAGGCGCGAATTACATTCTGCGCCAACCTCACCAGCATAAATACATTATGCAATCCTCTCATAAGTCTAAACCCATTAGACCCTAACCTCCTAAGTATAACTCACATTAGGGGCGTAACTCACACAGTGAAACATAATCTCACTAGCATAAACCATGATATGCAAAACAACCTCATAATCACAAACCACATTAGAGGTATAAACAGGGTGCGTAAAGCATGGTAAATGCATCACATTTCCTAGCACCATATTTTCCCATTAGGGCCTGGCGCCCTATAAATCTAACAGTCCCCCTGGCCAACTGGCCATCTCTAAAGGGGCTCAAATGCCCTATGTCCACAGAGTCAGGGCGCGCTGCCTAAGCAGCGAACGTCAAGGGTGCACAACTGCGCAAACCTAAACGTAGCAGCTGGCACCTAGTGCTGCGCAGCTGTTGATCAAGTGGAGGTCCTGGCACCACTGTGCCTCCTGTCCCGCTCAGGACTCTCTAAGATAAAACTGCGCGGAATCGTGGCAGCCGCCTGCGCTCTCACAGGGCAGCTGGGATCAGCATAAACATACGGGCACCACTGTGCCTCTGGACCCCCACTGGGGCCCTTTAAATAAAATGATGCCCCCATACATTGCAGCTGCCCTCGCAAGCGGGGCAGCTGTAGACAAATGGCCAAAGGTAGGGGCAAATGAGGGCCCTCTGGACCCTCCGTAGACAAATATGGCCATCGGTGGAGCCCTCTAGGCTCTAGAAACACTTATGCCACGTGGGAGCCCTCTGGGCTCTAACACCACAAAAGAGGCCCAACGTTGGAGCCACGCAGGCTCGGGAAACAACTGTGCCCCGCGTTGGAGCAGCCCTCTGACAAGCGGGGCTGCTCGGGAAGGAGGCACCGGCGTGGTGCCTTGACTTTGCTCCCCCAGCCAGCTCCACTCACCGGCCTCTCTTGGCGACTCCTTCTACCCAGCGCGGAGGGGCAGGCACCGACAATGTGCCTCGCGCCCCCTCCACACCAGCTCCTCACTGGGACTCCGCTCTCCGCCCTGCCTGCACCGGGACTCTTCTCGTGGTGCTGGCGGCAGGCAACAGGAGAGCCCCCCACTCCTCGGTGGCTCCTCGTGTTCACTTCGCCCGGTCTGCCGGCTGGCCGCGCTGCCATTGGCGGCCACGGCAGCCTCTTCCTGGTTTGGGCCCGCCCAGAGTCAGGCGGACTCTGCCTGGCTTCCGGTCGGGCCGGCTGACTCGTTTCTTCGCGGCGAGGCGGGGTGGGCACCCGCTCACCAAATAATTCATCAAGGCGGGGTGGGCACCCGCAAGGACAGCACCAAATGCGGGGTGGGCACCCGCGACGAAGGCAAACACGGGGGAATCCCTACGCTGGGGATTCCCTCAGAGGCCATGTGCAGCTCGGCGCTGCGGCAGTGAAACGCGGCACATGAGGGGTAGGCTCCCTCTCAATTCAAAATACATGGCGGGGTGGGCACCCGCTCCTACAGCATCACCGGGGGAGTCCCTACGCTGGGGATTCCCTCTCTCTCCCTGCAGGCAGCACAGCGCTGCCAAGCCGGCTCGCTCCTCTTCTGGGCAAAGCTGGAGTCCTCCTCTCTGGGGCACCAGCACTAAAAGTATAACGCTCACAGGGCGCAAAGGATGCAGCAGTCCTCCTCCAGGGGAGAACAAGTCCTGGAAAGTAAGGGGCATGCAGGGCCCAGGGAGGCAGGCCCTCCTGGCAGCCCCCCTGGGCCCTCAGCAGCAGCACGCCCTGCAGGATCAGCACATCAGAACTGCACAGGAACACTGAACCTCTTCATGGGGTCACAGCCCCTTCTTTTATACACCCTTTTCCCTTTGTGTAAAGGTGCAGGGCTGGGGTAAAACCAGACGCAACTGGTTTGGGGGAGCTTTCGAGCTCTTTGTTTTGCTCAGCTCCTCTCTCCTTTGTCAGGTGGGGGCTCAGGGATTAGACGCACCACAGGGGGTAGAGCCAGCATTGTGGAGGGAAGGCACAGCTCTATTCAGGTCCCAGGTGCAACTCCTCCCTCCCATCTAGATGCAGATCTCTCTATTAACCACTGCGTTGACTCACCCTGCCCCTCCTGGAGCCACACACACCTCCCAGCCCCTGTCACTCACAAGCCAGACATGCAATTCACATCAGGCAGGCAGACACAGAGCACACATAAATGCCAACTTCTAAAAGTGGCACTTCCACACCAGCCATAATAAATCTGCGCACACCATTGCGCAGCATTTATTCTCACGAGTTCGCACATACTAAACTCGCCCCTGCACTCCTCTCACACCAGGAATTACCAGGGACACACATATCCCCCATGCATTCCTAAGGGAGGGCAGGACAATCTCACCACACGCACTCAGCGCGCACGCACTTTACACTGGCCCACAGTGCTAAAGTGCCCAGAGACTTAAAACTACTGACATACAAGGCAAAAGGTTTAGGGGTGAACCGGCCAAAAAGGGCCAAGTCCAACAGTGACCCTAAGAAGCAAGATTCTAAGATCTCTGATAAGGGTGGGGAGAAGGGTAAAGATCAAAAGTCTTCACAAGGCCCCCAAAAATCTTCTTCAGGTGGGGATTCACAGTCTGCCAAAGGGAAAGGCCAAAGAAAACCATGGTGCAAGGTCTGTAAGCAAAAGACCCACTGGACCAGTGATTGCACCAAGTCCAAAGACTCGACTCCAGCCCCCACCAATGCCCCTAAGGCACCTGCTCCCCCTAGTGCAGTTACAGTTGGTGGTGGGAGTACTACAGCCAAGGGTTTAGTAGGGTTGACCCTGGGTACTGAGATGGGCTCTGACCTAGTCAGAGAACTCACTCAGGCTGTCCTAGTCTGTGATGGAGGCATGGATATGACCTCCTCTATGAGTCCCAGTAATCTGGGCAAGTACAGACAACAGCCTTTAATCAATGGACGAGAGGCTTTGGCATTTAGGGACACAGGGGCAAGTGTCACCATGGTGACACAAGACCTTGTGAATCCTGGGCAAGTTATACTTGGTTATATGTACCAAGTGACCAATGCTAGCAATGTCAGAACAGACCATACTCTGGCAGTTGTTAACTTCTCCTGGGGAGGGGTAACTGGCCTTAAGAAGGTTGTGGTAAGTGCAGACCTACCAGTTGAATGCTTGCTTGGCAATGACTTAGAAACTTCAGCTTGGGCAGAAGTGGAGCTCAGGACCCATGCAGAAATGCTGGGGATCCCTGCAGATGTGTTTGCTGTGACCAGGTCACAAGCCAAAATGTCTAGCACTGAACAGGCCTTGGATTCTGGAATAATGGACCAAGTGCCTTCCAAGAGGAGGAGTAGTAGGGTAAAGGCAGTGCCTTCCCCTTGGCTCAGAAGGAAGATCAGTCCCTTGAGGGGGATGATCTCAGTCCTGAGGAAGGAACTGTCCCAGAGGAGCTTGAACCTGACCAGGTTGAGTTCTTGGGGACAGGGGGACCTTCCAGGGCAGATCTGAGCCAGGAGCAGCAGAGCTGCCCCTCTCTTGAACCCCTCAGACAGCAAGCTGCTGCTGAGGCTGCTGGGAAAGCTAGTGGTCCCCATACTGTGTATTGGGATGATGGACTCTTGTACTCAGAGTGTAGAGACCCCAAGCCTGGTGCTACCAGGAGGTTGGTTATACCTCTGAAGTTCAGGGGCTTCCTATTGACCCTAGCCCATGATATTCCCTTAGCAGGTCACCTGGGCCAGAACAAGACTTGGGACAGAATTGTCCCTCACTTTCACTGGCCCCACATGTCTGAAGACACCAAGGAGTTTTGTCGCTCCTGTGTAACCTGCCAGGCCAGTGGCAAGGCAGGTGGCACTACAAAGGCCCCCTGATACCACTACCTGTGGTGGGGGTTCCCTTTGAAAGGGTGGGGATTGACATTGTTGGTCCCATGGATCCCCAAACAGCATCTGGGCACAGGTTTATCCTGGTGGTAGTGGATCATGCCACCAGGTACCCAGAGGCTATTCCCCTTAGGACCACTACAGCACCTGTGGTGGCAAGGGCCCTCCTGGGAATTTTCTCAAGAGTGGGCTTCCCTAAGGAGGTTGTATCAGACAGGGGTGCAAACTTTATGTCTGGATACTTAAAAGCAATGTGGAAGGAGTGTGGAGTGACTCTACAAGTTCACCACACCCTATCACCCACAATGCAATGGTTTAGTTGAGAGATTCAACAAAACCTTGAAGGGCATGATTAAAGGGCTCCCAGAAAAGCTTAGGCGAAGATGGGACATACTCTTGCCCTGCCTTTTATTTGCGTACAGGGAGGTGCCTCAAAAGGGGGTTGGCTACAGCCCTTTGAACTTTTGTTTGGTCACCCTGTCAGGGGTCCACTGTGCTTGGTGAAGGAAGGATGGGAGTTACCTCTCAAGCCCCCAAAGCAAGACATAGTGGACTACGATTGGTCTCCGCTCCCGGATGGCTGAGTATATGAAAAGGCAACTAAAAACCTTGAGGCTAGCCAGGAACTTCAAAAGGCCTGGCATGACTAAAAGGCTGTACTGACTGTTTATCAGCCAGGACAGAAGGTGTGGGTGTTGGAGCCAGTGGCCCCAGCAGCTCTCCAAGACAAAATGGAGTGGACCCCATACCATTGTTGAACAGAAGGGTGAGGTTACCTACTTAGTAGACCTAGGAACACCCAGGAGTCCCCACAGGGTTCTCCATGTCAACAGGTTAAAACCATATGTGGACAGGGCAGACATGGGCTTGCTCATGGCTACTGATGAGGGACAGGAGGAAGAGAGTGACCCACTCCCTGACCTGCTCTCACAGAACCCTGATGATGGGTCAGTGGATGGTGAGCCTTGGCAGGCAGCCTCACTACCCAGCAGCAAACTGATTGTAGACAGGTGCTCAATCAGTTCAGACACATGTTCTCACTGACTCCAAGTCAGACCACCTGGTGCACTCATGAAGTGGACACTGGGGACAGTCTGCCTATTAAAAATAAGATTTATAGGCAACCTGACCATGTCAGGGACTGTATCAGGACAGAAGTCCAGAAAATGTTGGATTTGGGAGTTATTGAACCCTCAGATAGCCCTTGGGCTAGTCCAGTGGTCCTTGTGCCAAAACCTCACACCAGTGGTGGGAAAAGAGAGATGAGGTTTTGTGTGGACTACAGGGGTCTCAATGCAGTCACTAGGACTGATGCCCATCCAATACCTAGGGCAGATGAGCTAATAGACACTTTGGCATCAGCCAAGTATCTAAGCACATTTGACCTGACAGCTGGCTACTGGCAGATCAGACTAGCTGATGATGCAAAGCCAAAAACAGCATTCTCAACCCCTAGTGGGCATTATCAATTTGTGGTGATGCCCTTGGTCTGAAGAATGCACCTGCCACTTTTCAGAGGTTGGTGAATACAGTCCTTACAGGTCTGAAGCTTATAGTGCAGCATATCTAGATGATATTGCTGTCTTTAGCTCCACCTGGGAGGATCACCTGGTCCACCTCAGAAATGTTTTACAGGCCCTGCAAAAGGCAGGCCTGACTATCAAGGCCACCAAGTGCCAGATAGGGCAGAGTCAGGTTGTGTACCTGGGCCACCTTGTGGGTGGAGGCCAGGTTCAACCCTTGCAGAGCAAGATCCAGACCATCATGGACTGGACTGCTCCAACTACCCAGACTCAGGTGAGAGCCTTCTTAGGCCTGACTGGGTACTATAGGAGATTTGTCAAGGGGTATGGATCAATAGTGACACCCCTGAATGACTTAACTTCCAAGAAAATGCCCAAAAAGGTTCAGTGGACAGTTAGCTGTCAAAAGGCATTTGATGACCTGAAGCAGGCCATGTGCACTGCTCCCATTCTACAGAGTCCTGATTACTCCAAGAAGTTCATTGTTCAAACTGATGCATCTGAATTGGGGGTAGGGGCTGTACTGTCACAATTGAATGAAGAAGGTCAGGATCAGCCAGTAGCTTTCATTAGCAGAAGGCTGACCCCTAGAGAGAAACGTTGGTCAGCCATTGAGAGGGAGGCCTTTGCTGTGGTCTGGGCTCTGAAGAAGTTGAGGCCATACTTGTTTGGTACTCACTTCCTTGTTCAAACAGACCATAAGCCCCTCTTATGGCTAAAACAAATGAAGGGTGAAAACCCCAAACTGCTTAGGTGGTCCATTTCCTACAGGGGATGGACTTCACAGTGGAACATAGACCTGGGAGTAACCATGCCAATGCAGATGGACTCTCTAGGTACTTCCACTTAGAACATGAAGACTTAACTGGGCAAGGTTAGTTTAATGTCCCTACGTTTGGGGGTTGTGTAGGAGAGTAGGATCTGCTTCACATGGGTACCCCCACTTTTTGCTGATGCTTCACTGTTTTTCGACTCTAGTCTGGCTGGGGCCCTGCTAATCAGAACCCCAGCCTAGCTGCTTCCTCTCTAAAATGGTTTCCATGTGCCTTAGGCACATCTCTGATTGGAATCTGGAGTGCCCTTATAAGTCCCTAGTATATGGTATACTATGTACCCAGGGCATAGGTACCTCAGAGGCCTACCAGGGGCTGCAGCATGTATTGTGCCACCCCTGGAAGGCCATCCAAACTGACACCACAGGTCTGCTACTGCAGCCTGGGTAAGGTGGTGCATGCACTCCTTACTGTGATATAGGCTACCTATATCACTATATACATACACACATATAAACCTATAAGTCACTCCTATGGCAGGCCTTATCAATCCTGAAGGCAGAGTGCGTGGTTCCTATGTGAGAGGGTGCCCCTGCATGAGCAGGGCCCCTCTGCAGCGTTCGGAGACCCTTCTCTGATGCTGTTTGTAGTGCAGCCTGACCATATACTCTTAAGCGCATTATAACCTCGCGTTAAATGCTAACTTTGGGATGGCTGCACGGAAACATGTCGTGTTTGGTGTCAAACATCTTGGAATACTACTCCCCCGCCAGTTCTGGCGGCGGGGTAGCATTCCACCCTTCTAGAGGGAAAGACATGTACACACCGGTATGCCCGGTACTGACTTTCCAAGCCCTGGCATCACAAAATGGATGCCGCTGCCACAGACACGAGTCTGGCCTCCTGCTGCTGACCGAAACTCCGGCAGGGGAGGCCTGGACAACAGGTTTCTGTCCCAGGGAGGTGTGACCACCTCCCAGACAGGATAGTGTGTATTGGGGCTGGGCGGAGCACTCTCGGGTGCTTTGAAGTCCTGCACTGGGGGCACATTTGGTGTCCCTAGTGCATACCCCAGTTCAAACCGGATCAGGGGCTTCCAGCCCCTGCTTTGGCGCGAACTGGACAAAGGGAAAGGGGTGTAGCCACCCCTCTGCCCTGACCCACCCATAGGTGGGACCACAGAGTAAGTCCAACCCCTAAACTTAGTATAAGTATGGGACCCCAGTCCTTAGGACTTTAGATTATCCCTGGACGAAACTCTGACACAGAATCCTGGACCTTCGACGCTCTACTTAAAGATTAGAGGACAGAAGAATCTCCCTTGGGGTCAAGGAGTGACTCCCTGCTTGGCAGGCACCAAAGAAGCAATTGTCCGGTCTGCATCGCTGAAGCTCCTGCCGGACGCCGAAGTCTTTGCATCACCAGAGGTGGATTTCCAGACTTCCCGAGGCTGCCCTGAGTCCCCAGCAAAGCTGAGGCCCGTAGCTGTCGTGGGTAACGTGGAACCGTGACCCCTGGACACCGCACGCATTTGCAAGTGCATCCTCTTCTGGGTCTCCCACGAAGTCGTGCTTTGGGCTCCGAGTAGCCCTAGCCTCCAGCACCAACTGCACCGAAGATCACTGGCCTCCACTCCACGAGTGTCCTGTGAGCCAGCTCCACGTGCACCGTCTTGAGGCTCCTTCGCGGTCGCTAGCCCGTTGGCTAGTAGCCCTTCACGAAGGCCAATCTTTTCTACTTGGGCTCCCTGGTTGCTCCAGGCTTGCCCTCACTTACCCTTGCTGGGTGAGTTCCTCAGACCTTGCTGGTCTGCACAATCGTCAATCTTCATCTTCATCAAGACTTGCCGTTGCCAAGGCTTGTTGGGTCCAATCCGGTCGCCGACACCTCAGCACTCGACAGACATCGTGTACCAGCCCGAATCCTGCTCCTGGTCGCCGACAACGCCTCCTGGACCTCGTGGCTGAAGAGTCAAGACGACCGTCAACCTACCTGAAGCACTCGACATCGGTGGGCATCTGCTCATCGCCTTCCTGGTCACTGGCTAGTGACCCAGACTCTGTCCCCTCTGCTTTCAGGTTCTTCAGATCTCCGATCCACCCTTGGATCCACCCGGACACTTTTCACTTGGTCGCCAGCAGCACTTTGCAGCAGATCGCCATTCAAATCGACGACGAAACCCGACCCCGAAAGGCACCTATGCACCCGGCTTCCTGGGTGAGGTAACAAGAGTACTCCGGTGCTCCCGTGGGTAGAGACTCTAGAACGACCTAGTTCTCAAAGGGTTTGCTCCAAGTCCTTCTTTAAGTGTCCCTTTCTTTAAATTCCAAACCGCGACTTTCTCCATAGAAGTTAACGGCGATTCGCGGCTGTGTTACTACACTGCACGCGTCCCCCGTGGGTCCCCTGTGTCACTACCTTGGGTGGTTCCTTGTGGTCCAAGCACTTCTAGAGGCTCTAGGCCTAGTGTCTAGCTCAGTCGTGGTTCTTATACCACTTTATTGGTATATGGTTTGGTACGCCCCTAGGGCCCAAACGTGTATTTGTGCTATTACTGTGTTTAAATAACTTATAACTTATGTATTTCGAACTCTAGCCTCATAAAGAGACTAGAGGGGTGTGTTTAGTAATAAATACATATATTTTGAATATATACCTGGTGTGGTGCTCTTTCATTTGGTCACTCAAGAGATTATAGACTGGTAAAACAAGCTGCTTTACATTCCTTCAAGACTTAGCCTGAAGGCTGCTCTCCATAGCTACCACTAGGATAGCTTTCAATAAAGGTTGTCTTTAACCTATCTCCAATAAGGGGTTGTTTGGACTGGTGCAAGGTGCCCACTATAATTAGTGGACAGCATATACCAGGCCAACTTCTCACAAGCACCCCATTGAAATGCATTGTAGTGAATAGAAGATTTTGAGGGTCACCAAAAGGAGAACTATAAAGGGTGATAACAGACTTTAGTTACATTAGAATTCATTTGTTGATGGTACCATACTAATTTTAGGAATTGTGGTGTGTTCCTAAGGTGATTTTACCCTGTGAAAAACCTTCTGCTGGGATATCATGAATCATGTTTGAGAGAAAACTATTTTCTCATGCTTGTCCCATAGAGGTTTGGAAGGTGCTCCAGAAGCTAAAATGAGAGCATATTTTCTGTAAATTCACATTATCTTTCTCAGTCATGTGAGAATGACGTCTGACATTCTCAGTAAAACATATACATCCAAGAAGGGCAGAGACTGTCAGTTGATTCCTTTGTGTTCTACTGCAGCTTCCCAGAGTGTTCTAAAGAACAACTAGAGTGCTAACAGCCTTACTTATGACAAAAGTATGGCACACCTGAAGCCATCTTGATTGGAATAAACTGGTAACACTTAAAACATTTAATTTAAAAAGGACTTAGAAGGGGTAATTCCCTTTAAACAGCTGCGAGAAGATTATGACCTCCCGGCGAAGGATGCCTTTGCTTACGCGCAGGTTTGTCACTGGGTCACTAAGCCTGCTAACTGTACACACATGTCAAGGCCCCTTTCGGCGTTTGAGCGATGGGTGGTGGGTAAGACGGACGACCGGCGGCTGATCTCGGAGCCATATGCGCTGCTACAGGAGCGTCCTGGGGAGCACAGAACGAAAGCTCAGGTGCGATGGGAGACAGAACTGGGTAAGCCCCTAACCTTCAAAGAGTGGGAGTACACTCTCTATAGGGCGCACCACACTGCTCGCAGCACGACGGGCACGGAGGCAGCATTCAAGGTGACCTCCTACTGGTATTATACTCCAGCTCGGGTGCATGCCTGGAACAAAAACAAAACAGACCAGTGTTGAGAGGCTGCGGAATGACAGGGACGCTAGCACACCTCTTATGGCACTGCCCGAAACTACATCGATATTGGACGGCAGTCCTAAATGATAGTAGATGCAGTTTTCCAGATTGCGCTACCCCGCTCACCAGAGTATACGCTTTTGGGTCTCCCGCATGCGAAAGTTTCCCGCTGCGCACTATGCAGGGCAGGCAGATAGCGCTGGCGCTTCTGGCAGCTAGACAAGTTCTCTTGGCTTCGTGGGGCACGACTAAGCAGCCGGAGGTGGGAGCTTGGGTATACAGACTTTGGCAGTTGCTAGCTATGGAACGAATGTCCATGACAGTGGAGGGGACGGGGCGGGAGTTCCCAACAGTGTGGGAGGCCCTTCCTAGGCTTACTTACCAAAGATCTCAGAGAAGTGACGTGTCCAAAATACCTGCAGATCCTGCGATTGATCCCCCTGGAGCCCCCGGGCTCTACCTCATCGTGAATACAGTAACTGGGCTCAACAAAGGAATGAGGGTTCTCAGGCCTTAATATGTGTTACATAGCAGAAGCTGATGCGGAGGAGGGTGGGTGGGTGGAGGAACAGGGAGGAGGGAGGGGGTTGTTGTTTTGGTTTTGTATTTTATTTGGTTTTTGTTTAGTTAAATAGATGGTTTTTAGTCAAATTTTGAAAATGGAATTATAGTACTGCCTTCGCACGGCACATAGTCATGCCCGGCCTCCGGGTTGTGAAGTTAAGAATTGAAATGTATATTGGGCTTCGCTCTGCCGGCTTTGAGTTGTAGGCAGTAAGCTGTGTTCATCGCTTGCTTATTCCGTTAATAAAAATGATTGAACATAAAGAACAACTAGAGCGCTAACAGTCTTACTTAAGACAAAATTATGGCACACCTGGATGCCATCTTGATTGGAATAAACTGGTAACACTTAAAACATTTAATTTAAAAAGGAACAAAATGAGGGGGTTCATTTTGTCATAGAAATTATGGTTAGTGCTGTAGAAAGAAAAATTAGGACATGTTTTAAGTGAGATCTCAAATATCTTCCTGTTATTTTTCAACAGGAGCAGCCTGTCAGTTGATTCCTTTGTGTTCTACTGGCAGCTTCCCAGAGTGTTCTAAAGAACAACTAGAGCGCTAACAGTCTTACTTATGACAAAATTATGGCACAACCTGAAGCCATCTTGATTGGAATAAACTGGTAACACTTAAAACATTTAATTTAAAAAGGAACAAAATGAGGGGATTCATTTTGCCATCGAAATTATGGTTAGTGCTGCAGAAAGAAAAATTAGGGCATGTTTTAAGTGAGATCTCAAATCCTCTTCTATTTCATTAGAAAATGTCTGACATGCAGACTGAAACAATCACTTTCAATACCAGCAGTAGACTTCCAGTTAACTCCCTGGTGAGCAGTAGCTTTACTACAGTGATCTAATGAGTACCTAGAGTGCTAACATTCTGAATTTATGGCAAATGTGTGACACATCTGAATGCCTTCTTGATGGAATCAAAGTAAAAAACTGAAAGCATTTCCTACTGAGGAGACTGCAGTAAATGAGGAAATTAGGAAACTTCATAACAAATAAGTCTCCCAAGATGGCCACCAGAGAAAAAAGAGCACAAATGTAGCACAAATATCACCCAGATGTAGCCCACATATAGCCCAATGACAGTGTGCAAAACACTTTTTATTTTTTGTTTTTTTGCAGTTTTTTATAGTGCAGACTGGTCAGGTATTGGAGTGTTGCATCTTACTTGCACCCCTTATTGCGTATTTTGCACAAAGTACATGACATTGATCTTGCGAAACATTGAACTTTACTATTCTGTTAACCTGAAGTTGCTCTGAACCGGGCTTTGTAACACCCGTTTTTACCTACTGGTTTTAATTAATTCTCACTGTATTGTATTAAGAAAGAGGATTTACTGTTTTTATGTACACTTTTATGATCTATGTTTCTAAATCAGATCGAATAAAGTTTAATGAATTTAATTTAAGTCTCCCAAGATGGTCACCAGAGAAAAAGGAGCCCAAATGTAGCACACATATCACCCAGATGTAGCCCACGTATAGCCCAATGACAGAAGTGTGGAAAACACTTTTTAGCCTTTGTTTTTTTGCAGTTTGATATAGTGCAGGCTGGTCAGATATTGGAGTGATTTACATGAGCATTGGTTACATCATACAAGGACAAACTCATTTTGGTTGTAGGCATGGGGAGATTAAGTGATTTGACCAGAATCACAGAATGTCGAGCTGAAGCAGAAACTCCAACTTGGTTCCCCAGTTGCAAAGTCTGCAGCTCTGGAAGTAACACCACATTCTCTCCCCTGAGTGTAACATTTAATCAAGTGGTCAACTGAATAAAAAAACATTAAGGTAACAAATAATTTAAAAGTGCTTTGTCGCTATTGGAGAACTGAGAAAATATGTCCTCATTTTAGTTTTTTAGAGCACTAACCATAATTTCTATACAAATAAAACCCTCTCATTTCTATAATTTCTAAAGGAAATGCTTTAGGTATTACAGTTTTGATTACATCAAGATGACGTCAGGCGTGCCACACTTTTGTAATAAATATAGAATGTTAGCAATCTAGTTATCTTTTGTCTCTTTCTGCACCTCTCTTGGTTCTTTCTGCAGCTCACTCTCTTCTTTCTGCACCTCTCTTGCCTCTTTCTGCACCTCTCTTGCCTCTTTCTGCACATCTCTTGCCTCTTTCTGCACCACTCTTGCCTCTTTCTACACCTCTCTTGCATCTTTCTGCACATCTCTTGCCTCTTTCTGCACCTCTCGTGCCTCTTTCTGCACCTCTCTTCTTTCTGTACCTCTCTTGCCTCTGTCTGCACTTCTCTTGCTTATTTCTGCAGCTCACTCTCTTCCTTCTGCACCTCTCTTGCCTCATTCTGCACCTCTCTTCCCTCTTTCTGCAGCTCACTCTCTTCTTTCTGCACCTCTCTTGCCTCTTTCTGCACCTCTCTTTGCCTCTTTCTGCACCTCTCATGCCTCTTTCTGCACTTCTCTTGGTTCTTTCTGCAGCTCACTCTCTTCTTTCTGTACCTCTCTTGCCTCTTTTTCTGCACCTCTCTTGCCTCTTTCTACAGCTCACTCTCTTCTTTCTGCACCTCTCCTGTCTCTTTCTGCACCTCTCTTGCCTCTTGATGCACCTCTCTTGACTCTTTTTGCTCTTCTCTTGCCTCTTTCTGCAGCTCACTTGCTTCTTTCTGCGCCTTTCTTCCTCTTTCTGTACCTCTCTTGACTCTTTCTACACCTCTTACCTCTTTCTGCACCTCTGTTGCCTCTTTCTGCACCTCTCTTGCCTCTTTCTGCACCTTTCTTGCCTCTTTCTACACCTCTCTTCCCTCTTTCTGCAGCTCACTCTCTTATTTCTGCACCCCTCTTGCCTCTTTATGCATCTGTCTTGCCTCTTTCTGCACCTCTCTTGCCTCTTTCTGCACATCTCTTGCCTCTTTCTGCACCAGTCTTGTCTCTTTCTATACCTCTCATGCCTATTTCTGTACCTCTCTTACCTCTTTCTGCACCTCTCTTGCCTCTTTCTTCACCTCTCTTGCCTCTATCTGCACCTCTCTTGGCTTTCTACTCCACTCTTGGCTCTTTCTGCCCCTCTCTTGCCTCTTTCTGCATGTCTCTTGCCTCTTTCTGCACCTCACTCTCTTCTTTCTGCACCTCTCTTGCTTCTTTCTGCACCTCTCTTGCTTCTTTCTGCACTTCTCTTGCTTCTTTTTGCACCTTTCTTCCTTTTTCTGTATTTTTCTTGCCTCTTTCTGCACCTTTCTTCCTCTTTCTGGACCTCTCTTGCCTCTTTCTGCACCTCTCTTGCCTCTTCTGCACCTCTCTTGTTTCTTTCTGCACCTCTCTTGCCTCTTTCTGAACCTCACTTGCCTCTTTCTGTGCCTTTCTTCCTCTTTCTGCACCTCACTCTCTTCTTTTTGCAACTCTCTTGCTTCTTTCTGTGCCTCTCTTGCTTCTTTCCGCACTTCTCTTGCTTCTTTCTGCACCTCTCTTACCTCTTTCATCACTTCTCCTGCTTCTTTCTGCACCTTTCTTCCTCATTTTGCACCTCTCTTGCTTCTTTCTGCACTTCTCTTGCTTCTTTCTTTCTCTTTCTGCACATGTCTTACCTATCTAGGTGTAGTTAGAAATGAGCATTTAAAAAACCTTAGAAATTCACTGAAACAACCACAGGTTTCATGGATGTTATAGTTAGAAATTAGCATTTAAAAAACCTTAGAAATTCACTGAAAAAATCACAGGTTTCAGGGACGTAATAGATAGAAATTAGCATTTAAAAAACCTTAGAAATTCACTGAATAAAACCATAGGTTTCAGGGACATTATAGTTAGAAATTAGCATTTAAAAAACCTTTGAAATTCACTTAAAAACCATATGTTTCAGGGACGTTATATTTAGAAATTAGCCATTTAAAAAACTGTTGAAATTCACTGAAAAAACCATAGGTTTCAGGGACGTTATAGTTAGTTGGACATTTCACTAGTACAAAACCAGAGAAATTCGCCTGTTATAGTTAGTTCAGCTAACTATAACTCGCGCCCCGCAATGCACTGCTCATGACGTCACATATTACATCATTCATGACATCCAGTGACTATGTGTTTCTGTAAAGTTTAAATATGTTTTATATATATATATATATATATATTCACTGAAAAAACCATAGGTTTCAGGGGCGTTATAGTTAGTTGGACATTTCACTCGTACAAAACCATAGAAATTCCCCCGTTATAGTTAGTTCCTCTAACTATAACTCGCGCGCCCGCAATGCACTGCTGATGACGTCACATATTACATCACTCATGACATGGTCAGTGACATCACTCATGACATCACTGATGACATCTCAAATGACATCTCAAATGACATCACTGATGACATCACTGATGACATCATCCTTGTGATAGAGTGGCAGACCTCCTCTCACCCTAATATAACCTTTGATACACCACTCAAAAATACAAACTAACATTTTCAAAACAATGGACATACCAATACCAGTTACAACACACCTATTCAGTAATTCCAAGATCTGCACACACATCCACTCATTCACCAACAGTCCCTATACAGTCACTCATACATGTACTCACTCATCATATGTACTCATACACCTATACATCCTGGTACACACCGCCACTCATCCATAGAGTTACTCACACACATAGTCACACATGCAAACAAAGTATCAAACATCCATTTACTTGCATATACAGTTATACACACACTACCACACTTACTTCTACAGAAACTTACACATACTTACTCTCTTAAACAATCACTTATAGAAACACCTACTTATTTGTACAGGAACTCTTCCAATCTCTCACTCTCACATATACTCACTTATATACACCAATACTCACATATACTAGTTTAAAACATATGTAGTTACTCATAAAGACACTATTGAGACAGTCATTCACTCACTAACACACCCATGCACATACTCATCCACCTATACAGTCCTGCACACATGCTGTCTTCAACACATACAAACAGTGAGTCACTCATTCATGCATCTATGCACTAAGTAATACCCCCCACCGAACCATACAGACACTCATACTGATACTCAAAAAACCAACTAATAACCCATATGACACTCATGTAGCTACTCACCAACCCATGCAGCCACTTATACACAAAGTGAGAGACTGATACAGATATTTTCATATTTAAACATTACTCACTAACCCATGTATTCACTAAGATACACTTAGTCAGTTATACAATCAATTTTACAAAAAAAATCATCCATTTAGACACTTATATACCCATTTATTCTTCCATCGACCTTGAGATATACATATATAAAACATATTTAATTTTCAGAAAACACACATTCACTGGATGATGTCATCAGTGATGTCATCAGTGATGTCACTGACCATGTCATGAGTGATGTAATATGTGACGTCATCAGCAGTGCATTGCGGGACGCAGTAAGTTATAGTTAGATGAACTAACTATAACGGGGAATTTCTATGGTTTTGTACGAGTGAAATGTCCAACTAACTATAACGCCCCTGAAACCTATGGTTTTTCAGTGAATTTCTAAGGTTTTTAAATGCTAATTTCTAACTATAACGTGCCTGAAACCTATGGTTTTTTCAGTGAATTTCTAAGGTTTTTTAAATGCTAATTTCTAACTATAACGTGCCTGAAACCTATGGTTTTTCAGTGAATATATATATATTTATTATACTATGTATACATGTGAAAATGTCTCGGTCCCCTGTTTGCCTCGGTGGCATGGAAAAAATGGGTGGAACTGACGTCAGCACGCCGACGAGGTCCTCTTATGGCTCCGATGACATCATACGGTGTCGCGAGCGGAGCCGTGCTATTATGACGTCCTCGTTGACGTGGGAGACCTAGGAAAGAATTTCCGTGGAATGCTGGTGCAGGGGACATTCACCTAAGTGTTCAGGCTAGTCCTTTGGGAGCAACTGTTTATGTTGCCACTCCAGAAACCGAAACCAGTGATCCGAGGGCAGAGGCACTGCAGATGGCACACGAGGTGGGGTGCCCAGTCGTGTGCACCGGCGGGGCAGCGAAGTGACAAGCACCACAACCCACAAAAAAGGTAACGAGGGCACTGAATAACACAGGATCTTCTCTTTGTATCTGGCAGGAACAACGAAGTTAAAATGCCCTAGTACCAAAATGTAGAATTAGTGCTACAACGGTCTTCAAGAGGACCTGCGATGCCGCTTCTGCCTCCCGTACCCTGGAGGCGGCACATGGGTCACGCGGTACGGTCATACTGCGGTGGGATGCACACTCGTTGACCTCTCATGGCACTGCTCCACACTTCAGGGAGGACGCTTTCCATTAGCTATGTTTTCTGATGACATGTCGCGCCGGCCCCGTCCAACAACAGAACTCCTTTAGTTCCAAACAGACTCTTCCACTCTCTCATCAAAAGTGAAACCAGGCCAAGCGGACACTTTCACAATACAACAGCCGGGAATGCACTTTTCGGTAAAAAAACCACATTCCTTCCTCCTAATTAATCAAATAAACATCTCACTGAAGAACAGGGGCTAGCTTCGATCGGTAAACAGCCGTTACAACGACTTTTTTACTTTGCGATACCATTACAACGCATGCATTACCACGCATGCGTTGTACATCATGAAGTCATTACTACGCATTTTTTAGAACGCATGGTCATTTACCACGCATGCCTTTACAACGAATTTTGTTGTAAAGGTATGTATGGTAAATGACCATGCGTTCTAAAAACATGTAGATGATCCATGTCATTGTAAGGAAACAGAGGCTGTTCCGTTTCCTCACAACGACGTGCACCGCCCCTCAGAGACGACGTGAAGCAGGAACCACGAGGAGAGAGGAACCACGAGGAGTGAGAGGTAAGGGGGATTGGGCATGGGGTGGGGGTTTCTTTTCTAGGGTTTAGGGTAGTGCAGTGGTGTTTGGGTGGTGTAGGGGGTCGTGCTGGGGGTAGTGTTTTTGGGTTTAGGGTAGTGCAGTGGTGTATGGGTAGTGTAGGGGGTTGTGCTGGAGTAGTGTTTTAGGGTTTAGGGTAGTGCAGTGGTGTTTGAGTAGTGTAGGGGGTCATGCTGGTGGTAGTGTTTTAGGGTTTAGGGTAGTGCAGTGGTGTTTGTGTAGTGTAGGGGGTCATGCTGGGGGTAGTGTTTTATGGTTTAGGGTAGTGCAGTGGTGTTTGGGTAGTGTAGGGGGTCGTGCTGGGGTTAGATTTACGGTTTAGGGTAGTGCAGTGGTGTTTGGGTAGTGTAGGGAGTCGTGCTGGGGGTAGTGTTTTAGGGTTTAGGGTAGTGCAGCGGTGTTTGTGTAGTGTAGGGGGTTGTGCTGGGGGTAGTGTTTTAGGGTTTATGTTAGTGCAGTGGTGTTTGGGTAGTGTAGGGGGTAGTGCTGGGGTAGTGTTTTAGGGTTTAGGGTAGTGCAGTGGTGTTTGTGTATTGTTGGGGTAGTGCTGGGGGTAGTGTTTTAGGGTTTAGGGTAGTGCAGTGGTGTTTGGGTAGTGTAGAGGGTCGTGCTGGGGGTAGATTTAGGGTTTAGGGTAGTGCAGTGGTGTTTGTGTTGTGAGGGGGTCGTGCTGGGGGTAGTGTTTTCGGGTTTAGAGTAATGCAGTGGTGTTTGTATAGTGTAGGGGGGTTTAGGGTAGTGCAGTGGTGTTTGTGTAGTGTCGGGGGTCATGCTGGGGGTAGTGTTTTAGGGTTTAGGGTAGTGCAGTAGTGTTTGTGTAGTGTAGGGGGTCGTGTTTTAGGGTATAGGGTAGTGCAGTGGTGTTTAGGTAGTGTAGGGGGTCATGCTGGGGTTAGTGTTTTAGGGTTTAGGGTAGTGCAGTGGTGTTTGGGTAGTGTAGGGGGTCATGCTGGGGGTAGTGTTTTAGGGTTTAGGGTAGTGCAGTGGTGTTTGTGTAGTGTGGGAGGTCATGCTGGGGGTAGATTTAGGGTTTAGTGTAGTGCAGTGGTGTTTGGGTAGTGTAGGGAGTCGTGCTGGGGGTAGTGTTTTAGGGTTTAGGGTAGTGCAGTGGTGTTTGGGTAGTGTAGGGGGTCATGCTGGGGGTAGCGTTTTAGGGTTTAGGGTAGTGCAGTGGTGTTTGTGTAGTGTAGGGGGTCATGCTGGGGGTAGTGTTTTAGGGTTTAGGGTAGTGCAGTGGTGTTTGGGTAGTGTAGGGGTAGTGCTGGGGTAGTGTTTTGGGTTTACGGTAGTGCAGTGGTGTTTGTGTAGTGTAGGGGGTCGTGCTGGGGGTAGTGTTTTAGGGTTTAGGGTAGTGCAGTGGTGTTTGTGTAGTGTAGGGGGTAGTGTTTTAGGGTTTAGGGTAGTGCAGTGGTGTTTGTGTACTGTAGGGTGTCGTGCTGGGTTCTAAAATTTTAGGGTTTAGGGTAGTGCAGTGGTGTTTGTGTAGTATAGGGGGTCGTGTTTTAGGGTTTAGGGTCGTGCAGTGGTGTTTGGATAGTGTAGGGGGTGGTAGTGTTTTTGGGTTTAGGGTAGTGCAGTTGTGTTTGGGTAGTGAAGGGGGTCGTGCTGGGGGTATTGTTTTAGGGTTTAGGGTAGTGCAGTTGTGTTTAGGTAGTGAAGGGGTCGTGCTGGGGGTAGTGTTTTAGGGTTTAGGGTAGTGCAGTGGTGTTTGTGTAGTGTAGGGGGTCATGCTGGGGGTAGATTTAGGGTTTAGGGTAGTGCAGTGGTGTTTGTGTAGTGTAGGGGGTGGTGCTGGGGGTAGTGTTTTAGGGTTTAAGGCAGTGCAGTGGTGTTTGTGTAGTGAAGGGGTCGTGCTGGGGGTAGTGTTTTAGGGTTTAGGGTAGTGCAGTGGTGTTTGTGTAGTGTAGGGGGTTGTGCTGTGGGTAGATTTATGGTTTAGGGTAGTGCAGTGGTGTTTGGGTAGTGTAGGGAGTCGTGCTGGTGGTAGTGTTTTAGGGTTTAGGGTAGTGCAGTTATGTTTGGGTAGTGTAGGGTGTCGTGCTGGGGGTAGTGTTTTAGGGTTTAGGGTAGTGCAGTGGTGTTTGGGTAGTGGAGGGGTAGTGTTTTAGGGTTTAGGGTAGTGCGCCCAACCAGCCACAATATCCGTGGACAAAGGGGATCCTGACTCTTTGGAATGCTCCGTCAATTGAATAATTTGGGTCAAGGGCCCTACCACGTCCAAGACCTATCAATTCCTTTCTTGGGATCCCTCATATACTTGGAGAAAAAGGTACATAGTTTCTCATCAATTTCAGGCGTGTGTGCCACCTTCCCCTTCAGTGAGGGCCTGGGGCATTCTCCCTCATCCTATTCCTGACCTCCCTTTCAAGGGGTTGATGGATTTTCCCCACCACATACTCTGCCACTTTGGCGTCAGGTGTCCACTCCGCCGACCTAGGATGGTAAATTTGGGTAGGCTCGAACATGTCCGAGTGGGCCCCGTCCCCAACTGGGGACTGAGAGGAGTGGGACTCTGGATGCCAGGGACGCCCGAGTCCTTATCCTCATCGGAGGAGAAATCGTCCTCCGATACACCCTCTCCCTCTAAGGGAAACCCGCCGTCGGGGTCTACAATAGTGGTGACAGTGTCGCAATTTTCTCCGGGCCCCTCCTCCTCCCGGCAGGGTGCATGTTTTAGCTTTCGCGCACTCTTGAGGAAGGTCTCCGTAAGTTTATCAAATCCTTCCAAGTGCCCCGCGTTATGCTTAACGGCCCTTTTATTCCCCATCTGGGAGCTACTGGGACCCGCCACCACCAGATCTGGGTGACTGAACACCCCAGGGATGCTTTTCGCCAGCTTATCAACCTGATCCCTAAGAGGAGCCAGCGCCCTAGAAATACCCAGAGAGAGGGCTTGGTCCACTGCTGGAGGGAGAAGTTGGGGGCCATTCCTCCTCCACTTCCTGGTAGGAGGAGTAAAAATGGTCTTCTGGAGAAGACATGATAGCAGAGGGTGTGAGCACAGAACAAATGCCCTTAAAATCCTTAAGGCAGCCCCTCGCCGGTGCTCCAACAGCTGGGCTTTCCCCGAAGCTGTTATAAGAATAGACTGAGGCGCAATACCAATTACCACCACCAGGTGGCGCTGGTCACTAACGTGGCCGTGTGGGGAAATCACCGCGTAGCGGTGTCAA
The DNA here is from genome assembly GCA_963921515.1 of Calotriton arnoldi. Lineage (NCBI taxonomy): Eukaryota > Metazoa > Chordata > Amphibia > Caudata > Salamandridae > Calotriton > Calotriton arnoldi. Next base: position 127,430 of record CAWUFW010018376.1, on the reverse strand, counting down.
AATTAGGCGAGGGTTGGTCGGGAATCAAGCGGACACTAAAGGAGTGACCGGATTCCCAAATGCGCGTAAAGACCAGCGGGAGCGCTCGACAGAGCTGCCTCGCTCGGACGAGACGCGCCTGACAGGATCTCACCGCGCGCAGAGCACACAGCGGGAGAAACTGCGAGGGGAGAACGCGCTCGGGCAAGAGCCTGCTGCGCAGGGAATATGAAACAATCCCAAGGCAATAATGCTAATAACTTGCACAAGAAACCGCTATACAAACAGCAACAACGTCAGATTAAGCCAAGAATGTAAGGAATGCACTTAACTGACGAGCAGTGAAGAAAGAGGAAGCGGAAGGGACGTCACAATATTATATACGATGGACTGTGATATGATTGGACTATAGTTGCCTTGGAGACTACCCCCTAATGGTTCATGGGTTGTGTAGTCTTTTGTTTAATGATTGTTGTGTTACGTTTTCTTTGAACTGCTATGCAAATAAAGTGAGGAAAGATATGCATAATCCTCGCCTCCGTCCTGCCATAGAATTCATTAAACTTTATTTGATCTGATTTAGAAACATAGATCATAAAAGTGTACATAAAAACAGTAAATCCTCTTTCCTAATACAATACAGTGAGAATTAATTAAAACCAGTAGGTAAAAACGGGTGTTACAAAGCCCGGTTCAGAGCAACTTCAGGTTAACAGAATCGTAAAGTTCAATGTTTCGCAAGATCAATCTCATGTACTTCGTGCAAAATACGCAATAAGGGGTCCAAGTAAGATGTAACGCTCCAATACCTGAACAGTTTGCACTATATAAAACTGCAGAAAAACTAAAAATAAAAAGTGTTTTGCACACTTCTGTCATTGGGCTATATGTGGGCTACATCTGGGTGATATTTGTGCTACATTTGGGCTCTTTTTTCTCTGGTGGCCATCTTGGGAGACTTATTTGTTATGAAGTTTCCTAATTTTGTCATTTACTGCAGTCTCCTCAGTAGGAAATGCTTTCAGTTTTTTACTTTGATTCCATCAAGAAGGCATTCAGATGTGTCACACATTTGCCATAAATTCAGAATGTTAGCACTCTAGTTGTTCATTAGATCACTGTAGTAAAGCTACTGCTCACCAGGGAGTTAACTGGAAGTCTACTGCTGGTATTGAAAGTGATTGTTTCAGTCTGCATGTCAGAATTTTCTAATGAAATAGAAGAGGATTTGAGATCTCACTTAAAACATGCCCTAAATTTTCTTTCTGCAGCACTAACCATAATTTCTAATGGCAAAATGAACCCCCTCATTTTGTTCCTTTTTAAATTAAATGTTTTAAGTGTTACCAGTTTATTCCAATCAAGATGGCTTCAGGTGTGCCATACTTTTGTCATAAGTAAGACTGTTAGCGCTCTAGTTGTTCTTTAGAACACTCTGGGAAGCTGCAGTAGAACACAAAGGCATCAACTGACAGGCTGCTCCTGTTGAAATATAACAGGAAGATATTTGAGATCTCACTTAAAACATGTCCTAATTTTTCTTTCTACAGCACTAACCATCATTTCTATGACAAAATGAACCCCCTCATTTTGTTCCTTTTTAATTTAAATGTTTTAAGAGTTACCAGTTTATTCCAATCAAGATGGCTTCAGGTGTGCCATAATTTTGTCATAAGTAAGACTGTTAGCGCTCTAGTTGTTCTTTAGAACACTCTGGGAAGCTGCAGTAGAACACAAAGGCATCAACTGACAGGCTGCTCCTGTTGAAATATAACAGGAAGATATTTGAGATCACACTTGAAACATGTCCTAATTTTTCCTTCTACAGCACTAACCATAATTTCTATGACAAAATGAACCCCATCATTTTGTTCCTTTTTAAATTAAATGTTTTAAGTGTTACCAGTTTATTCCAATCAAGATGGCTTCAGGTGTGCCATACTTTTGTCATAAGTAAGGCTGTTAGCACTCTAGTTGTTCTTTAGAACACCTGGGAAGCTGCAGTAGAACACAAAGGAATCAACTGACAGTCTCTGCCCTTGTTGGATGTACATGTTTTACTGAGAATGTCAGACTTCATTCTCACATGACTGAGAAAGATAATGTGAATTTACAGAAAATATGCTCTCATTTTAGCTTCTGGAGCACCTTCCAAAACTGTATGGGACAAGCATGTGAAAATAGTTTTCTCGCAAACATGATTCATGATATCCCAGCAGAAGGTTTTTCACAGGGTAAAATCACCTTAGAACACACCACAATTCCTGAAATTAGTATGGTACCATCAACAAATGAATTCTAATGTAACTAAAGTCTGTTATCACCCTTTATAGTTCTCCTTTTGGTAACCCTCAAAATCTTTGATTCACTACAATGCATTTCAATGGGGTACTATCATTTATATTGGTCCCAAGATGGCTGCCAGCAATTCCAGCATGAAGTGCTGACAGCCAATCAGATCTCACGATGACATGTGTGGTTAGGCTCCGCCCAGATATCGATATGTTTTCTTTTTCAAATTTCTCAGGAACTACTGAACGGATTTACACCATTTAACAAAAAGGGTTCTTTCTGAACCAAGAACTACCTCTTTACCAAATTTGGTGTAATTCTGTTCAGCAGTTCGGGCTGTAGCCGTGTCTAAAGTTTCCTATGAAAAATTGCATGGGGAAAACATGTTTTGAGACCCCCCTTTTTTCTCTGCCCCCGCTTGCCGAATCACCCCGAAACTTTCAGGATAGGTGCAGACCGGAGCGCCCCACGAGTTTTGAAAATTTCACGAAGATTCATCAACCGGCGCCAAAGTTATTGGAAATAGAATGTTGTGAATTTCCTATGGAAAATAGGTCCTAACTATAACTACCTACTGGCGACCGCCAGTAGGTAATATATATATATATATATATATATATATATATATATATATATATATATATATATATATATATATATATATATATATATGCCAAGGTGTATTGAAGAATGAGTGGGTGTATAAGTGTCTGAATAGATGATTTAGTAGGTGCGTGACTGACTTTATAAGTGAGTGATTAATCGTGTCTTACTGAATGCATGGGTTAGTGACTAAACTGTGTGCAAGTCTGTATTAGTCTGTCAGTTGGTATGTAAGCGGCTGCATGGGTTGGTGAGTAGCTACGTGAGTGTCTATATGGGTTATTGATTGGTTGTCTGAGTATCTGTATGGGTGCCTGAGTGTCTCTGTGGGTGGGTGGGGGTGGGTGACTCTGTGCATAGATGTGTGAGTAGGTGATTCACTGGGTGTATGGGTTCAAGAGTGTATCTGTGAAGGGCTGTATGGGTGGGTGAGTGTGTATATGGGTGTGTTGGTGAGTGAATGGATGTCTCAGTGGTACATGTGTGAGTAACTACATATGTGAAATGCAGTATATGTGAGTGTTGGAGTATATAAATGACTATATGTGAGAGTGAGTGATTGTGAGAGTGGCTTTATGGATGAGTGTGTGCTTGTGTCAGTGATTGTAGAAGAGAGTAAGTATGCATTAGTATCTGTATGAATAAGTGAAGTGGTGTGTGTATAACTGTATAGGTGAGTAAATGGGAGTATGATTGATTCTTTGCATGACTGACTAGGTGTGTGAGTAACTCTATGGGTGAGTGGTGGTGTGTGAGTGTCTGTATAGGTGTATGAGTGCATATGATAGTGCTGTATTGATGAGTGACTGCATGTATGAGTAACTGTATGGATGAATGAGTGGACATGTGTGTAGACCTAGGAATCAGTAAGTGGGTATGTAGTAACTGGTATTGGTGTGTCTACGGTTTTGAAAATGGTAGTCTGCATTTTAGAGTGTGTGTATCAAAGGTTATATTAGGGTGTGGGCAGGTGCAACAGATTATCACGTGGATGATGTCCTCAGTGATGTCATCAGTGATGTCATTTGAGATGTCATCAGTGATGTCATCAGTGATGTCACTGACCATGTCATGAATGATGTAATATGTGACGTCATCAGCAGTGCATTGCGGGGGCGCGAGTTATAGTTAGCTCAACTAACTATAACGGGGGAATTTCTCTGGTTTTGTACTAGTGAAATGTCCAACTAACTATAACGTCCCTGAAACCTATGGTTTTTTCAGTGAATATATATATATATATATATATATATTCACTGAAAAAACCATAGGTTTTAGGACAGTTATAGTTAGTTGGACATTGCACTCATATAAAACCCGTGAAATTCCCGTTATAGTTAGTTCAGCTAACTATAACTCGCGCCCCGCAATGCACTGCTGATGACGTCACATATTACATCACTCATGACATGGTCAGTGACATCACTGATGACATCACTGATGACATCTCAAATGACATCACTGATGACATCACTGATGACATCATCCAGTGACTGTGTGTTTCTGTAAAGTTTAAATATGTTTAATATATATAGGGAAAGGCGTATTGAAGAATGAGTGTGTGTATAAGTGTCTGAATGGATGATTTAGTAGGTGCGTGACTGACTCTACAAGTGAGTGATTAAACGAATCTTACTGAATGCATGGGTTAGTGACTAAAGTGTGTGAATGTCTGTATCCGTCTGTCTGTTGGTGTGTAAGCGGCTGCATGGGTTTGCGAATAGCTACATGAGTGTCTACATGGGTTATTGATTGGTTGTCTGAGTATCTGTATGGGTGCCTGAGTGTTTGTGTGGGTGGGGTGTGTGTGAGTGCGCATAGATGTGTGAGTGGGTGATTCACTGGGTGCATGGTTTCAAGAGTGCATCTGTGATGGACTGTATGGGTGGGTGAGTGTGTGTATGGGTGTGTTAGTGAGTGAATGTATATCTTAGTGGTACATGTGTGAGTAACTAATATGTCAAAGGCAGTATATATGTGTGTTGGAGTATATAAATGGGTATAAGTGAGAGTGTGTGATTGTGAGAGTGGCTGTATGGATGAGTGTGTACTTGTATCAGTGATTGTATAAGAGCGTAAGAATGTGCTAGTATTTGTAAGAGTAAGTGAGCTGGTGTGTGTATAACTGTATAGGTGAGTAAATGGCAGTGTGATTAATTATTTGCATGACTGACTAGGTGTGTGAGTACCTCTATGGATGAGTGGCGGTGTGTGAGTGTCTATGTAGGTGTATAAGTGCATATGAAAGTCCTGTACTGAGTGACTGTAAGTATGAGTGACTGTAGAGGTGAGTGAGTGAGTGGATGTGTGTGTAGACCTAAGAATCAGTGAGTGTGTATGTAGTTATTGGTGTTGGAGTGTCTATGGTTTTGACAATGGCAGTCTGTAATTTACAGTGGGTGTATCAAAAGTTATATTAGGGTGTGAGAAGATGCATCAAATTATCACATGGATGATGTCATCAGTGATGTCATCAGTGATGTCACTGACCATGTCATGAGTGATGTAATATGTGACGTCATCAGCAGTGCATTGCGGGGGCGCGAGTTATAGTTAGCTGAACTAATTATAACGGGGAATTTCACGGGTTTTGTACGAGTGCAATGTCCAACTGACTATAACTGTCCCTAAAACCTATGGTTTTTTCAGTGAATTTCAAAGGTTTTTTAAATGCTAATTTCTAACTATAACGTGCCTGAAACCTATGGTTTTTTCAGTGAATTTCAAAGGTTTTTTAAATGCTAATTTCTAACTATAACGTGCCTGAAACCTATGGTTTTTTAAGTGAATTTCAAAGGTTTTTTAAATGCTAGTTTGTAACTATGCCTACAGAGGTAGGAGATGTGAAGAAAGAAGAAATAACGCCCTGAAAGAAGCAAAAGAAATGCAGAAAGAAGCAACAGAAGTCCACAAAGACGAAGAAAAGTGCAGGAAGAACCAAAAGATGTGCAGAAAGAACCAACAGAGGAGCAGAAAGAGGCCTTGTTCCAAAATCATCCTGTGCCCACAACTTTTTCCAACGTGTACTGGTGGTAACTGACTCTGACTAACCAGAGCCAGTGCTATGCTAAAACACACTTAGAATACAGTTAAAACACCTACATACACTAGGGAACACTATGTGTTGGGGTACCCCTGTGATTAGCATGACCTCCTCTGTAAGTCCCTAGTACATAATAGGGCAGGGGGATTAAAACTACCTCTTAAAACGCGCTACAGGGCGTGTTTGCACAGTGGTGAAGGAAGGGGGGGCCTGAGGTGACATGTGTGCAAACGTGCCCTGTGGCGCATTTTAAGTTGCGGGATTAAGTCCCCTTGAATCCTCAGTGTCCCTGGGGCCCAAGTAGCCCCCCAGGTACCTACAGTTAGGACCACAGAGCTGAGTTGCAGAGAGGCGTTCCGAGGCCACGCACCTTTTTTCACCTCTCTGCAACGCAACTCTGTTGTGCTTACTGAAGGTACCTGGTGGGCTAGTTGAACTCCAGGGACCCTCAGGATTGAAGGGGACTCAATCCCCCAACTTAAAACGCGCCACAGGGCCTGTTTGCACACATGTCTCCTCAAGCCCCGCCCCCTCCCTTCACCACTGTGCAAACGCGCCCCGTGGCGTGTTTTAAGTTGGGGGATTAAGTCTCCTTGAATCATGAGGGTCCCTGAAGTCCAACTAGCCCACCCTGTACCTCCAGTATGCACCAGGGGGCTGTGTTGCAGAGAGGTGTACAGAGGCCATGCCCCTTTTTACACCTCTCTGCAACACAGCTCTGTGGCGCTTTCTGGACGTACCTGGTGGGCTAGTTGGCCCCCAGGGACCCTCAGGATTGAAGGGGATCTAATTCCCCATCTTAAAATGCGCCACGGGGCCTGTTTGCACACATGTCACCTGAAGCCCCGCCCCCTCCCTTCACCACTGTACAAACGCGCCCCGTGGCGCGTTTTAAGTTGGGGGATTAAGTCCCCTTGAATCCTGAGGGTCCCTGGAGTCCAACTAGCCCACCATGTACCTCCAAAAAGCGCCACACAGCTGCGTTGCAGAGAGGTGTAAAAAGGGGCGTGGCCTCTGTACACCTCTCTGCAACGCAGCCCCCTGGCACATACTGGAGGGTCCTGGTGGGCTAGTTGGCCCCCAGGGACCCCCAGTATTCAAGAGGAATTCGTTCCCCATCTGCAAACGCGCCAGGGGGCGCGTTTGCAGAGTGCTGCAAGGAGGGGGCGTGGCCTCGTCACAATGCCGGTCTTTTTTTTTGTTTGTTTGTTTTAAGAAGGGGGGCTGTGTGGCCCCCCTTCTTTTTCTAATTTATTGGCCCTGGGGACCCCATCCCCCAGGGCCTGCCCCCTAATTTAAAAAAAAAAAAAAATTTTGGAAGGGGCCGCGTCACCCCCCTCCCGAGGCCTTAAAAGGCCCCGGGGACCCCATCCCCTGGGGCATGGCCTTCTTTTTAAAAAAAAAAATAACTTATGGAGGGGGCTGCGTTGCCCCCCTCCTCAGGCCACTTATGGCCCCGGGGACCCCATCCCCCGGGGCCAGCCTTTGTTTTATTTTTTTTATTTTTATTTTTTAATTAAATTTTGGGGAGGGGGGCCACGCAGCCCCCCTCCCGAGGCCTTAAAAGGCCCGGGGACCCCATCCCCCGGGGCATGGACTTCTTTTTAAAAAAAAAATAACTTATGGAGGGGGGCTGCGTTGCCCCCCTCCTCAGGCCACTACTTGCCCCGGGGACCCCATCCCCCGGGGCTGGCCCTCTCCGTTGGGGACCGTGGGGAGTGCCCAATCCCTCCACGGTCCCGCCGGCTCCCGCGTCCCTCGGGAGCCGGCATTGCTTTTCCACATGGGGAGCTGCTAAGATGCAGCTCCCCGTGTGGAAGAGCATTTGTCTTTGGTTTTTGGAAGAGAGAGCAGGTTTCCTGCTCTCTCTTCCCAAAACCAAAGCAGTTTGCTATGGCAGGGCGGGAGCCGCGAGGCTCCCGCCCTGCCATTGCAAACTACAGTGTCCTGGGGGTGGGTACCCCGGGACACTGCAGGAGCCGGCCCTGGGGGGTGGCGGTCCCCAGGGCCATCACTGACCCCAGGAGGGGGGCCGCGCAGCCCCCCTCCCACCATCTTGAAAGCCCCGGGGAGGTGGTGGTCCCCGGGGCTCTGGGGGTTTTAAATCTTTAGTGCCCCGGGGAGGTGGCGGTCTCCGGGGCGTGTGGGGGGGCTGGAGCCCCCCACACAGGTACTTTCTATTTAAAAAAAAGAAGCCCCGGAGGGTGGCGGTCCCCGGGGCTGCGGGGGGCCGAGAGCCCTCCCGCACCATTTTTTTTAAAGCCCCGGGGGGTAGCGGTCACCGGGGCTTGGAGGGGCCTGTGAGGCCCCCCCATACATTAATTTAAAAAAAACCCGCATGCCCCCGGGACTTGGCCCACCCGGGGGCCAATTAACAACGAAGTGCGGGAGACCGCGCTTCGTTTTTTTTTTTATCGGCGGGATCCGCGCACCCTAAGCGCATCCCGCTGATTTAAAAAAAAAAAGAATGCTTTTTGCTGCCCAGGGGGTCCTTGTGGGACCCCCTGAGCAGACCTAGGGGGTCAGGGTGTTTCTACCCTGCCCCCTTTGTGCGTTTTACGCACTTGTTTCTGTGCCTCGGTTCTACCGAGGCATAAAATGGCTGCCAACACTTCCTGGTTTGGAGTGTTGACAGCCACTTGACAGCCAATTAGCATGCAGCTCGTGATCGGGAGGGTACGCGGACCCTACTCGGCCATAGATATATATGTGACTTTACTTTTGATTTTCTCAGGAACTACTGAACGGATTTACACCATTTAAGCAAAAGGCACGACACTGAACCAAGGGCTACCTATTTGCCAAATTTGGTGTAATTCCGTTCAGCAGTTCGGGCTGTAGCTGCGACTAAAGGATCCTATCGAAAATTGCATGGGGAAAACGCGTTTTGGGACCCCCCTTTTTCTTGGCCCCGCTTGACGAATCACCCCGAGACTTTCAGGATAGGAGCGGACCGGAGCGCCCCAACAAGTTTGAAAATTTCGCGAAGATTCGCCAACCGGCGCCAAAGTTATTTCAAATAGAATGTTGCGGATTTCCTATGGAAAATAGGTCCTACTATAACTATCTACTGGCGACCGCCAGTAGATAATATATATATATATATATATATATATATATATTTTCACCAATATTGACAATGACGTCGGTAGTTGCAACTCCCCGCGATGGTATATGGGGGGGACGCACTGGCGGTCATGTTGTCGTCGCGAATTTCGTGCACGATTGAAAATATCAATTTTGGACACATAACTTGTGTCACTAACACCCCCATTACTCAAACATGGGGTTAGAGTACCTCCACTCTGACCCCTTATGTTAGCTTTTTCAGAAATCTTCAGCCCCGAGAACCGTTCCGATCAACAAAATGGCAGCCACAACTTTCTGCTCAGGTTCCGTCCAGAGGAATTGTTGCGAAATATCCATGCCTAGAAATATCACTATAATTTTTGGCTTATATTTCTCAAAAACTACTGAACAGATTTACACCAAATAGGCAAAAGGCACTTCCTTGAACCAACATCTACCTCCCTGCCAAATTTGGTGTAAGTTTGTCCAGCAGTTTGGGCTGTGGGTGTGGCTAAAGGTTCCTATGGGAATTAACGTTACAAACCCACCTTTATTTCACACCCCAAATTCTAAATCCCCGCTGCACGGATCACCCCAAACTTTCCACAACAACCAGAACCTACCTTGACACTATTTTTGGAAAATTTCATGAAGATAGGTCAAATGACGACAAAGTTATAGGCAAGTCAAAAAATGCTTTTCCTATTGAAACTTTTGTCCTAACTATAACTACCTACTGACGGACCTCCCCCTCCCTGCAGCCACGGGGGCCGCAACCTCCCCAAGGCTTTAATTGTAATTGATGCGAGGGGGCGCAGACCCCCCACAGCCCCAGGGACCGCCACCTCCCCGGGGCTAAATCAAACAATGGAAGGGGGATGCACGGCCCCCCTCCTGGAGCTAATAATGACCCTGGGGACCGCCATCCCCCCAGGGCCGGCTCCTGCAATGTTCCAGGGGTGCCCACCCCCGGGACATTACAGTTTTCTATGGCTTGGCGGGAGCAGCGTTCCCACCAAGCCATAGCAATTTCTGCTCTGCTTCGTACAAGCGAGAGCATTAAAATGCTGCCGCTTGCACAAAGCGGAGCAGAATTGCTTTTGAACAGAGGGAGCTGCATGTTCAGCAGCTCCCTCTGTCCAAAAGCAATGCAGCTCCCACAGGACGCGGGTAGCCAGCAGGGACATGAGAAACTGGGTAGACCAGGGCAACCAGTATTGTGGGTAGGCCCTGGGGATAGGGTCCCCGGGGTCAAAATCGGCCCTGGAAGGGGGCCGCACTGCCTTCTTCCCATGTTTAAAAAAACAGAAAAATTAATTTTAAAAAGGGCAGGCCCTAGAGGATGGGGTCCCCATGGCCAAAATCTGGCCAGGGAAGGGGGGCCCTGTGGCCGCCCTTTCTTTATTAAAAAAAGTTTAAAAAAGAAAAAGCTGGGCCCCAGGGATGGAGTCTCCGGGCCAACAATCAGCCAGTCAACCAGTAATGCGCAAGGAGGCGCATCTGCAGAGTGGTGGAAAAAGGGGGCGTGGCCTCCAAAGACCTCTCAGCAATCCTGCTGTGTGGGACTTACTGGAGGTAACAGGGGTAACACTATGGTGCAAGGGTGCCTGCGTTGGTGCTAAGCTGCCAAAAAGGCACCAGCCCAGGGGAAAGGACAGGATTGTGCCATATTCTTTTAAATACAGCGCATTCCTGCCCTTTCCCTGTCAATCAGTGCAGCGCAGCAAGGTGACCTACTGCGCTGCACTGCATCACTTCATATATGAGCCCCCAAGTCCATAGGCAAGGCGGTTTTCGGGAAAATGCATGATATGCGTCTGTCATATCTTATGAAAAAGCCCGCCCTTTTAGTTTATTTCAGAACACCCTTTTTCTTGTATTATCCCAACCCCTAAACACAAACATATACACTGTTCACAAACACAAACCACGGTGAACCTCCACTCTTTCAACTGAATGAATGTTTTTAGGATGAGCATTCGAGACCTTGTACATACTTTAGTATATACTTCGCTTAAAGTCATTCCCCTGCTTTTCATTTGTTTGTTTCAGTGCCCTTTAAAAATCCTTGCTTGCTAGTGGTCAGTCCTGCTTCTTTGTCCCTCTTCTTTCTTTTTCATTCCTCCCAAGGAGCAGGGACTAAGGGGCACATGCATCAAAGGTTTTTGCAATCGCAAACGGTGCGATTCGCAAAAATCGGCCGTTTGCGATCGCAAAATTACCTTTTGCGATGCATCAAGGGTCAAGGCCCTCGCAATTTGAGAATTCGCAATTAATTGCGAATTCTCAAATTGCGATTGCATTTAAGGAATCGCAAATTGAGATTCCTTAAATGCAATGCATTAAAGTAAAAAAATTAGCGATTTCGCTAATAGGGCGCAAATTACCATGAAGTTGAACTTCATGGTAATTTGTAAAAACTTTGAAAAATGCACTAAAGTGCATTTTCAAAGTTCCATTTACACACACACATGCCCTTGGGGCATGTGTGTGTGCAAGATGTACTCATATGCAGATTTCAGGGGTGCAACAGGGGTCCTTTTGACACCCTGGCACCCTTGAAATTGCATTCTCAATTTGCGATTCTCTAATTGCGAATCGCAAATTGAGAATGTCTTCCCATTCATTCCTATGGGCCTCTAGGCCCATAGGAATTAATGGGAGGTATTCTTAATTGCGACTCGCAATTAGCGAGTCGCAATTAAGGAATGTTTAGGAATCGCTATTTTTATAGCGATTCCTACATGCATAGGCTTTTGCGATTCCTTAATTGCGATTCCTTAATAATCGCAATTAAGGAATCGCAAAAGCCTACCTTGATGCATGTGCCAGTAAGTACTGTACGCTTATGCTCTGGTTCTTTATTTGTACTTTGGGGGACTATTTCCTTATTTTTTCCTGCTCATGTTACACTGTGGGTGCATGTTCAGCTTCTATGCCCATGGCTGCTTGCATCTTAATGGAACATTCGTCCCTCCCACCTCCTCATGTGACCCTGCATACCCACCCCCACCTACCCCAGCGTCGGTACAAATCAGCATTTCCCTAAATCAGGCAGCATTTCATTTGTTCTGATTATCAAAAAGAAGAACACCTGGGAGCGTGGCGGTTCAACATGGTGGATGTGCCTTAGAGTCGCTCCCGTAGCCCACCGAAATCCTACATTAATCCTGCCACATCGACGCATCTGCAGCTAATCTGACCCTCTGCAGGGCTTGGCGAGACCTCGGAGCAGCCGGGGTGCCTCCTCGGGGCTCCAATTGACATCTTTAGGCGGCCGCAGACAGGCCAGGGCCCGGTGCGCCGGCCCGGGCTTGCCTGGCCTACCGGAGCGACTGGCGCACTGCCGAAAGAACTGCAGCATGGCTCGAAGACCTGGTGAGTCACATCCTGCTGTAGCGGCTGACGTGCAACCTCCCTGGGGGCTGCGCTTGGAGGGATGCCGGGAACACGACCCCCCTTCACCGGTTTCCGGATTGGACCTCAGCGGCCTACTCGGGCCGCGGCATGGATGTGGCTTGGTGGGCTCGGGCCTGGCTGGTGCTCCCCAGCTGTGCCGCGCCGCTACCGAACTTGCTGCCCGGACGGAGCCGCAGACACCCGGCACTCTGGGAGACACCTTGGGGCCGTGTGCTCCTACCTGGTGGGTGCTGGATGCCCCAAAAACTCGGCAGTCACATCGGACCGTGGTGCCCCTTGTACTCCGACCCTCTGACCGGCGGCGGGGTGAGGCCAGGTGGCCCGGTCCGCGACCGGCCTGTCTGAGCAACTGGAGTGCTGCTGAGGGACCCGCAGTGTGGCCTGAGTACACGGTGAGTCGCCCCCTACTGCAGCAGGCCGCGTAGGATCTCCACTGGAGCTGCGCTTGGGGCGAGGCCGGGAACACGACTCCCAGTGGCCGATGCCCGGATTGGACCTCGGCGGCCTACTCGTGCCACGGTGTGGATGCCACCTGGCGTTCTCAGGCCCTGCTGGAGTTCCCTGACTGGGCCGCGCCGCCATTTGAACTTGCTGCCCGGACGGAGCCGCGAACTCCTGACGATATTGTGGACACATTGGGGCCATGTGCTTGTGCCGGGTGGGTGCCGGATGCCCTGAAGCTCGGCGGTCGTGTCTGGCCGCGGTACCCATTAGGCCCCGATCCTCTGAGCGGCTGTAGCGCGAGGCCAGGTGGCCCGGCCCACAACGAGCGGTCCCAGCCCAGGAGACAGTACTGGTGTGGCCGGAGGAGGCCGATCTGGACCCAGAGATCACTCGATTCACCGTGGAGTGCTCTGGGCCCGTTGATATTTCCCCCACTGTCGCTACCAGTTGAGGGGCCTGGTGCACCTCCTATAACCCTGAGGTGTCCTTGAGCCGCCATACATACATAGAGTGGGGTGCCCCACTAGCCTTGTGGCACTGCGGCCTTGTGCCCAGCAACGAGCTCCCCCGGAGGAGAAGATTGCGGGGAAGGCCCGGATCGGACTACACATCTCTGAGAATATTACGCAGGGAATCGCCCATAGATGACCACGTAGCACTACAGAGCGACCACGGTTGGGGAGGCTCAAGGCGCCGTGGACTGCGGCCTGGCCCGACGCTGAGGACTACCAGTGCACATCATAATCAGAGGCAGTAAAACATGCTGTGATCAGAACATGGGGGCCTGAGACACCCATTAAGGGGGGTGGAGGGTCCCCACCTGCGGAGGCGGCCAGGCTAGGCCCTGGTGCGGCTTGTGGGTGTGGTACCCTACACTGGCCGCCGCCCCTGGGAGCATGCTGGCGAGACTCGACTGAACCAGCGGAGCTGCAGCCGCCTACCGACATTGGGCCTGCCAAGGATATATACTTTGTGGCATCTTCCCTAGGGCCCAGACACAATGGCTAAAGATAAATCACTGGGGGCCACTTCCAAACAATTCACGATGGACAAGTACACCGGCGCAGGGGCCCAACCGCCTGGCCCGAGAATGTAGCGACTACTATACCCGACAATGCAGCGCTGCTGGCGGCTATCACCTAGTCCAGAGACACGTTGGAAGCCAAAATTGGTGCAGTCGGCTCAGACGTTATGCTCCTTCGGCAAGACCTTCGCAGCGCGGTGCAGAGGATTACCGAAACGGAATTACAGATTTCTACAACCGAAGATGCAGTGAGCACCCTTCAAAAGAAGATGTCCAGCTTGGAGTCACTAACACGCAGCCAGGCAGCAAGAGTGGAAGAAGCAGGAGACCGTGCTCGAAGGAATAACCTCCGATTCGTGGGGTTCCCTGAGGGCTGCGAAAAAAATAATACTGCAGACTTCCTTACCAAATGGCTTACAGATTGGCTCCGAGCTGACTCCTTGTCTACCTGCTTTAAAATCGAACGTGCACATTGTGCTCTACTGCAGAAACCGCCGCCCGGGGCACGTCCCCGGCCAATTAATGCCCGATTCCTTAACTATAAAGACAGAGACGTGGTTGTACAACAGGCCAGGCTGAGGGGGGCCCTTACCTACGCCTCTCAGCCCATCATGATCTTCCCAGACTACACCAGAGTGGTCCAACAGCGCCAACAATCATTTGCTGAGGCCAAGGCCCGTCTGCGAGACCTGAAAATCCAATACTCCCTACTTTTTCCGGCCCGCCTGCGTGTATCCTTTCAATCACATACCTACTTCTTCGAGTCACCGGAAGAGGTGTTCAGCTGGACAGACGAAACGGTGAAACTGAAGCCCCATGCTCCCCCTGGAATAGACACCGACACCTCCTCTGGAGGTCCCGGCCGGGACTTTCCCAGGATCAGTGGAAAACAACAACACCGGTCATGGTCTAAGAGAAGGTCCAAGACTCGCAGTAACTCTCGTAGACGTGTAATGGAGGATCAACAAACTTCTACATCATCCTAACTCATGCTGGCAGTCTCGTATATATGACACACTAAACTGGATGGCTGAGATAAATTGGGCTACATATGCATGTACATTTCAGACGCTTTAATGTACATGGGACGTTCATTGGGGATCCATTGGCAGGGAGTGGATACTACCCCCGTTGGGGGCGGGACGCTCACCGTGCCGCGACAGATGCTTCAAAACTGTTGAGGTATTGGGGGGGAGGGCGGGGGGGTTTAATGGGAAGTTCATGTTGATTTTCAGTGCCACAATTATTCATCTCATGTATAGAATCCGATCGCATTATGGTACCCACTTGCTAGCTTACATTCTCACATCTCACATACACGTTAGACACCCGACATGACAGAAACCCAGACGCGGGGATTGAATATTATTAGCTGGAATGTCCGTGGCTTGCTGGACATACTCCGCCAGGCCAAGCGCTTCAAAACCGATATTCTATTGCTACAAGAGACTCACCTGTTGGGCAACAAGACGCCATGTCTCGCGCGCTTTGGCTTTATCCAGACCTTCCATTCTGGGTTCACTAGATGCTCTCGGGGGGTAGCGGTCCTAATCCATTGCAGGGTACCATTTGTCCATGATAAGATCTGGTCAGACCTCCAGGGCAGATACATAGTGGTGACGGGTACATTATATGGCGAACGCCTTACTCTTGGTAGTGTATATGCCCCCCACTCTTGTCGTGGTACTTAGTGGAGCACTTGACATCCCTCTGGGTGGAGATTCCACAGGGCTTGATGATAGCCGGGGGAGACTGGAATGATGTAATGTGTCCATTGACGGACAGATGGCATAGTACAGACAGTGGGCTGACGTGCGCGAATCGAAACTTCAGACATTGACCTAGGGGATGGGATGGGTAGATACCTGGCGGAGACTACACCCGACAGAGCAAGGATACACCTACTTCTCGAGTGTTCATGACTCGTTTTCTCGCCTTGACTATATCTCCATCTCTGTAGGAAGCTGGCTCTGTATATACTATACCAAAGTGAGGTATAGTGTGCACAGAGTCCAGTGGAACCCAAAAGGTAAGTAGAGGTAAAGTAGATAGCACCTCACTCTCTATTTGGGGTAGTGTGGTCGAGCAGTAAGGCTTTATCAGAGGACAGTGTTAAGCATTTGTTTTACACACTCAGGCAGCAAATGAATTCACACACTCAAAGACTGAACTTCAGACCAATTGTTTTTGTATAAAAATATTATTTTAGTTATTTTATTTCCTAGCACCAAGCAAGCCTGGTGTGGAAATGTACCTTTTTAGGGGTACACTGGTGCAGGGTCACCCTTTTGTCCACGGGTTCAAAAACCAACAAAATAGAGATCAACACTGAAGCTGGAATTCAAAATAACAATTTTATTAACTTCTCATGAGTGGAACCACGTCCAACAACACTCTCAAGTGTTGCAGGAGGTGGCACACTGACTTAACAAACCAGTGTCCTTTTATACAGACTTTGTTGCAACGTAAGCAAATAAAAGAGAAAGGAACAAGTTTAAACATAGGAATAACTTTCGGCAAACAAGGGCAGATGAATAACCACTTGGTCAGCAAAGTAGGAGGGAGGAGCAGAAATGCTTATGGCAGTGGTAAGTGGTCGACAGTTGAGTCTGAGACCAGGTGTTCTGGCAGCTACAGACTCTTAGTACATTGCTTTTAGCTGAGTCAGGAAGTCAACTAAAATAGACAGCACAGGCAGGGAAAAAGACGAGGAGCAGAGAACGAAAGAATTACAAAGCTAACAAATGGACACCACAGCCAAAATGACTGTAGCTTATGCTAACATAAAATATTACACATTTCCACAGACAACCCTTTTAGCATAAGCTGAAGACATTTTCTTATGCTTTAAAAGGGGTACGATAATCATCATGGGTGTCTATTAACATTAGCTCATTAATTTCCTGTTCCATTGCTAAATGATCATTTACATTTTGGACCTTCGTTTTTGATGGCAAACAAGTAGTACAAGTAGAAATACAGAGGGAACAGAGCATTGGGCCGCATTGAATACATAGGCAACAAGTGAAGAGAATCGCAAAAATATACATAGAGCTGTTAATACTTTCCATCCCCATACAGTAAATACATTCCATAGCCATCCAGTCCAAGTCCATGTTCCTGAATCCTGATGGATTTCAGTGGCTATTTTGTGCAATTTGGAAATTGCCAATAGCACATGTCTGATGCAATGTCTAAATAAAAACATTATCTTGATAGACCTTCCGGTGTTCTTCTTTATGAGGGCTAGAGTACCAATGATATGTTCGGGGGGGGGGCGGAGTAGTACTTATCAAAGTGTGCACAAGATATTTTTCTTGCAGAAAAAACAGTATTCCAAATACGAACATTAAATCGAGCACAATAATTATCACAAAAACAATCTTTGTTTTGGGGGACCAGGAGGACCAAACGAGGCCATGGGAATTAGGACGAGGAGCCGCAAAGGGCTGCTCCTCCTCAAAAATGGGACGACCAAAGGGGTACATTGCTAACAAAAAAAAAAAATACTTGGGGAATTGAAGCCACTGTACATCCAGCCAGAGGGGAGTCTTCTCCCTGTGTCCGTCTGAGCCTCACAGGCAGGCTCTTATCGTTCATCAAGTATTGACTCTCCCACGGTGGAGCGGCACAACTTGCAACCCAGAAAAACAATTGCGGGCCAGGCTTAAGGAAAAAGTCTTTCTTTCAGGATAGGGCAATCACCCTCAATGATCCTGTCCAGTGTCTCAGGCAGTGCACCAGTATTTTTCACTCTAATCTAACAGGCACCAGAGACACAGCACCTGTACCCTAAACTCTAGTCCTTCCCTAACTCCTGTGTTGCCCTGCTGGCGCACTGCTCTTTAGTCAGGGCCGCAGATTGTACCTAGTGTGCCCAGGCACCTCCTTATCAGCAAACAAAGGTGCAGACTTGCATTCACTTGGGGACCGGGACTCAGAGGCCTGATGCATAGAAACTGGAGTATCTGAAGCAACCCTTGTTTCAGAGGGGGTCCCCTCAGGTAAAACCTCCTTGCACTTGTTATCGGTCTGTGCCTCTCTTACCTAGGCATTAAAAAAAAAAAGGAACAAAGCAAGGAATCAGCTCTCCGTCCTGATTTGTGACCCCGTCTTTCACCCAAGAATTACACGACAGTGGTAGGGGTACACGTTTCTTCCGGCCTTCCACCTTCACCGCTGTTATAGTGGCCAGCAACACCTGTGTTGGGTCCCTTCACCTCGGCTCCAAATTAGACTTGCGCTTAGTCCCCTGGTTGGATCTGATATCCTGGCCCCTCTGGCAATGGTTGTAGGGCAGCAGATATCTGTTAGTGAACAGAACGGAATCTTTAGACACAACATACAAATAATCAATCAAAAGAGGATATTCAATTTCAGAAACGCCCCTATATTATTCATCTGAAGAACCTCAAAAAAAGGAATTTCAAAACAACTATTCTTTTAACAAACTTGTACTTAATAAGTCATAGAAATCACGATACAGCTTCTACTTTATGAACCTTCACTATTGTGCAAAACTGCAGACACCTCTAAAATTATTTTCCTTGCATAAGAACAACCATGTTTTGCGCTTATGATCATGCTCTCATTTTATAGGTGTAGCGGGAAACTCTAAAACTGTGAATGTAACAGAGATCCATATTACATGAATAACTGATAAATTAAACATAACCTAGTAGGTACATGAATTTTCCAGCAGAACTTGTTTGTGGCAGACAAGAAAACAAGCAAAGAACATTTTGTTCTTAAAAATGTGTGCTAAGGGCATATGGGCATCTTTCCTAGCATTGTGACCCATATGCATCATACTTTTCATGATCTGGGCCATGTAACATCATATTCAGGGGAGAAACCTATTCACCAGCTCTAGCAAGGGCTGTCAGCTCGATTACATAGACTAACTGATGAGGGACTCGTGATGCCTCTGCGACTTATGTAGTGCTGTAATAACATAAACAATAATGGTGTTGCCACCTGGGAATTTGGAACAAAAACCACCAACATATAGTTCCCCTTAAAGGTCAAATAAGGGAACATCAGTCTATTCTACCCATCCTTTCATCCTTATCCAATTCCATCAGTTTACAGAAAGGAGGGGTAGTAACATGGCGTATTTATTTATTCATTTTGTTAATTCTAGCAATTTGTTCAAACAGTATTACTTAATAGCCAATTAGACGTGCACTGGTGAGGTGCTTTGTCTCTATTTATTCAAGAACATATTCACAGCATCCTGTGAAATGAATGACTAAAGCGAGCCCAACCGATTGTCTCATGGCGAGAGAGAGAGAGAGAGAGAGCGCACAACAACAAGCTGCCCTGCGTACTTTCCAAGCAGAATAGCTCACAATAATACACATAATAGGCACATAAACCAAGAAAAAAGGACACTATAATACATATACCAAGCACAAAAATAAAAAAAACACAGTGTGTTACTTAATTTTGCTTAACCTTAATTTGCCCAGGAGCTAGTCTCCTACCCCCCTTCGACAATAGGTAACCTAAGCAGGTGACCTCCTGTCGACAATACTTACCCCCTTTGGCAGCTGGGCACGGACAGACTTGTAGGAGGTAAATAGCTAGGGGAAACCACACCAAGGAGGCCATGTCCAATACTATTTGACTGTACCACTTTGTAAATTTAGCTGTACAAGCACATTGAGCTAACTAGAAAACATTAATCCAATGACCAACTACCAATTCCTTTAGCTATTGTGCTGTTTAACATGATGGCGCATTAATGCAAACTTTATTGCCTCCTCATCTGGCCCTGGCACAGCAACCTTAAATTGAAACCATTATTCTGTATGCATGGCAGAGCTACTCTCTGTGTCAGAAGCTGCACATGGCCCACAGACGCTGCTGCCCCTCCTTCTCTCTTATGGCTTCATAGAACCTACCTGGTCTTTTGCCAAAAATAATAAGCAGAGCCTCCCCTCTCTCTCTACGCTCTGGCCCCCTCCTTCGGAATGTCTTCCAAGGTCGAAGTGCCAGAGCAAGCCTGCCAGAAACAAACCCTCCTTCGTCCGCTCTGGTCTCTCCCCCCTCCTTTTTCATAGAGGGGGAGAGAACATTCCTACATGCACTTTTAAAATACGTGTCTTTTTAAGCACAGAGATAAACAGCACTGTTTAATTTAAATGCGCATTCTTCTTTACATTTTTCAAAAGTTGCACTTTTCCTATGTCAAAACGAATGTACATTGTTACTAGTATTTCTGATCAAACCATATTTTTATTTATGTATTATTATTTATTCATTCTTCGAAATTTAAAGTGTAATTCTTCCAATGGCATCTGCAGAACACAATGACGACAACAAACCAAATTGAGCTCATTCCAGACATTTTCAAGAAGGGGCCACACACTCATAACACACAACACAGCTTGCTGAGGCAAGCCATCCTTACACAAAGAGCACAGTCGCTACTCACTCAAACAAGTACTTCACAAGCATCACCACCGGTGTCAGTCCACAAACCTCATAGACACTCAAACACACGATCAAACCACAAATCAACACCAGGACAAAAACAAAAGGCCGCCCACAGACTGCACTCAAACCAAACCAATTGTAAATCATATTTACAAACAAAAGAGCTCTCAAAAGCAGTCCAGAGACTGCACCAAGACAAGAAAACAGCCCAAAGACTGTTCCATGTTCAAGAAGACAGGCTCTAGCCCCAGACCTTTTCCAAAATACGCCGAATTACCAGTTGGTCTGGCAGAGTGTTCGCAAACACTCTGTGTCTTTACCAAATCATACTTATTCCAGAAGGCATGCCTATTACAGGGGTCCGCAGACCCACCCAAAACAAGATAGGGTAAAACCCCCAAGCCTTTGCAAGAAGAGACCGAATTACCAATTGGCCTGGCGGAACACTCAAGAGCGCTCCGTATCACCACTTATGAATTTTACTAAATGCAGGCATGTTCTTCCAAGTATACCCATTCAAACAAATATCATAAGGAGAAAAATCCCCACATTACCTGCCTTCACTTTTTGCAAAAAAATGAATAAAATACCAAACCAAAATCTTGGCCAAGCAAATCAAAAGTGCCACTTCAGTGACCTTACCAAACAGAAGTCTTCAACTCCCACCTGCTGATCTCTGGTCGACCTAATGGTCACTGCAAAAACTACGCCAAAGAAAACCCCAGTTGAGACCGGCCATCACCTGGAGGGTCAAATCGGGAAAACCGGAAAATTCACGTCAGCCTGCAAAGACAAAGGTCTCCTCGTGCAGTGCGCTTCCTCAGTAAGATTTCAATTTTCCATCAAGACCACTCCTTCGGACGGCCGCGTCTCCAATGGGGCCCAACGTTGGGCGGCAATTGTGGAAATGTACCTTTTTAGGGGTACACTGGTGCAGGGTCACCCTTTTGTCCACGGGTTCAAAAACCAACAAAATAGAGATCAACACTGAAGCTGGAATTCAAAATGACAATTTTATTAACTTCTCATGAGTGGAACCACGTCCAACAACACTCTCAAGTGTTGCAGGAGGTGGCACACTGGCTTAACAAACCAGTGTCCTTTTATACAGACTTTGTTGCAACGTAAGCACATAACAGAAAAAGGAACAAGTTTAAACATAGGAATAACTATCGGCAAACAAGGGCAGATGAATAACCACTTGGTCAGCAAAGTGGGAGGGAGGAGCAGAAATGCTTATGGCAGTGGTAAGTGGTCGACAGTTGAGTCTGAGACCAGGTGTTCTGGCAGCTACAGACTCTTAGTACATTGCTTTTAGCTGAGTCAGGAAGTCAACTAAAATAGACAGCACAGGCAGGGAAAAAGACGAGGAGCAGAGTACGAAAGAATTACAAAGCTAACAAATGGACACCACAGCCAAAATGACTGTAGCTTATGCTAACATAAAATATTACACATTTCTACACTGGCACAGGTAAGTGATAAATACTTTGCAGTAAAATTACAGTTGTAACACAGTTTGGATTGTAATTGTATATGCTCTTTGTTTTGATTTACAGTACTGTAACTGAGAAATGCAATGCTTTGGAAATACAGTACATATACTTCGAATGGGCTTTTTAATAAAATGACCAGTACATTACTTTCAGATTACTTTTCTTACACAGTGTAGTATACCTGGATACTACACTGGGACATCTCCTGTAAACAGGTAAGTAAAAGCGTTTTTGTTATTTAGTACAGTTGTAAAAGGATTTCTTAGATTTTCCAACTCCACACTTTTATAAAAAAAACAGTCAATGTTATCCTATGGAGGAAAAAAGTGTTATCGGTTCAAAGGTAAGTACTTTGTTGTGGGAGTTGGTATTCTGGGGTTAGACTCAGGGGTCCCCCAGAGTCAAGGATGCACTCTTGTTACACCCTCAGCGCTACTAGGGTGGCCGGGTACAGAGTGCTGAGGCCCAATGTTATCCAATGGGGGATAGGGGGCCTCCGGTTGGTGGCTGCTGACGAGCAGGCCACTGGGTTGTGGGAGCAAAGCTCCTGGACTTAAGTTCAGGGCAAATGGGGGTTTAGGCCAGCAGAAAAGATGCACCCTCAGAGGCGCTGGGGTGGCCGGGTGCAGAGTACTGTTTTGGCGTCAGAAGCCCTGTAGCTTTCAATCGGGAGTCTCCGGTTTGCAAAAGCACTGCAGGCTCGGGGACGAAGGTCTTCTGGGTGCGACCACCAACTGGAGAGGTAAGTTGGGATCTTGGGGGTTGGTTAGGCACCGTCGGTTGGGCCACCCAAGGCCGTGGGGCATTGGGTGCAGGGGTGCCTTTTAGGGTCGGATCTTCTTACCAGCTCCTACCAGGGTTCTACCAAAAGCAGAGAAGTTCAAATACAGAATAGTACAGGCCACTACCAGACACAGCAACACCCATACAAACCTATCATAACACTATAGCATAATGACACAAATAGGCCCTGTGGATTGCCAGACCCAGTGCAATAACTGGGCACCACCAGAAACACTGAAGCAGAAACACAGTTGCGCCAATTCACATGCAGACTGAGCAGCAGGCTAATCCTGCAGTATCTGCAGGGCATTGACAGAGAAAAAGCACCAGCAAGGCACGGCCTGAGCACGGTGGGACCCAGAGCAGCGTCAAACCATAACCAAAACAAGGCAGTGCTTGGCTATAACCCAGAACAGTATGATGAAGCTGACAGAATTGGCAAAAAGGTAAAAAAATAACAGCACCAAGGCCTAGAATGACCCAAACTCCACCAGGTCATGGCCAGAGCTTCACCAGGCCATTTTCATGGTAGTGGCCTGTACTATTCTGTATTTGAACTTCTCTGCTTTTGGTAGAACCCTGGTGTGGCACTGGTTTTAGCGGTGCCCATTAGTACACAGGGTCGGCTGGTGTTATAGTGTTTCCCGGGTGTTACTGTTTGTGGCGGTGCCCTGGTACAATTATTTGATAATGCTGCTCTGCTTTCAGTTGTGCCCTTGTGTGCTTGATAGGCGTGATACCCTGAGCTGGGGCCTTCAATGGCAAGCCTCCATCACCAAAATATAGGTCCCTACATGGCTTCATGTCATGTTTAACAACACCTTTGCTATGCTGTTTTCAGCAACTACACAATAATTACAGGAAATGTTACATTACTTCCAATAGGTCTACAGTTATTAGTAATCAAAACATTCTGTTTGTATCTTAAAAGCACTGGCTAAAAGCGTTACGTGTGGCAACACCACCTCGCAGCTATAAAGGTATCAATCTGTGCAAGAGTGAAACGCATGCCCTCACACCGTGGCGGGTGTACAAATGAAAAATGTGCCTCGGAATTGTGTACACCTGAGATAAGCCTCCCTGGCTGGGCTCGACTGACTACCTTAGAGTGCCTGCTCAGTATTGTGCTCCGGCTATCGGCGCACAGGGCTTCATGCTGTTCGCTGGTGCAGCAGCATTCTCTATCCTCATTAAGCCTTTTTGTGTTTATGCCCCCCTAACAAAAAAAAGCTATAACAAACAAGCATTAGAGCAGGCAGGAAAAAGTTGGCAGCATTCCAAAGACAAAAAAACCAGAAGACGTTTTTTATGTTAGTTCTTTTTTTTAATATGGTCGTTCAGTTCTACATAATGTCTTCTTGGTTATATATAAGGTAACAAAAATGCTCATAACACTTTTTTATAATAACTTTTCAACATGCTGCACAGCAGCTATGCTGCTCTAAAACATAGCTTGAAGACATTGGGAAAGCCAAAAGCTCTAGCTAAACATTTATAAGGTCCCAAAGGTGAGACCTACTGGCTATGCCAATGCTTGTTTGGATTGGCAGAGACTTTTTGCAAGTAGGAGTTTGATTAATTTAAAAAATGCATCCCCCTTCAAAAAGACCCAAAAAAAGAAGATGGTGATAATTTGAAATGCTCAAGGAAAAATAAGGGCTAGAAGCTGCAATATGAATTTAAAAGGAAATAAAGCGTTGGTGCTTTCTAATAAAACAAAACAAGCATTGGTGTTAAAATTTCTGCACACCTGTGCATTTGAAGTCACTGTGCTGTTCCGTTCAATAAATGCAGGTGTACAAGGTGCTTAACACGTATTAAATCACGAGGGTGCCTTAGCTACTGACATTTTTATTTTCTAGCGCGAACTTGACCCAAGGGCATTACATCACTGGGCTGTGTTTTTTCCCCTAAGGCACCAGGAAAATAAATGATTTACCCATAATCACAGGAGGTTTAGCAAACGCTGGGACTCGAACCAGGATTCCAAGGTCCAAATTTGGCTGCTGTAGCCTTTATAGGAATGCTACTGCTCACCATTTACTGCACTTGAAAACAATACTTTTTACAAGTTTTTCGTGAACTTGGACAAACGTGTTTGCTGTAATCACAGACACGCATCTATGCTGTGAGCAGAGACAGAAAAACGCTTTGGGCAGATCTTCAGCCTTTCAGCGAGTTGCACCTACTGCTACTTGCTGCTAGCCTCCTGCTCTGTCTGCTCACATAGCCAAGGTGTGTGTATTAGGCTGCAGGAGCGCCCATCCCTCAGCCTCTGACAGTCACGGCCAGCAGGTATCAGCAAAGTTGGCTACTTGGCCCTTTGTTATGCAGATATGTGAATTTGCACATCTTTGGCTGACCATGGAAACGTCCTGGCGCCCTTTCTTTTTTCTTTGCACAGGAAGGCTGGGCAGAGCCTTTGGAATTCTTTTAACATGAATCGAAAGAACCATGAAATTTTAAACTAAATGTCAGCACACACGCGAATATCAGGATATATTTTAGTAAAGTTAGGACTTTACTACTCCTAAACTGAGAAAAATCCTAACTTTAAGACTTTCGGTATTCACAGAAGGCATTTAGGAGTCCTAAAGTTAGGGCTACTAACTTCTGTGAATACCGAAATGAGCAAGTTCATTCTGTGAATACCAAAATGAGTAAGTGTATTCTGTGAATACCAAAAAATACTAACTTTACGTTTTTGACGTAAGTTAGTTCTGTGAATCAGGCCCAAAGGGTCAGAGAACTTTAACTTTTAACTAGAAAATAAAACCCTTTAAAATACTCACAACTCTCTTTATTGGCTTAAATATTAATTGCATTTTTGATTTTTCATGTTTATGTAAAGTCTCCTGATGGTAATATACAGTGGCAAGGGTCCAGTACCTTTGCAGCGGTAAATTAGAAGGTAAATGAGGTTTTGCATTGAGAAATTACCGTGAAATTACCGCTGCATCGGTTTCTGGTAGCAAGAGGATGGTCATTATTGATTAGTTTGGTGATTAAGGATTATTAATATCACCATCAACTATTCGACTAATGGACCATTGACCTTAGGAGGGAAGTAAAATAATTGCCCAAGTTAGATAAATGTCCAAGTCCTGATTCCTGACTCCAATGCTCAGAACCTGAAGACTGGCAAAGCAGTACTGGAAGGTGATGCAAGAAGGCGATTGCTGGAATGGTGTGAATATCAATAGGGTTGTGAAATGTTGTTAATGTGCTAGGATGTATTTTGAAGTGTTGAAAATAGTAAGGGTTTTGACTGTTGGTGAAAAGTTTGCTCATTTTTGACTTGATGGTTTTATTGATTATATTGGTAATTTCATAGGACAGAATTTTTGATTATTGATTATATGTTCTTAACATGAAAAGTTAGTGTCTTGTTTTATGTTGTCTGGAAGCACAGGTACAGTGATACCTGGAAATTCCCGGGAAAGGAATAGTGGGTGGTAAATGGAAGCCACACTGCAGTGAGGTTACTTGTCTGTTGGAATAACACTGAGAAGCTAGGTTGGGCTGGCGGTGTTAAATTAGGGACTATTTTCTGTGTGAGAGTGATTGATAGCAAAGAGTTCGCTGGTGAAACTTTGGTGTTGTATCACCTAGAAAGGGTAACACTGAAGGAGTAGCAGGTTCTTCTGAGCTTGAGTGAAGGGTAAGCGGAAGGGATTTACTCGCAGTGTTTGAAGAGTAAACAGAAGTTCTTACTTTGTGAAGAGTAAGCGGAATGTGTTACTCGCAGTGAAAAGAAATCTATCCTTTATTTAGTGGAACAGACAGAGTAGCGAATGTTTTTATGTTGTTACTAACAGAATTTTGATTAAGAAAACTCAGAAAAATATTGCAGTAAGATTTTGTGGAGGGTCAGTAGTAGGAGTTAAACTGACTGAAATTGAAACTGACAGCTTTGGAGAAAAGAAATTGCATTGAACAATTGCAGAAATGAAAATGTTTGAAGGTTTGAAGAAACTGTTGGGAGGTAAAGTGAAAAATGTGTTTTTAATTGGTGATACTCCTGAAGGAACACCCGTGCATTTTATGTCTACCAATTTGGGACAAAATTCATGTATGTGGGTTCACCAATGGTGCAAGATTACTGAAAAAGAAGGTCCTTTGAGGTTTCCAAAAGATGGTACTTTTGAATTGCAAATTATTGACAAATTAAGGGAAGTGTTATGTGAAATAAAGACACCATCTAGAGCTGCACAATTTGAGGCTTTAAGCATGTGGGAAAAAACAGCAAGAGACAAAGTAAGTGAGGATAAAAAGGTAAAGCACCAGATACAGGAGAAGGGAATTAATGATGACAAAAAGCTTCAAATAAATAATTATTCAGGGGATGAAATAATGGATGCATTGTTAACTGAGTGTCCGCCACTTTATGTGGTTCCCATTAAAAATACTGAAAAAAGTGTACTAGTATGTACTACAGTGGCTACTGCTTCTGTTAAACAGAGAGAAACACAGATTGAAAGAACTGTGCAGACATTTCAGATTGACCCACTATCTGTTGATTCAGCACTGACAGTGATATCTCCAGGTGTTACTGCTTCAAACGTGATTGATTCAGTACAAGTATTACAAACTGCAGATCCACAGGCAATGCCTAGACAAATTGTGACTGTCTCAATTAATATGGTCCCTACTCAAAAGGTTCAAACAGCTGCAGAAGGAGTAATTATGTCAGGGTTTATTTCAGAAACTCAGAATTCACAGATCATTGAACAGAAATTACCCCAGACAGTCCAAGCACTGAAAGGTGGGGGAGAAATGGTCTTTACAACATCTGCAGCCCAGGATAAAATGAATATATTTGAAGCTGGGATTTTTCAAACCTGCTGTGAGGAAGCAGCAGTGCTTAAAAAGATAGAGAGCATGGGGGAACAAATTAATCCAGACCCTGGAAAAGAGAGACAGCTTAGTGTTTTAAAATCAACATTTGAACATGAAGAAATTAACAGTCCCTGCTGTTTAAATCATGAAAATGTGAATCCATGTCAGGAAAAAGAATTAATTTCCCTAAGTAAGGAAACAGCTACATGTGCAGTAACTACACATGAGAGACTGACTGATTTGGCTCAAAAATATGAAATTGATATTTCAGGAAGTTTTCCATCTCAGAAAAGTTTCAGGGTACATATGAACGATGAAGCAAATGAGAAAATGTGTTCTTCAGGAATGCAATTGCACATTGCAGAAATAATAAAATATAATTTCAAATGCAATGGGTTTGAGAAATTAGGAGACAAGTAGGCAAGAAAACATGAGAAGAAAAAGAAACCACCAGACCTTGTTGAGGAAAATAATAAACAGGATGAGGGAGAAGCGTTTGCTTACTCATTGAGAGAAAAGGTGGGAGAAGTGCATGTTCATGTGCCACGGAACAAAAGTGAACTTGCAGCATTTCTGAACACATTCCCACAATTGAGAGACAAACTTATGCTGTGGCACCCACAAGTTGATGGATTTGTTGAAATTTTAAAAGAGTTGTGCATTAATTTGCAAATGTTCTTTGACATTGCCATGCAGACTGAATTGTGGTTTAAATATAAAGTTGCTGTGCAAAGGTCAGGTGAGGAGACAATGAAAAAGATTTGCATGAATGCACCATCATTTTCTGTTGTTATGGAGAAAAACGTAGCAGTGATTACTTTCCTGAAGGGCAGAGTGCCAGCAAAGGATGTTAATTGGGTACAGATTAAAAGATCACAGGATGGAAGTAAAGGTGTTTTGGTTCGTGCAAATTCAGGTATGGATGTTGCACTGCTGGAAAAAGTATTCTTTTGCCATCTTTATAACAGATTTGAGCATTGGAAGAAGAAATTTAAATTTAAACATGATGCAGCAGTTGGAAATGTACAAAAACAGAGAGAAATGCAGGTGCAAGATGTGTCAGCCAAACAAATGCAAATGTCAGCTCAGAAACAGGTACCAATGGCAGGAGTTTTTCAAGCCCAAATGGTCCCACAAAATATGGAAAATGCTAAAATTAATTTAAATAAGTTGTCCAGAGCAAATGTGAATTCTTTCCAGAAACAAAATCAGAACCCAGTTCAACAGGTTGCTGTATTTGAAAATGAGAGTTTTAACCCTAACAATTCTGAATTTACCAAGTCCATTGTGAAAGCAGTGGAAGGTCCAGACTTAGTTGTAGGAGTTTTAAACAAAGAAATTACAAACCCAGTTTTAGAAGAATTTGCACCAGAAATAGGCCCATTTGAGGAAAGTTACCAATTTGTTGTTTGTGATACAGGCCTGGCAGGAAAACAATTGTTTTGCAAATTAAACAGCACAGATTACTGTACACCAGATAATGTTAATTTTCAGATTCCTGATGAGGAGGTACATTTTAAAATGGCCCAACAAGAGACAGCTGTAGCATTGTTTTCAGAAAAGACAGTTGAAAAATTACCTTCTGATTTGAAAGAAATAATAAACACAGAAATAAGAGAGTTCACAGAGAAGGATGTCAGATTAATAAAATGTGCAGACCATGTCTTATTCAAATTAGAACCAGATGACATGTATTCAAGAACACCATCAGTTGCAGAAAGTTTACCAATAATTGGAGATAAAATGAGAAAAGGATTTTTCATGGAATTGATTGGAAGTTTATGTAACTTTCTGATCACAGGTTCATAGAAACTAAATGAAAAGAACAGATTAAGGCAGGAGATTAATAGCATAACTTTTCCATGTTGTCCTGTGGTACCGAATCCAGCCAACATATTTTTTCACATTCCATGTGCTGAAGAATGGCTTACTGTTATTGATTTTTGTCAAGTTCATGTCACAGCGCATGAGAATAGTCAGGAGTACTGTCAAAAAGAAAATGAATGACTGGGACACATAATTGGAAAGGGAGGTAGAAAGGTGTCACCAGAGAGAGTGGAAATAATTCACCAGATAAATCCACCTCAAATTCAGAAAGAAGTCAGGAAATTTTTGGGAATGGTTGGCTGCTGTAGAGAGTGGTTACTAAACCTTTCCCTAGTGGCTAAGCCTTTACTGAGGCTGACACACAAGGATGTGTCTGATCCGCTTCCATTGGACAACAATTGTACCAAAGCATTCCTAGAGTTGAAAGAGAAAAAGTGTCGTGCCCCAGCACTAGGAATGAAAGTTTATTTAAAAGAAAATACACCAATTTGCAGTGAGATGGAGGGCTGCGCTCTCTCAGTGCCTGTTCAAAAACATGAATGTGTTCAAGGGTCTGTGATGTATTTCCCAATGACCTTTGATCCCAACATCAATGAAACTGAATATGAGTGTCTAGATGTCATGAAAATATGCATAAAGCCATGATCAGACTTTAAGGATGAACGTCTGATTCAGCCCAACAATGTCCATTCTGTAGATGGCCCATGTTTGAAAGGTAATAATGACACATTAAGAGCAGCACATGCTGTGCTCCTTATACATTATGTTGTCAAAGCTTCATGGCTTTTAGTAGTTACCTCAGCCCAAAATTCGAAATTCATTGCCCTTACCATAACATGCAGTATAGCTGCTCAAATGGGAGTCACTGTTGTCATGGGAGAGAGAAATGCTAGTTCAGTTGCACAAAATTGTGTTCTGTTAGCATATACATTCAATGGAATCTTCACAGGTGAATTAATAGAGGCTCAAGAAATTGTTTCAGAAGCAGAACAGGGTTGTATCAGAACTGTTTTTGAGAAAAGTGACAACTGCATAGTAGCAAATGTGTTATTGCAAAAACTGATGCCCAGGTATAGATTGCCAGTTTCTCTGAAATCAGATCAAAATGAGGTCTCAAAGATGATGTGTGCAGAACAACAGAATGGACAAAGATTGGATTTTAACTCTCTGCCTGAAGTTTCAAGCATAATAAAGCAACACAAAGACAGTATAGAGTTACACTTTGTAAAAGACTGTGGGGCCGATTCCGATTCGGGCCGGAAATCTCTCCGACCGAGCCGGACCCGGAGAGATTTCCGACCGATCGGACTCCGTGCAGTCCGACCGAACGAGTCCGATGCATTCGTATGCCACCGGACACGAGTCGGTCGGACTCCCATTGAACTCATTGGGAGCCGGTCGTACAACGCGTACGCGGGCTCCCATTGCCTCAATGGGTGCGAGGCGGACAAGGGCGCCCCTACAGCGAGTACGCCGCTAGCGCTTCGCGGCGTACACGCACAGGTAGGGGGGACCCATGGGTCCCCCTGTGTGCGCCCGCACGGGTACGCAGTACAGGGGTCCGACACGGACCCCCAAAGTACGGCTCCGACAGCGAGTTCGAGTCGGACGGCGCGAGTCGGTCGGAGCGGTCGAGGTGCGCATCGTACTTACCCGGCCGGAAAACGTCTCCATTGCGCGGTGCGACCGGGTCCGAGCGAGTCGGTCGGAGCGGTACGATCCGGGTACGAGTCGGTCGGAGCGGTCGGGTCGCCCGGACGAGTCGGTCGGCGACCTCGCATCGTACTCGGCCGGCCGGACCCGCGCACGATTCGGTCGGGAAAAAGGGCTCCGAATCGGATCCGGTAAAGCCGAATCCTATTCGGAGCCCTACCGGCCGAGATCGGAATCGGCCCCTGTGTTTCAGCATCACCGAAGTGGCTTGAAAATGAAGATGCAAATGCACTTGTGAAAAACACATATGAAAAGACTAGCCATTGTTGTGAAGGTCTGACTGATGTGGAGCGTGCAGTTGCTCACCAGATTGCAGCTGCTACAGAAGATCTGCATAATGAATGGTGCCAAAACTTTGATCTGAGAGATGCTGTGAAATGGAAAGGCCTGTTCCAAATGATCCTGGCAAAGACTGTTGTGAAATGTGGTGGCCTTCCAAATTGGGTGCATGCCTCTCACACACGTATGGTCCTGTGTCCCCCTGATAAAACAGCTCCTCTTCAAGAAGATATGACAGCAGTGGTCAAAAGTCCACAGAAGAGGGTCAGTCAAGCTGTAAGGGAACACACAGAGTCTGAAGCAGCACTAGAGAAAACTGAAGTGGCACTGGAAAAGCAAAAAGTGGAAACTGACTCAGATGAAAGCGGTGTCCAAAGGGTGAAAGAGTCAGATGCAGCCTCTGAAGAAGAAATGAGTGCTGTGGGCCTACGAGTGGAGGTAGGAAAAAGCTGGCTGAAAGGGTATCCAAAAAGTCTACAGTGGTCCCGTGAAGAATCATTTGCACCCATAGCTGAAACATCTGAATCCGATCAAAGTGAAAATAAAAGTGAAAGGCTTGGATTGAAAAAGTGCAAAAAATTGATGGTGCTCTGTCAGAGTTTCTCAGCACCTGAGTGGTCAAATTGCATGGAAAAAGTACAGAATGCCACACTCTTTGAGCCACCCTGATGGCAAGCTGGTGACAAAGAGAAAAAGAAAGGCTGAAGTTATTGTCAAAAGCTGAAGAGAAAAGAATCTTTGAATGATGAAAGAAAAAGAAGAAAAGAAGAAAAGAAAATAGAAAAGAGAACTGTCCTGTTGAATTTTCCTTTTATTATTTTAGTTACTTATTTTAGAGAAGACTAACAGTTCCAAGAAGCTACTTACAGAACTCTGCACTAAACTTTGAGCTTGGCTATATATGATGTGATTACAGACAAAAACTCGTGTTGCCTTAGAAAATAGAGGTAAAATTGTTATATGCTCAGCTTTGCAATAAAAATGTCACTTGTGAAAATAAATAAGTGTGATGATTTACAAATCATTTGAGGTATCATGATTTATTATCATCAAAGGGTGAGTTGAGAGAGCTAGATTTCTCAAATTAAGCATTGCTCTGTTTTGTGTTTCAGACAGACTGCATTTAAATTGGCACGCAGATTTTGGTGCAAGAGAAAACACATGGCACATGAAATATAAAATGAGGCCTGGTCAAAATGCTTTCAGTCTGAAATGCTTGTGCTGTATTAACATGTGTTTTTGCAGCGTAGAGAAACTCGTGATTGCAGTTTTCCTTTTTAGCTTTGAAGATAAAATGGAATGTGTTCTCTCCTCCCAGCTCCTTTTCCTTATAATCTACACTCCCTGTTCCTGTCTCAAGAGACTGTGGCTTTGTTGCATATTTAGACAATGCATATTCAGTTCATAACACATCTTCTTATAATGTGCATTAATTAATCAACCATGCACCAACACTACACATGGGGCAAACGCATTTGGCATTAAAAGCTATCTAAAACATTAGAGCATGTTGCTTTGAGTATGTATTAACCGTTTGCGCTTTGAAAATTTGCATTAGAGCATTTTTATGCTATGTTGTGCATTGCACATTTTTGCATGATGTGCACAAATAATAGAAAAGCTGCTTTAAACTAATAGCTTTTGCTAGGTAATAATTAATACAGGGTACTAGTGTGGGGGAAGGTAAACATAATGGGTTTTATTTCATAAATTAATACTTTTTTGTGTTTATTTTGTTTATGGGCCCACCATAAAATGGCTGCCTGGGAATCCAGCCTGGCTGAGAATTGTACTGAATGAGAGACGCATGCGCAGAACTGCCAAGTGCCTCAAGTGAAGAGACCATGGGTCAAGGCCACAGTGAACTGTAAATTCTTGTTATTGTGCCAATGTACCAGTGTTTGTAGAAAGTATCCTTCCTGCGTGCGATGTGAAAGGAAGAAAGAAATGGACTGATACATT
Organism: Calotriton arnoldi; assembly: GCA_963921515.1. NCBI lineage: Eukaryota > Metazoa > Chordata > Amphibia > Caudata > Salamandridae > Calotriton > Calotriton arnoldi. The sequence goes on along the minus strand of CAWUFW010018376.1, from coordinate 94,216 downwards.
TTTCTGCCTTAATGTTGCATATTTGTATAATTATTGATGGTGAAACAATAAGACTGTATTAAGCATTAACGCTTCCTTTGTTAAAAACTGGTATGGGTTGGATTTGCCAATGAGAACAGGATGGTGAGACCCTCATGTCATCTATCCTAACCAATCACAGTGTGAGTTTCTATTGAGACTGCAACATTATTAGTGTAGTCAGCCAAGAATTAGAGTATAAATAATGACCTCTTTAGGGGGCTTGGGGGGTTTTAGAGGCTTTAGAAGCTTTAGGGGGTGCAGCCTGAGAGGAGATTGCGTCCGAGGAGAGACAGAGGCAGGTGGGGGCTCTTGCTCATATTTTTTTAGAGAGTCCTTGCAGGTGATATTTTTGGCAAGGCAGATCACATTCCTCTGTGGTCTGTGAAGGAGGGGCCTTTACAGGAGCAGCGTCTCTCTGTGAACACAGAGAGGACAGATGAACAGACCAGGGCAGAGAGTGCAGCTGATAGAAAAGGTTCAGATTTAGATGCTAAAACTCTAAGTTTATGCTTTGACTAACTAATTAGTTTTGAAAAGATTTATTTGTCTTATGCATTTATTTCTCTTTATGGGAGATTTTTGCCAATTATTAATTATTGATTAGCCTTGCAAAACTCACTCCTGAATCTTGAATTATATTTTTCCTGAACTCTTCAAAGAGTTCTGACTGACATAGAATTAGGTTTTTTTTTCCTCCTAATGGAGTGCTTTGTATGCAACCTATAATATGTTTTGTATTAATTCTATTTTTCCTATTTTCAATTCTGTAACCTGATTGATATTTGACTAATGAATAAAGGGTCAGAGAACTTTAACTTTTAACTAGAAAGTAAAACCCTTTAAAATACTCACAACTCTCTTTATTGGCTTAAATATTAATTGCATTTTTGATTTTTCATGTTTATGTAAAGTCTCCTGATGGTAATATACAGTGGCAAGGGTCCAGTACCTTTGCAGCGGTAAATTAGAAGGTAAATGAGGTTTTGCATTGAGAAATTACCGTGAAATTACCGCTGCATCAGAGGCACAGGTCAATCATTTGCGGGAATAATTAAAAATCTGCACATGAAGGGTCTGACATTTTTAAGCCTTTCTCAGTTTGTAAATTTACAGTTCTTTGATATGTTGGTCATTTTTTCAATAGCTTTTTATCTTTAACTATGGTTTTGTGCAGGTTGTTTCTTAAATTACTACAGTTACATTGCACGATTTAAATTCAAATAAACGAACACTCTGGTTAAATGGTAATTTTTCTCTGTTAGATGCCGGTGTATCGTCGCTATCACTACATTCGTTTTTTGTCTGCGCTTTTAACAAGTGGTTTGCTCATCTTTTGTGTTGCAAGGACACTTAGGGATACATTTTCAAACATTTGGTGCTGGGCTAGAGTCACATAAGTGACGCTAACCAGCACAAAATGTTTTTTTTTTAAATGTACTTTCCAGCGTACAAGTTGTTTTGCGCTAGAAAATACCCTAAAAGTAGTGCAAAGCAGTGCGAAACACTGCTTCGCGTTACTTAGCTCCAAGGGAGCGTTACATGGGTGGTACATGGGCGTTCCTGTGTAACCATCCATGGGGTATATTCACAAGAACGTGTGATAATTACCGCAAGAGTAGCGCAACGCAACTTTCAGCATCGCAGCCTATCGCGGGAAAATAACCCCGTGACAACGTGGAATTCACAACACGGCGGGAGCATGCGATAGTTGGCCGACACTGCGGCCAATGCTCGCGATACAACCACCTCAACGGAGATAAAAACACAAACCACAACGCGAAAAAAGCTGCGATGGGCCAAAGCGTGATAAGAAAACAGTGACAACCAGCGCGAGGGCAGCAATACTCACGCGCAATGCGGGAAAAAGCACAAGAACAGCATACGGAAAATGCCACAGAACAAAATACATCAACAGTGGAGTACCACGGATGCACCCTGGCCAACTGCAGAGGACAACATGCACACCACAACATCCAAGCACCGTGGAAGAACAGAACCTACAGGCACACCGCATGAAAGAGACCAGTGGCAGACAAATCAGAGCCGCAGGAGCGACACACCCACCGTGCAGCATACGCACATAAGCAGAAGTGCACCTCGAAATTGACAACATCCCGGTACAAACAGCAACACCTCCACAACTGAATACAGGACACAACTGGTTCGGAAAATGTGCACAACCTGGCAAATCACATCTGAAACCCCAGGGATATATAACATGACAATGTACAATTCCAACCTGTAACCTGCAAATATGTTTTATTCACACATGCAGTGCAATTGCACATCTACTACTGTCCCATGAATGCCACGGACGGACACAATGTGACGTGCTCATGAGAAGTAAGTGTCAATGATGGAGTCCCTACGGGCTATTCCTGCCACAGCTGCAGTGGGATGTGGGCCACCTGCCCCATCACCACCATCATCGTCCGGTACCTCTGGAACTGGGATCCATGGGGCCCTGGTACGAACACAGATGTTGTGCAACACACAACATGCAATGATCATCTTGCACACGACGTCCGGGCTGTACAGGAGCTTCCCACCAGTGCCATCCAGGCACCTGAAACGTGACTTCAACACGCCAAATGTGCTTTCAACGATGCCCCTGGTGCGTATGTGGGCTACATTGTACTGCCTATGGGCGGGTGTGTTCGGGTCCCGGAGGGGTGTCATCATCCAAGGGCAGAGTGCATATCCTTGATCACCTGTGACAGTGCAGGGAGAAAAGAATCAATACTTGGTTTGGCAGGATGTGATGGCAGGCCCACCAATTCAGTGACGCCTGTGCTGGCTGTGTGTGGGGTGAGTGTAAGCCAGCCCTCAGGGAGTAGCTGGTGCTGGCAACTACACCAACAGTCATCAGGCAAACAGACATGCAATGTCAGAACTACAAGGGGGGATGACTCGAGTCGCACAGGGCTAGTCGCCCCGGATGCACAGAGGCCGACACGGGCCCACCGCCATGGGACGCTGACCTGCGTGAGACTGGGGTAGGGTCATGAGGGCAGAGCAGTGCCTCACATGTGTCATGGCTGCATTCCGCATCTCCACACGTTCAGCTGTTTATTTTTATGTTTTATGTTTTATAGAGCGCGAACTTGACCCGTTAGGGTATCAGAGCGCTTTACAGAATCCTAGGGTTGTACAAAAGGCATGGAATCACAAGAGTAAACAATCGATTGGGAGGGGGCGGGGTGCTGGATACATAAGGGATAGAAGGATACATAGGTACAGTTTACATTGCAGTTACTCAAGACAAGGCCCCAGGTTTCTTGGAGGGGTGACTAGGTCATCCGAGGGAGGCAATAGTTGGCAGTTGATCAGGGTCTCTGTGGTGGTTGAAGGTAAAAGTTTAAACGAGGAATTTACCCATAAGGAAGGTTTTGGCCTCCTTTTTGAAGCGTGCCAGAGAGGGGATTCTTCTTATGACGGGTGGGAGAGAGTTCCATATTCTTGGCGCGGCCCCAGCGAAAGCCCGATTGTACGTTTTTTTCTTCCTAAAACATGCAGGCTGGAGCAAGAGGTCTCTGGCGGACCGGGAGTTTCTGATTCCTCCGGATACCACAAGTTTCTGTGCAAGGTATGCAGGGGAGTTTGAGTATAAAGCCTTGTGTGTGATGCATGCCAGCTTAAGCTGTATCCTGGCCTCGAGAGGAAGCCAGTTCAGCGCTTTCAGGTGTGGAGAAATGTGATCGAATTTCCTTGTGCCGGTAAGTAGTCTGGCGGCCGCGTTGAGGCAGGCTTTTAAAGGTGCCAGGGAGATCTTGGGTAGACCCGAGAGGGTAGAACAGCCATATTCCAGTCTGGAGATGACTAGTGCTTGGACTGCCATTTTTAGGTCGGGAGCGTCAAGGAAGGGTTTCAGTTTCCAAAGGTAGCTCAGGTGGAATCTGGCTGATTTGGCCATCGAGTTGATGTGGTCCCGCATGTTCACGTTGCAGTCGAGGGTTATTCCCAGTGATTTGGCCGAGTCCACAATGGTCGGTGGGTAATTTAAGGCTGTGATGGCCTTAATCCATATCTGAATCTCAGGGTTGGTTTTAGGAGGGGAAATTAGGAGAAATTCAGTTTTCTTTGCATTGAGTTTGAGTTGATTGGAGGCGAGCCATTGGACGGTCAGCTTCAGGGCCTCATTCAGGGAGAGAATCTCCTCAAGGGATGAGATTTTGATGTAGATCTGAGTGTCGTCAGCGTACATATGGTAGGAGATATTTGCAGTGCGTAGGACTTCGGCAAGCGGTTCTAGGTAAAGGTTGAAGAGGGTGGGGACAGCGTTGATCCTTGAGGGACTCCAATCGTGACCGGAGAGGGAGCAGACAGGTTGCCGTTGATTAGGAATCTCTGTGATCGGTTTTGGAGGAAGGATCTAAACCATTCTAGGACAGAGCCATCCAATCCCATCCTGAGTTTGAGGCGTTCGAGTAGCTTTCCATGGTTGACCGTGTCGAAGGCCGAGGATAGATCTAGGAGGATTAAAAGACATGTTTTGCCTTGGTCAAGGGCTTGGAGGGCATCATCAACGATGTGGAGCATGGTGGTTTCAGTGCTGTGTCCAGGTCTGAATCCGGATTGGAAGTCATCGAGTAGGTGGAAGTTGTTGATGTGTTGACTTAGCTGCAGTTGCACACACTTCTCCAACACTTTAGCTAAGAGAGGGATGTTGGAAATAGGTCTGAAGTTGTCAGGGGAGGCTGGGTCCAGCGATGGCTTTTTCAAAATAGGGAGGACTTGGCCGACTTTCAGAGAGTCAGGAATCGATCCCTGCCGGAGAGAGGCGTTAATTATTGCAGTCCAGCTAGGAATAATGGATTGGGCGGCGGCAGCTAGGCAGTTGGAGGGGAGCGGGTCGTTAAAATGGTTATTCGGGTTTAAGGTAGATAGGATTTTAGAGACGGAGTCTTTGACGGAGTTGTGTGGCTGTGGTGCCATGTGAAGTCTGTATTGGGTGCAGGGGTAGCCCAGGATGACCATGGAGTGGTGTAGTCGTGTCTGGTAGGTGGTCGTGTAGTTTGACATGTTGGATGTGGTTTGGTCACGTGTGCATCCCCACAGTTGTGCTTTGTGCGTTAGTGGCTGTGGGATGTGTGGTGTGTTGATTTGGTACTTACCAACGTGCACTCTCGTTCCATATATGCCATCCTGGAAGCGCTGGTTGATGATGGACTGTCGGAAGATGAAGGAATCATGCACACTGCCTGGGTAGTTGGCGACGACATTGGTGAAGAGTCCCCGGTGGTCCACTATTGCGTGCACATTGATGGAATGCGTGTGCTTCCTGTTGCGGTAGTGGTGTGCAGTATCCGCAGGGGGCACAAGTGGGACATGTGTGCAGTCGATTGCCCCCAACATGGCCGGGAATCCGGCTATGGCGTAGAAGCCTTGCTTAGTCTCCAGCTGTTCCTGCGCAGTGTTGGGTAAGTGAAGGTACTGGGGTATGAAGCTGATGATGGCATCCAGGACAGGTGTGATGAACTTTGATAGGGCTGGCTGTGAGACCCCTCCGACTCTGGCAGTTGTTGGTTGGAAGGTACCAGAGGCTAACAGGTGCAGCACTGCCAGCAGCTTTGTCTGCGGAGGGATGTTTGTTCTCCGCTGTGTTGGGACCGTCAGCCTGTGGGCGATGTGGGTCATGATGCGTAGGATGGTTGTCCTTTGAGCCTGTAGTGGGCAATGACTTCCGCGGGCGTTAGGTCTGTGAGAGTGGTGCGTTTCGGTAGGTCCGCTGTCTTACTCTGCGCTGCCTCTGTGGTGGTCCGGGGGGGCGGGTCCGGGTCCTGGGGGTGGTGGCGGTCCTGGGGGTGGCGGCGGTGGGTGTTGTGGCCCTGTTGGGGCTCCGAGCTGCATGATGAGTAGCTCCATGGCGTCGTTTGTTCTTCAGGTATGGCTGTGTGCGGGGCTCCGTTGCCTACTGCAGGTAGACGTCCATCTTTACACCTGCTTGAGGCAGGTGTTAAATACCTGCGGCTACCGCGGCTTATCGCCTGTTTTTGGTTCGCTTCGCAGTTCTGTCAGTTCGTTGTGAAAGTGGTGTTGTTGTTTTTTCGTGTGTTTTTGCACGGGACCGCCTACTCTGCATCTCATTAGGGTTAGTTGGTGGTGTCCGCCGTGGTGTTAGATTTTGGGGCAGTTATCGCGGGAATACTGGCGTTGTCTGCAGTTTGCACCAGCTTGTGAATGGGGTGTTAAATCTATCTCCACTTTTGTTGCGTTAAGGAGGAGATAAATCGGAGTTGAATCCTTGTGAATATGCCCCTATGTCTTTTGACACAAAACCCTATCTACAAAGAATTGTAGACAGGGTTTTGCGCCAAAAGTTAACACCACTTCAAGAGAGGCGCTAACAAGAGAAATGTGTTTATTTCTCCTATCTTTTCTGACTTTGCATGTGTGCTGTACTGTGCAGCACACATACAAAGTGGGAAAAGCTTTAAACTTGTCTAGGCCTGGTATTTTGTATAGGAAGGGTACCTTTCTTATACAAAACCTATGTAACACTCATGCACACACCCTAGAACTATGGCGCTAAAGTGTATGCGTGGCACTCGGCAGCTGAAATCAGCGCTGGCACTAGGGAGAGGGGAGGAAAGAGCCATATCGCTAAAGATATTGTGCTCTCCTTCTCCCTCTCTGTCACGCAACGCAGCACAGCCTCTTTGGGTGCTGCATTGCGTGTATTTTTTGAAAATCTGCCCATAGGGATAGATTTTCAAACATTTTGCACTGATTTAGCATCACAAAAGTGACACTAACCAGCACAAAATATTTTGGGGGGAATTTACTTTCCAGCGCAAAACTTGTTTTGCGCTGGAAAGTACACTAAAAGTAGCGAAAAGCAGCGTGAAACACTGCTTCGCGTTACTTAGCTCCAAGGGAGCGTTACATGGGTGATACATGGGTGTTCCTATGTAACCATCCATGTCTTTTGACGCAAAACCCTATCTACAAAGAATTGTAGACATGGTTTTGCGCCAAAAGTTAACACCACCTCAAAGGAGGCGCTAACAGGAGAAATGTTTTTATTTCTTCTTTCTTTTCTGACTTTGCATACGTGCTGCACTGTGCAGCACACATACAAAGTGGGAATTTTTTTTAAACTTGTCTAGGTATGGTATTTTGTACAGGAAGGGTATCCTTCCTGTATAAAACCTATGCTACACTCATGGATATGGATACACCCTAATGCTATGGCGCTATGGTGTGTGCTTGGCGCTCAGCGCGGCACTAAGGAGAGGGGACGAAAGGGCCATATAGAAGATATGGAGCTCTCCTGCTCCGTCCCTGTCACGCAACGTAGTGCAGCCACTTTGGGTGCTGCGCTGCATTGCATGTATCTTTTTTAAAATCTGCTCCATAGGGTATATTCTCTTCTGGACCAGTTCATATGCACTGTGGGGATTGGCTGCCAGTAGAGAATCTGCAAGCGGAAATAAGTCCACCATACGAATCGTATGGCATGGTAATTCTGCTGCTGCATCAGGCCCAGCTCCAGGATTCTACATCTAGGAAGGCTATGAAGAACCCTGGGTGGGCCATGAAGGTACATGGGGGAAGCTGGAAAAATTAACAAAATTATTTTGAGATCACTGTTTAGACTCTGACAAAATCTTTCTAAATATACATGTCTGTGAAACGAAAGTAACTAATGTTTAGTAATGTTCAATCTAGTGGGTCGATCTGTGGCCATGCCCAGGACCCATTTTCCTGTCATCGACTTAAAACTACCTTCTAATGGGAGCTTGCATTCTCTGTCTTTGGTTGCAGTGGAGTATTGTGACACACCGTACTAATAGTTTACGAATGGGTGATGGATCTGATAGCATCAGATTTCCTACATAGGAGATTCAAATCTATCCACATAGCAGACTACTCAGAAGGGTTTGTGGGACCCCGGTGAAAGACTATTTGTATGTTATTTTTTATTTGAAGAGTTTTATATAGCGCTGGCTAGACCCGAAGGTATCAGAGCGCTTTACATGAGAACAGTTGTAGAGAAGTTACATCAGTTACAAAAGCATAAAATAAAAACAGATATAAGTCACTTGGAGCATGGGGTAGGTAGGGGGGATTGAGACAAGGGGGTAGGAGGAAAACAAACAAAGTCAGGCAGGGCAGGGAGGGGGAGGCAGCCACAGGATCACGGAGGGAGGTGGCATGGGAGGGAAAGGAAACACAGCAGAGATGAGGAAAAACATTGTCCAAGGTCCGGCTGGGTAGGTGACGGCCAAGGGGGTGAAACCAAAGCCAATCTCCTCTATAGCTGCCTAAACAGCTACACCGGGCATCGGCCATGGTTGCTCGGGCTCAGCAGTCAGTACAAACATAAATGGTTTCCGCCCGGGGGCATCGTCATAGTTCAGTCAGCGGCACCAATCCCGGTGATACTGGGAAGCGCCGCCCGCATCAACCTCCATCACTCCAGCAGTCGTCTCTCCTCAGCAGGTCGAAGCTCACTCGGCATGAAGAGTATTCAGACTCTGGTCCATGTTTCAGGGGTGGAACGCCACTCAGGAGGCTGAACAAAGGGTTCACCATGGAGCATCAGCTCCGAGCGCCCATGATGGGGACTGGCTACTTCTCCTCCTCCTCTTGCCTTCCATTTTGCTCCCCTCATCCTTGCTTATTTTCCATGCACTGCCTGGGCACAGTGGCCACCATCTTAAGGTCAGGCAGCTGGGATCTGGTCAGCCCGTGCTGCATCCCCCAGAGTCGGTATCTCGAGAGGCACACACTCTCAATGTCAGGGGGGCCCTCGGCGTCAGTGGGAGTCCGCAACCACCAACATCAGAAGTCTCCTACCAGTGCGCCCCACAGGGCAGATGACGGAAGCTGCCCTCAGTCTTGCAGCTGGGCACCTCGTCTCGTCCTCCGGTTACAATCGGCCTCCGCTCCTCGCATATTGCCGCCGCAGCCTCGTGGTCTCGTTAGTGGATGTTGCCACCCTCCACCGTCACCTGCTTTGGCCCCGTTAGAGCTGCACCCAGCCCCCAGCAGGCACTCAATCGGGCGCTCGGCAGGCCCAGCCCAGTAGTGCAGCCTCACATTCAGTGGCTCCGGTGGCCGGTTACTTCCCCAGGCGCTCACGAGACCCGGTCTTCAAGGATCCATCGTCCGGTGGATTCCGCCGCACAGTGCAGTTGTCTCTGGGGATCGAGACAGTAAATCGGCCTCTCCTGCGGGGTCGTGGTCGTTGGATTCCAGCGCCGAATCGCCGAGTCGCACCGGAGTGCGCGTCAGCGGCTGCGGTCCCCTGTCGTTACCGCTCCAGGACTCACCAGACGCTCGGTAAGTCCAGGCAGCCAGCGGGGGCACCAGGTTGCTCCACAGCTCCACCGCAACGCCGCCCCTCCAGGCTCTCTCTATGGTATCTAGCGCGGGTCCGCCATTTTTGCCGCCACCATGCGATCTTGGCTGTACTGCGTCCCAGACGGCTCCCCACCGATTTTTCCAGGGCTGTGTAGGCAGGGGTGGTTCGCTATCATTTCAGGTACCTTTTGGGCCCTCGATGCCTGCGGATGACCCGGATTTTTGCCGGATTACATTCCCAGCCGGAGGAGCTACGCTAGTGCACGGCCATCTTCCCGTGGGCGTTCCTCTCTACTTTTGGAGGCGTCTTTAATGAGGCATTCAGCTCTTCCATCATGAGCCAGGAATCTAACATTTCTCTGTTCATCCATGAGGCAAGGAAGATTGATTTTGCCTAGATTATTTTAATAATTTATGATTTTTGGGGTAATTGGTGCAAATAAAGCATCGGAAAAGTCTTGAAAGCCCTGCTTATGGGCAGGTTACTGTACTTATAATTTCTTAATTGCCATACATTTAGTTGAACTGTAGAGTTAAGTATAATAAACCTATAATTACCTATATATACTTGCCTTTTGATATTTCTGTCCATATTTGTGCTTCAATATTAAGGTAGGACAACATTTTATTATAATATTTTAGTACCCTACCCTATTACTTTTCATGTCAAAATTTACACTCCACTCCTCTTGAAGAATTGTTTGGAAGGCTCAATCCGCAGGGCCTCAACTCGGAGTCATCATCTTGGTACATTAGGCCAAGCTCTCACTAATTCATATATCAAGGTTAAATGGGAATGGTCTGACATAGTCCTGCCCGAATTCTCCATTCCAAAAACACTGGTCAGGTTTCTCCCTACTAATAAAACCCCAATCAATTCTTGTAGATGATCTATGTGGTTCAGAGTAAAAACAGCATCTCCTGGGTTTTGCAGCCGATAAATATTGACTAGATCACTCTGCACAGGCATGTCTTGTAATTGTTTCATTAACCAAGTTTCAGCATTCTTCATTGGAGAGGTCCAATCCTAAACCTTTCCTTTCACACAGTTGAAGTAACCTGCCTAAATTGCTAAAATAAGTATAGAAGGTTTCACAACATCCATTAACTTGGTGAATCCACCACTGCCGGTGCCTATGGATTCAATAAACACTATTTTCTTCCATCTTTGAATAGATTGGGTAGGAGGCCAAGTAGTCTTCTATGATTATGTTCAGTTTCTTCTGGCTTTAAGTGCATTTCTTGCAGAAAAAATATTTTAACATTCCTATGCTTCTTAAGTGAGAATACTTTATCTTTTTGTGCAATTATTCAGTCTGTGGACTTTTCCAAGTTGTGTGTTTAAATTTTCCTGTAAAAGTAAGTGATACAGAAGGTTTCATCTGGACCCTACAACGAAGCAACATATTTATTTGATTTGCAATCCCTCCCCAGGTGTTAGCATCATCCAGGCTGTTGTCACTTCATGTGTCACAGCACAAATACAATCTTCTTAATGCTCACTTGCTAAGATTGCTAATATAGTGTTTGCCTGGATACCAAAGTTGGCAAGGCACTCTGCTACAAGGTGAAGGTGCTTCACAATCCATTGCTGAGTAAGGGGACTTAGCACCCATTGGCAAGAAGATAATTTGGTTACCTGTTGCTGCATGAAGGTTTTAATAGATGCTGGTGATCTTGTTTTTGAACAATGAGGACAGCTGGGTGCCTAGGTCTTGAAAGGTTACATTGGTGCAGCTTGCTGCCGAAGTGGTGAAGCCTTTACCTATGGGAAAGGTTTCCTTGGACTTGTTGGAGTTGCTTTCCATGAGTTCGGTGACCACGGAGTATTTGGTGGTTCTGGTTTGTTGATAGTAGCATCTGAGGACGGATTTGCCAGTGCTCTTGTAGGTGTCCTCCTGCCTTTATCCCCATCTGCCTTCAAGTTTTTTGCAGTGGCATTTGGTGAGCCTGAGCTGTTCTGTTTTCCAGCTTGCTTGCAGTCTGGTTCTCGTGGCTTTGAGAGGCACCAGGGTATCTGCGCAGGCAGTGATCTAGGTGTTGAAGTTGGTGATAGATTAGGGAAGTTTGTTTTTGTGTCGAGGCTGGTGGTGTAGGAGTTTGTAGAGCAGGATGTTTCTGAGATCTTGTGATGCTGTTTCTACGGTGTTATGGCATGGCTATGCTGAGGTTAATGAGGGTGTGGTCAGACCAGGTGATCGGTGGGGGCTTGTGTCAGAACCCCATTCAGATGGCCACAGGGCAAGCAGGGATTACTGGGCCCAACCAAGGTGATTGGGCCATTTACTCCTGCTGTCCTGGGGCCCACCTTACTATGGATCCCACTCAGTTGGGTCATATGCCTCCTTCACCTGACTCTCAATTGGTAAAGTAGCCCGAGCAGTCAAGGTTCCCTCGGAGGGAATTGTAGATACAGATTAGTGGACATGACAATTACCTCGATGTGCACGCAGCACCCACAATAAATTAATGTCCAGTCAAATACTTACTTTTTATTAAAGAAGCATTTTAATTCTAATTCTACACATGCAAAGTTATGACGGTAAAAAGATCTGGTCACTACTTATAATCATCACATGGTATGCTGCCACTACTGCACTTGTGCTGTTTAACTACTGGTGAAGACAGTAGCCTTCCACCACTATAAGGATCGTGCTTTAAGAGCCCCTCCCGGTCCAACATGAGTGCAGACCATGAGACAGGCCAATGTCATGGCGTACACGCATAATCCATGTTCACCTATGACAAGAAAGTCAGCATTAGGGATCCAGACAACAATACAGTTGGGTACTCAGGGCAGGGGGACACGTCTTTACCATGCAAAGGACCTATCCTTCCCAACAGCTTGTCTACTGGGAGTTTGCTGAAGCTGGGGTCCAGTAGTTGTCCGGCAGCATGTGTGGGGGTCCACTCACTGAGAGAGTCCGAGGTTGGACAGGCCCTCGAGGATGTTGGCCGTGTTGAGATCAGTGAGGTCCTCGAGTTGGTAGTTGATGTCACCAAGTAAAATAAAGGCACTTGAGTCAAGGATCAGGGAGGTGACAACATTTGCAACGGTGCCACTGAAGTTGGCGCTTGGTTGGGAAGGCGGTAGATAACAGTGCCACCCAGGATGTAGTTCACAATGATGAGGAGTTTGAAGATCAAGTGTTCTATGTTGCTGGTGGTGCTTTCCAAGGTGGGTGAGAATTGGATGGATTCTTACAAGATGACAGTGATTCCGCCGGTCTGTTTGTCTTGTCTTGAGATCTTGTATCCAGGGGGACTGCCGTGGCAATAACGTGAGCAGACGAAGTCAAACAGGTTTTGGTCAGGAAGAGAAGGTCTGGTGAGTGTTTGTGTAACAGATCCCAAATTTCGGTTGTCTGTTTAGTGAGGGAGCAAATGTTGAAAGGTATGAAGGATATGGAGCGGTGTGGTGTAGTAAGGGGGGTCAGGTGTGTTTGGGCGTGTGTTGAGTATGTTGGGTGTGTGAGGTGCGAGGGAGGAGTGAGATGGGTGTGGGAGAGTGTATGTGAAACGGCAGATGGTGTAGCAGAATGCACCTTCAGTGTTGGGTGGCGAAGCTCAGCAGCAGCACTGACAGATGTGACCGGGACTCAGGGCGTGAAGGGTCATGGTGGGGTAGCGATGGGGGGAGTAGGGTGGGAGGAAGGTTGAGGGTCCTGGAGATATGCTTGGCTTTGACATGCTTTCGGCACGGCCCGAGTGTGTTAGTCTCCATTAGGTGAAGACAGTTTGACAGGAAGCCAGTCATGTCAAACTGGGCAGATGGATAATGGGAAATCCACTAATGTCACTTCAGGTGCAGATGGATGATGGGAAATTACTTTCCTTGCTTTGCTTCTTTTAAAGACAGCTTTGGCGGGAAACCAGTGATGTCACTTCTATTGCAGAATAATGCTGGGAAATCCAGTGATGTCCCTTCATGTGCAGATAGATGATAGGAAACCAGTAATATCACTTCCTTGCAGTTGGATGATGGGAAATCCTGTGATGTCACTTCCTGTGCAGATGACTGAAGGTAAATCATTCATATATAGGATTGTTATTTGGAATTTTGAAGGGACACTATAAACACACCCCTTCCAAATTGTGATTCGTAATGCATTTCTAAACACATTTTGCAATTCGGTAACCAGTTACCGAATCGCTAAATGAGTTTAGTTCATTTGTAAAAACTATTTAGCAGTCACAAACCCTGTGATTTATCAAAAAGCATGATTTGTGACCGCTAAATGGCATCGTACATCTGGCCCTAAATCTCTAATTGGAATGTTTTGAAAGCAGCATCACAACTATGTGACAAACAGCATGATGGCTGTAATTTCATAAGCATGCCAAAGTTATCAATATTGTGCACATACTTTACATTCAGTTTGCATAACAACAGTAACATCTATATAAATAATAAGTGACACATGAAAAACTGCATGACGGATTGTCACAAACAGCATGACTTTTGGTAATCCCTTAGCATGATAATCTGTAACTTCTTAAGCATGACTGAATCTCTGTTTGGTCACCTTCAGAGTATCGTGGAACCAGTCTGTAAAGACGTTCAGCCACTCATCAGAGATAATAAGAGCTATAGAAATACCCATATCATGCCATACCATCTTCCTCATACCAGACGTCATAGTTAAACTGCTACTGAGGCTAAATGCAGTTCCTAACATACCCCTTTGTTTTAACAATTTTTATCAGAGTCAATCAATCAATCAGGGAATTGTAAGCGCGCTACTCACCCGTGAGGGTCTCAAGGCGCTGAGGGGGGTCCGCAGATCTGTTTAGCCGAAGAGCCAGGTCTTGAGGGTCTTCCTGAAGGTGTTCAGGGAGGGCGCGTCTGATGTCTGCCGGTAGCTCGTTCCAGGTCTTGGCTGCAATGTGAGAGAAGGATCTTCCGCCTGCTCTGGCTCTGTGGATGCGCGGGGTTTCGGCCAGTGCGAGGTTGGAAGATTGGAGGTTTCTTTTGGGTACATGGAAGTTGATTCTGTCGTTGAGGTATTTGGGTCCGTTGTTGTGTAGGCATTTGTAGGTGTGAGTGAGGATTTTGAAAGTGACTCTTTTCTCCACGGGGAGCCAGTGGAGACTTCGTGAGGTGTTGGCTGATGTGTTCGTGTCGGGGGATGCCGAGGACGAGTCTGGCGGCGGTGTTCTGTACTGTCTGGAGTTTGCGGAGTAGGGACTTTTTGATGCCGGCGTAGAGTGCGTTTCCATAGTCCAGTCTGCTGGTGATGAGTGCGTGGGTGACTGTCTTCCTTGACTCAGGGGGGATCCACTTGAAGGTCTTGCAGAGGATGTGGAGGGTGTTGAAGCAGCTGGAGGTGACGGCGTTGACCTGTCGGTTCATGGAGAGTGATGAGTCGAGTACGATGCCGAGGTTCTTGGCGTGGTCTGAGGGGGTAGGTGGGCTTCCGAGGGCGGTCGGCCACCAGGTGCTGTCCCATGCAGAAGGGGTGGTACCGAGGACGAGGACTTCTGTCTTCTTGGCGTTGAGCTTCAGGCAGCTGTTGGTCATCCAGACTGCGATGTCTTGCATTCCTTTCTGGAAGTTGAGTTTGGCAGTGGTGGGGTCTTTGGTGAGGGAGAGGATGAGCTGGGTGTCGTCGGCATAGGATACGATGTTGAGGCCGTGTTGTCGGACGATGGCTGCGAGGGGGGCCATGTAAATGTTGAAGAGGGTGGGGCTCAGTGATGAACCCTGTGGGACTCCGCAGGTGATTTTCGTGGGGTCGGAGAGGAAGGGTGGGAGTCTGATCCTTTGGCTTCTTCCGGTGAGGAATGATCGGATCCAGTCCAGGGCTGTTCCTTGTATGCCTGCGTCGTGTAGTCTGACGACTAGTGTGCGATGGGAGACGGTGTCGAAGGCCGCTGATTGGTCGAGTAGGATGAGGGCTGCGGAGTGGCCTTGGTCCAGGAGGGTGCGGATGTCATCTGTGGCGGCGAGTAGGGGCGGTCTCTGTGCTGTGGTTGCTTCGGAATCCGGATTGGGACGGGTCGAGGATGGCGTTTTCTTCAATGAATCGTGTCAATTTCCTGTTGACTGTTTTCTCTGCAACTTTGGCTGGGAAGGGGAGGAGCGAGATGGGCCGATAGTTCTTGGGGTCAGCTGTGGGCTTCTTGAGCAGGGGTCTGACTTCTGCGCGCTTCCAGTCATCTGGGAAGGTGCCTGTTTTGAAGGTGGTGTTAATGGTGCGTTGTAGTTCGGGTGCGATGGTGGCCACGGCTCTGTGGTAGATGTGAGGGGGGCAGGGGTCGGTGGGGGCCCCCGAGTGGATGCTTTTCATGGTTGAGGCGGTGTCTTCGGCGCTGATCGGTGTCCAGTTGGAGATGGTGGGCTGGCTGGTGTTTCTGGGGGCGGGGGCCGTCTGTGGCACCTGGTGGATGGTCAATGAAGTTGTCGTAGAGGTTTTTGATCTTGAGGTGGAAATAGGTTCCAAGCTTGTCGCAGAGGTCTTGGGATGGGGTGATGTCTGTGGCTTCGCTGCGTGGGTTGGTGAATTCTTGAATGACACTGAAAAGTTCCTTGGAGTTGGTGGAGTTGGCCAGGATTTTGTTGTGGATGAAGTTCCTTTTGGTGGCTCTGATCTGGTTGTGGTAGTCCGTCATGGCATCCTTGTAGGTGGTGTGGTTTTCGGTTGTCTTGGTGTTTCTCCAGTTCTTCTCCAGGCATCTGCAGGTGCGTCTGGCTTCTTGGAGAGCGGTTGTGAACCAGGTGGCTTTCCTGGGGCGTTGTCTGTTGGGGTTGCGTAGCGGGGCGAGCTCATCTGCGCAGTTGGAGATCCAGGTGTGGAGTTCTCTGGCTGCGTCGTTTGCGCCGGGTGCCCAGGTGTGGTTGTCTCGGTTGAGGGTGGAGTTATGTTGCTCGTCGGTAACCTTGCTCCAGTTCCTTCGTGGTGGGCGTGGGGCTGGTTTGGGTGCCTTGGGTTTGTTGATGGCGAAGTGTACGCAGTGGTGGTCGGTCCATGGCGGCTGCGTTGTGTGGCTGTAATGGACGCTGTTTCCTGCCGCGAAGATGGGGTGAGGGTGTGTCCTGCTCTGTGGGTCGGTGTGTTGACGAGTTGTTTAAGTCCGATGCTGGTGAGGTTGTCACGAAGGATAGTGGAGTTGGGGTCGCTGGGGTTGTCGAGGTGAAAGTTCAGGTCTCCAATGAGAATGTAGTTTGTTGAGGCGATCGCGTGGGGTGCGATGAAGTCGGTGATGGTGGCGGCGAAGGGTGTTCGGGGGCCGGGGGCCGGGGGGTCTGTAGACGAGGGTTCCTCGGAGTGTGGCTTTGGGGGTGGTCTGGATCTTGAAGTGCAGGTGTTCGGCAGAGGGGAAGGTTTCGCTGGAGGTGGTGAGGCGGAGGGTGCTCTTGTGGGCGATGGCGAGGCCCCCTCCTGGGTGGTTGGGGCGGTCTTTCCTCTGGATCTTGTATCCGTCTGGGATGGCGGTGCTGATGTCGGGGGCGGAGGATGCGTTGGTCCAGGTCTCTGTGAAGAAGGCGATGTCGGGCGAAAGAGAGTCGAGTAGGTTCCAGATTTCCATGGTGTGTTTGTGTACGGAGCGTACATTGAGGAGGATGCATTTTAGGGTGTCGCCGGTGCTGGCGTCGGCGGTGTTGGAGGCCGGGATGGCGTTGAGGGTCTGGCGGCAGTGGAGGCAGGAGAACTGGCCATGGGTCGTGTTCGGCGAGGCCTGTTGGCATTCTCTAAGTCTTCCAGGGTTGAGTGCGAGGAGGGTGGTGGTGTCGTAGCGATGGGTAGTGGGAGGGCCAGGGTTCCTGGCGCTGGCCACGGTCGGGTCGCGGACGGGCACAGACGGGCTTGCCTTTGGCACGCCTTCGGCGTGCCGGCGGCGCGCCCGCTGCGTGACTGCGCAGCGCCCGCCATTAATTAGGGGAGGTGGGAGGGAGGAGAGGCTGGGAGGAGGGAGCAGGGGAATTCCGAGGGGGAATTCTGGGGGGAAATTCCGGAGGGGAAATTCCGGGGGGGAGGGGCCGCAGGGGCAGCAGCGGTGAAAGGCAAAAGGAACAGGCAGACACGAGAAAATAAAAACAGTGGTGGAATTAGAGCAAGACACAGATGGGCACAATAACAGTGGCACAACAGGGAAAAAATTAAGAAAAAAAGCATCTGAGAAAGGTTACGGTGGTTGGAGGCAGTCTGGTCCCAGTTGGAGCGGGCAGCAGGCGCAGGAGCGGGCAGCAGCCTCGAACCTCTCAAGGAGGAGGTCGGGGTCTGGAGGCAAGAGACGGCACAGCGGAGCAGTGGGGAGAGAGTGGACCTAGACCGAGGGTCGAAGAGTAACTTTGTATTATTAATGTCTGCGCCTAAATCTAGGAAATCTGCAAATATGGATGCACAGACAATTACTTTGCATGTCTTAGCTGCAGATTTTAGGCTTTGTATAGAAAAATTATTTTTGTGTTGTGTGTTTAATGTGCACAGAATAGAATATGTATGTGTGCTTAAAATGTATTGGTGCTGGTGCAATGTGGAATTATACAAACATCGTTAGTGTTTCACTATTTGACAGAAGTACTAGTGCTTATAGGATTTGCAGACAGGCAAAATGAAAATGTATGTTGCGCATGAAAAAATATACAGCGCAAAAAATACTCTTACACAAAGTGTACAGTTAAGGCTTAGGTAAAATGAAAAACGCTTAAGAGCTATATTATAAAGAATGTGGGTGTTAAGTTCCGTTTCCCTCTCAATGTTTGTGACGATTTAATGAGAAGAGCTTGTGCGTGATTATAAAAATTAGGACTAACAACCCTGAGTGGCCATTACTATAATTCCAAATGCTGTGGACTGTAATGTATGTTTTTCAACGTAATTTGTTCACTTCTTTTTGATAGCTCTGTTCATTAAAAACATGTATACAACTACAAAAACTTTGCAACATTTTTTGCTGCAGTCACACGTGAGTAAACTTATATTCTACCAGTATTACTTGCTCTAGGGGTAACTATGTTGTGAAATTAGATTTTCACTACACCGTTATTTCACAAAGTTTGAATATCACGATATTAAAGTAGATATATATTTTGTTTTATATTTGCAAACATAGCCTTATACCAGAGCTCTCACTGCAGCTCTCCATTTCCTACCAGATGTACCTGTCATACATGTCCCTGAAGCTCACTTTTCTCTGCTTGCGGGAAGGCAAAGACTCGTTGCTCCTAAAAGTTTGTTATCGCTTGGAGGTTCAGAGGTGGCCTGGGGGATGGAAGCCATTGCTCAGCAACTGTACATATGTTAATGTGATCAATTAACTGGTGTTTTGAGCTACTGCTGAAAGCAGGACGTGCCATGCGGCCGAGGTCAGGTGAAGATATGTGGCATTTAGCACGTTGTTATAGGTAGTTGCTTTCTAGTTGGGCTATCAGTCCTCTTCGTGTAACTTTGAAAACATTTAGGGGCATATTCTCAAGGACTCATCGACGATTTAGCTGCAATTTTCCACCACGAAAGTGGCGATAGATTTATCGCCCTATTCACAAGCCTGCGCTAAGAGCCGACATCGTCAGTTTACCTGCGGTAGCTGCCGCAAAAAACATCGCCAAGGCTGACAGCAACAACTAACGCTAATCATATGCAGAGTAGGCGTTCCCATGCAAAAACTCACGATAACACCACTTCGCGATATTCTCAACGACCAGCCAGATCGGCGATGCGGTCCAAAAACAGGCGATAAGGCACGTTAGCAGCAGGGACTTAAGACCTGCTTTTTTCTGGTCTTAAGTAGGACGAAAACCTGCAGTATAAAGGAGCCCAGCCCAGAGCCACATCTGAAGACCAACAGATGCCATGGAGCTACTAATCATGCAGCTTGGAGACCCAAGAGGGCCACAACACCCACCGCCACCACCCCCAGGACCACCCCCACCCCCAAGACCACCCCCACCCCCAGGACCACCCCCTCCCCGGACTACCACTGAGGCAGCGCAGAACAAGACAGCGGGCCTTCCGACAACGCACCAGCATCAGAGACTTAATGCCAGAGGATGTCATTGCCCACTACAGGCTCAAAAGGACAACCATCCCCCGCATCCTGACCCACATTGCCCACAGGCTGACGGTACCAACACAGCGGACAACCAACATCCCTCCGCAGACAAAGCTGCTGGCTGTGCTGCACTTGTTGGCCTCTGGTACCTTCCAACCAACAACTGCCAGAGTCGGAGGAGTCTCACAGCCAGCCCTATCAAAGTTCCTCACACCTGTCTTGGATGCCATCATCCACTTGATACCCCAGCACCTTCACTTCCCCCACACTGCGCAGGAACAGCTGGAGACCAAGCAAGGCTTCTACGCCATAGCTGGCTTTCCGCACGTGTTGGGGGCAATTGACTGCACACATGTCCTACTTGTGCCCCCTGCCGACACTGCACACAATTACCGCAACAGAAAGCACACGCATTCCATCAATGTGCAGGCAATAGTGGATCACCGGGGACTGTTCACCAATGTCGTCGCCAACTTCCCAGGCAGTGTCCATGATTCCTACATCTTCCGACAGTCCATCATCAACCATCGCTTTCAGGATGGCACCTATGGAAATGGACTGCTCGTTGGTAAGTACCAATGGAACACACCACACACCTCAACTCCACAATCATACAACTCACAACTGTGGGAATGCACACGTAACAAAATCACATACAACATGCCAACCAAATGCCCACCTACCAGACACGACAACACAAGTAACTGTGGTAACAGGGCCCAGACATGTAGACAAACCATCCACAAAGGCATAGCCCCTCTGCCACACAATTGCAGAATGTGGGGAGAGGTGGGAACCAAGAATGTGCGAAGGAGGCAAGTGACCCATGAATAAGAATGTACACAATGCCAAGTGTGGCGGTGATGTGCTGGACAGTCTTGAGTATGCAGAGCACATACATGTCCATGTGGACATATACTGCTGGTGTTTGTAGTGTTGTGGACAGTGGACGCAACCATGTTACCTCAGGCAGTGGGGAAGACCTTGGACATGTAGCCATGTCGCCCCCCCTGTAAGTGTAAGCGTAGTGGGCTGGGCCGGCGTACGCCAGTCCAGCGTAGGAGTGTGAATAAATAGCCCGGGGCTCTGGGCGTGGTTCACTTCCGGGATGGCCACCAAAGTAACTACTGCGTGTGTCTCTGTGTCCGCCCTATCCTTACCATAGGCCTACACACACGTGGCCACCCACCTTCAATGGCCAACATTACAGTGTTGTTGTCACGCTTGCGGACATGCGCAGACAGGCATGACAATGGTGTGCCGTAGGAATGCAAGTGATGCAACCGCGCAGCGCACACAAGTAAATAGGCTCGGGGGAGGGAGGAGCAGCTGTGAGGCTACGTAATACACATTGATCCCGCACATTTGCCAGAAGCAATACATGGCAAACATGAATCCCAAAGTCGCACAAATCACACACCACAAAACTTGTAAGTCTGCCAACACAGCATGCAGAACCACCAATTTACACTAATCTCACTTACCTCTCACAGGTGATCAAGAATATGCACTCTGCCCGTGGATGATGACACCCCTCCGAGCCCCGAACACCCCGGGCCAGAGGCAGTACAATGTGGGCCACAAACGCACCAGGGGCATTGTTGAGCGCACATTTGGCGTGTTAAAGTCATGTTTCAGGTGCCTGGACATCACAGGTGGAAGACTCCTGTACAGCCCAGAAATAGTGTGCAAGATGATCATTGCATGTTGTGTATTGCACAACATATGTGTACGCACCAATGCCCCATGGATCCAAGTGCCAGATGCACTGGATGATGATGAGGAAGATGAGGCAGGTGGACCACACCCCACTGCAGCTGCTGCAGGAATACTCCGAAGGAACACAATCATTAACAATTTCTTCGCATGAGCACGTCACATTGTGTCTGTCCTTAGCAATCATGGAACAGTACAAAATGACCACATGAACAGCATGTGCAAATAAATTCATTGCAACACACATTCCCTGTGTGCATGTCAGTCCTCTGCATTAGCACATCACTCTGACAAGTGTAAGTGCAACATTAAGTGCTAACAATCTCACAAATAGCAAATAGATGGTGGGTATGTCACCTCTGTACAGAGAGGCTGTTTAGGGTATCACGTATTCGAAATGCCATTTCAGGGTGTCAAATGTAGTACGTAATCCCACTCATCAGCGTATCACATGTGTACAAAAACATGACATGAAGGCTGTCATTGGTGTAAAGACAACAGGGTGTCATTTGGGGTCAAATATGACATTCCGGGTGTCTTTTTGGGGTCAAATATGAAATTGCGAGTGTCATTTGGGGTCAAATATGAAATTGCGGGTGTCATTCGGGGTCAAATATGAACCACCCTGATGCCGAGATGCACCCTGTGACTCAAGTCCCACAACATGAGCAACATGGACGTAAGGGGGATGGGGGCACAGTGAACACCTCAGCAACATGGGAGATGCACACCAGCCAAAAAGCCAGCAGGAATACCTTGCGTGGAATACACCAAGGTGTCCCCTGGACATATGTGCCATGTACAGATCACATGTGTACACGGACGTCATCCATCAATAGTAGTGAACAGTGTCAGCTAATAGGTGCAAGGTGAGAAGTCACGCGCCTCCTCACAGCTACCTGTACCCATCACTGTCAGACTGCAGCAAAACACCACTGCTACATCACAGCATGCAAAATTGACCGTGAGGGCACGTACATGGCTGGTAAGGGTTCAACCGTGCCGGAAGGCGAAGCAGCGACACCCCTCCCCAAATCCACATCACATTTCCAGAATGCAAGCAAATGACAAACTCACATTAGGGATGAAAGCTCCTTTGTCTGAACTAGAAGGCGGTAGCACATCTGCACCTCCGACCTTGGAATTGCATGCGCCCGGCACCCCCTGAGAGATACCATAGCAGCTGATGACGACTCACACACTACGCACAGCGCTAACCAAAGACCAACGTATACACACCCCACACACAGAAGTCCTTGCTCGCAGTTCTCTTGCATGGAATGACCTTCACACTTACGCACAGACCATCCCAGGAGTCCAACCGCTGCACACTCAAACAAATCATTGCTCCGAGCTGTGGCATCCACATAACTTTGACTTTTTTACACACAGCCCTATTTCCTACATTGACGTGGGGCTAAGTTGGGAAAATTGTGAGATTGTTGTTTAGGAGCAATGAGGCCACAGCTAGTTCACACATTCCCAGTCATCTCACTGCCTATCTGGGTCACGGTCAAACATGCGCATTGATATCAGTTCCCAAAGAGTACCTTTTTTTGGAATCACTGCCCCTACATTCATCCATACTTTCATACTTGCTTGATCATAGACATGACACATCTGTGTGAATTAGAATGTTTTAATCACATTCGGTGGAGTGTTGAGGCTGGACCAGTACATGGCCATGCAAACCCCACTTTACATTGTTGCTCCATGGAGGGCCAGCCGGAGTCCTTTAGGGATTGACAAGTTCATCGGAAGAGAAAGAGTTCAGTCTGCAGTCTGATTGCTGTGTCATTGGTAACCAAACCAAATATGGCAGTCCATGTCGAGGGCCAAGGTGAATGTCGCAGAGTGTATCAGGGAACAGTGGAAGGTGTTATTCCAGGGCATGATGCAGAGGGCAGAATCAAGCTGAAACAGGCCATGTGGCGGAGATGTATGCTACCGCTTCCTTCTTACCACAAAGGCAGAATGATCCACATCATCGTCCTCTGATGTGTGATGTGCCTCACATGTGGGTGGTGGTGTTTTGTCTGCAGCACTGTGTGGCACTGACACATCAGGGGCCGGAGGTGGAATGTCTGCTGCACTGTGTGGCAGTGACACATCAGGGGCCGGAGGTGGAATGTCTGCCACACTGTGAGGCACTGACACATCAGGGGGCGGAGATGTGGATGGAGTAGTAGCAGCAGCATTCATCTTCGCCAGGCCTTGTGGCAGCAATGCCATGATGAGGATCTGCAGGGCATGGAAGATCCCAGCTACATCTCGCTGGTGTGCAGCCGTGGCAGCCATTCTTTCCGCCTGCATCCGCTCCATGTTCGCCATGATCCTCCGCATGTGTCCCAACTCCCAGCTGACATCGCTGGAGCCACTCTGACTAGACAGTTGTTCTTGTCTCAGAGTCATGACTCCAGCGATGTCAGCCATGGCTTGTTGGAGAGCATGGAGCGGACTGTGGGTGTCTGTTAGGGACTGTAAGTGGTCCCTGATGGGACTTAGACACCCACGTATGGCAACTAGTTTGGCTGCCATGAGGTCGAACCCCTCCCGCACCTGATCAGCCATCTCCTTCTGGCCCTCTAACACACGGCGTTGGAATGCCATGTGTTTGTCTTGGAGGTCCTGGGAGACAGCCGTGGTGGTGGGTGCTTCCTGCTGTGTGGTCTGTGCAGGGGGTGGGGTCTCCTCGATGCAGCTGGGCTGCCCTGCTCCTGGGGGTGCTGAGGGAGTCCATGAGCTGTTGGAGGGCATCGGTGTCGATGGTGTGGAGGTCCTCTTCATCATCAGTGAAGAGTTGTACGGTCTGCTCTGCAGGAGGTGTTGATTCTCGCTCTGCAATGTAAAGGGGAGATGCAGTTTAACAGTGTGTTCCATGTATGTTCACGCATTGGACAAGTTTACAAACAGACTGCATGACAACGTACATTGTGACTGTTTGGGAGGAGATGCCTATTTGATGGGGGACAGTGGACATTTCTACACCATCAGGGATGTGGGGTTGTACTTGTACATTATCATCTCACAGTTTCCTGCTATGCCAAATGTGATTGGCCAGTTTCTACACACAAGCGGCAGCAGTTGTGTCCTCTGTTCTGTTGTGAAAGTGTTGCAGTTTGTACCACATTGTTGTCAATGTTGATGTGCTCTGATTCTTATGTGTGTGTGCTGCATTGTGGGAGAGTCGCCCCTGCAGCTCTGATTTTGCTGGCCCTTATCCCTTTCAGGCGGTGTGCCTTTCACTTCTGTGCTTATACAGTGCTGAGATGTTGCAGACTTGGGTAAATTGGGCTCTTGGTGGGAGTTGGGACTTTTGGGCATGGTTTGTCCGCAGATGTCTTGTTGACGTCAGGGGTTGTTTGTACACGTGGATGTGTCAGAGTGTGACCTACTCCTTTACGGATGTGGTCCACACTCAGCCACCTCAGTGTCGTGGCGTGCACCATGTCATGATAATTGGACTGCAGCCATGCTAATCATCATGCAGTGTCACTTGCATTGTCAGTGTGGCTCACGGACCCACAGCTTTGCTGGGTTCAACACATGTGCATGGGTTTGTTGTGAGATTAGTGATGTGTGGGGAGGGCCCCCTCTGTGCACATTTTCGACGGGGGCCTACTTGCTGTTTCTATGTGTGCTGCAGTATGCCAAGGAGATCAGGGACATGATCCAGAGTCATTGTGGGTGTGTACTGTGCTATACTTAATTGTGCATGTGTGCCATTGTGCCCATCTCCCCCCGTCCCCCCAGTCCCTGGTCGTTACTCACCCTGTTGCTGTTGGGTCAGGTCATGTTGAGCAGTGTCCGGTCCCCCAACTCCTGCCACCGTCTCCCCACTGATGACTGTGGACACCATTTCCCGTATAGACATGGGGCTATGGGGAAGTAATCCCTAATGCCCGAAGGGTTGAGAGGATTCTACGTTGGAGTATAACCTCCCATGTCAAGACATTAAACCACAAAAATACTCCAATAGACCAACAAGTGGTCAGAAAACTAGGTTATCTAATTACGGTAAGGGAGGTGCCTGTGTGAAGATCTAGATCTACAGGCACCCAAGGGTGCGTAAGGAAGCAATTCCTTTTTGTTTAGTTACCCTCACACACCCTAGTGGTGTCATGCTTCATCATCGGGTCAGCCCGACGCCTATAAGTCGGGGTGGGCTCAACCACAGTGTTGGGAGCTCTTGGGAAAGTGAAGACCAGGGGGATTTAAAGATAAAAACCCTCAGACAGGCCCCGGTTTCCCTTTATTATTGGGTCTGTCAGGGATATTAAAAATGATTAAAAGATCGGGTCAATGGGAGTGATTATGGTCCTATGACCCTATTGCCAACATGTTTCAGTCCTGAGTCGGCCGTAAAGGTCCTGGACTTTCTTCAGGGCAAGGGTCATCCACCCTGGGAACAACAGTGAGAGGGAGTCCCTATCCTGTAAATAAATAAGGGCAGAGTAGCTGCTCCTTTTGTGAATGTTACAGATGTTTGATCTGTTATATGCAGTCCTTCATCTCCAATTTGCGGAGAAAAACTGTGTCTCAGGGGACCGCTAGGCGTGAAGGGGTAGCCCTGTAGTCAAACCTTCTTCAAGGATCCTGCCCCGCCTGTGCACCTACTTGGTCCGAGTCCGGTCCCCCAACTCCTGCCACCGTCTCCCCCACTGATGACTGTGGACACCATTCCTCCATCTCATCCAGCTCCTGCTGAGGCGCTGGACTCCCACCTCCAGTCTGCATTGCGGGTTTCCGGTTGTTAGCGAGTTTCAGCTTGGTTTTGCGCTTCACATCATTCCAGCGCTTCTTGCAGTCGTCCACTTCCCTTCTCTTCACTCCGACTGCATTCACCTTGTCCAAGATCGACTGCCATATTGCATTTTTAGTTGCCAATGACACAGTGGATAGATGAACAGTTGTTGGTGGTGTTCTATCACCTCCGTAATCAGGATCTTGTTTTCCTGCGGACTGAATCGCGGGTTCCTCTTCTTCTCCTTGCCCTTCTCCTTCCCCGAGGTCCCTGGCTGGTCCTCCGGGGGGTTTGTGGGGTTCTGGTTGGCCTCTGTAGTTGCTCCAGCTTCCTCCATGGTGCTTCTCAGTTGTTTGGGTTTTGTTTTTTTTGTTGTTGTTTTTTTTGCAGCTTTTATGGTGATTTTTCCCGCCTGACGTGGGAATAGCAAGCCTGGCGCTGCTTATCGCTGATGTTTTTATCGCTGTTGGGACCATCGCCACTTTTTTCACGTTCGGGTTTCCTTTTTTATCGGCGTCCAGGTAATTTTAACGCTGACATTTGACGCGTAATCGGGAAACTATCGCCTGTTGCCGGCGTGTTGAGAATACGCCGTTAACACAGCGTTATTTTCCCGCGATAGACGCCGTTATGTAAAATTGCGTTAACCTAGGTTGGCGATAATTATCGCCGGTTCTTGAGAATATCCCCCTGTTTCCACAGAAACCGAATATTTTAAAATCGGCAAACTCTAAAGAAGTCCAGCTCCATGCAGAACCTACATGGAAAGTGTAAAATAATTACAACATATATTTCTTTCTGGCACATTTGTCACATAACCGAGTAGGGCATATCTCCAAATGCAGGTTTAATGACATAATGTGCTTTGAAGGAACTTAAGGAATGGTTAAGAACACTTAATCAATAAATACTATTATAGGTGCAAGACTTTAATATTCTATCTTCCTAAAAGCACAAACGGAACAATTGCAAAATGTGTGTACACAGTTGTTCATATAAAGGACATCCTTTCAACTTCGGACTTAATTTCGATTCGGACGTGAAGCTAGAGTTACCGCCTTTATTGGACTTCAATTATGAAAAACGTCACATTTCAGATGGCCCAGTGAATGACACACTTGCTGCTGACAAATGCAGCAATGTGCAGGTCATGTTGTTGAATCCCAGCAAGACTGACTCGTACATCGATTCTTCTGAGGTTGGTAAATTGAGTTCCATTGAGTTGGGCAAAAGTAACCACTATTACTTTACAGTTCTTATTAATAAAAGGAGTGAGTTATGAAGCATATGTTATTAATATGCCGTTTCTTTTACTATAGGTTATGGGTGAACAGCATTCATAAGTACGCAGTGCCATTTCGACTCAAGTACAAAAAATGGGCCATGCCACACTTAATATTGGAGCGCATATTTTAAACATGCTTTTGCAACCTGCTTTTTAGTAGATTGTAACAGCACATGGAAATGGTGAAGTGAAGTGAAAAAACTAAATGTGTGTATTATTGCCGTGTTTTTTAAACAAATTGGTAAATCTAGTATAAAAATTCACCCACATTAGTGCTGCGGTATTTTTTGCTCCCGCTACTTACAATAAGATCTAAGTGATACCTTCAGTATCATATTACAGATTTTCTCACTATCGATTCTGCAGGGCAGTCCTAATTTAGCTTTGGCTGAAAAGCTTCTCAGAGCATAATAATGCATGGATTAGTTACTTGTAATCTCCATGTAATCTTATCCTCCACATTCTGACCTCAGAGAAATTGCTGTGAGGGAAATGTGCTCTAGGAAAAACACTGCGACCCAGATTTACTAAATTATTACGCAGCGCAGTGGAGCAGTGGCAAATGCTGCGCTGCATGAGAAGGAGAGAGCAGGAAAGTGCCATATTTGCAGAAATATGGCACTCTCCTCCCCTCGCCCCCTAGCGCCGGCGCAGAAAAGTGTTGTTGTGCACCACACACACACCTTTGCACCATAGTGCAAGGGTGCCTCCGTGAGTGTAGCATAGGTTTTGTACTGGAAGGAAACACTTCTGTATGTGTGCTGTGCAGTGCAGCACACATGCAAAGTAGTAGGAAAAGAAAGGAGAAATAAAAGCATTTCTCCGTGATAGTGCCTGGTTAAAGTGGGAGCTATTTTTTGACGCAAAACTCTGTCTACTTATTTTAGTAAATAGGGTTTTGCATCAGAAACCTTGGGTGGTTGCATGGGAATGCCCATGCACCACCCATGGAACGTCCCCCTTGGTGCTAAGTTATGCAAAGCAGCAATATGTGCTGCTCTGCGCTATCTTTAAGTGATTTTCCAGTGCAGAAAAGGTTTTGCGCTGGAAAGTAAATTAGTAAAAAAAGATTTTGCGTTGATTTGGGTGACTTTTGTGATGCAAACACAGCGCTACATCTTAGTAAATATACCCCCCAATCTTGTGATTTTGCTTTGGGGCAAAATTGCTGCACAATTCTTAGTGTTTCTGCTCAGAATGAGGGATGATAATATGTGCGATCAAAGTTATCACACTGAGGGGCAGATTTACAATTCCTGGCGCATCCTGCAAATCAGCAGGGATGCGCCAGGAAACTTACGACACGCATCACCATCCTTGCGCCACCACTGATGCGCCGCATTTACAATGCGGCGCATCATGGCGCAAGGAAATGCAGATGCGTGTCGCATCTGCCGTCGTAACGTTGGCGCAGTGCTGGAGTTGCGTCGCGGGCGCGACGCAACTCCAGCACTGTGCCAACCCGGCCTATCTTGCACATGGTGCGTCACACCTTACGCCTGCTTCATGCAGGCGCAAGGTTTAGACGCACCGGGGTCGGAAAAGTGACTGAGTGAAATCTAGTAGATTTCACTCAGCCACTTTGCAGGCGTTCCTGCGCCGAAACGCCCCTCTGCTCCGGGCACGCCCACATGAAACCTGACGCAGGTTTCATGTGGCGCAGGGCTTACAACGTGACGCATCTCCCTAGATGCGTCACGTTGTAAATACCCCGCAGCATGGCGCTGGCTTTACGCCGCCGCTGCGTCACAGAAGTGACGCAACGGCGGCACTAAAGTGGCGCAAGGGGCTTGTAAATCTGGCCCTGAATTTCCACACTTTCTTCCTCTTTGTTAGCAATTTCCCCATGTAAATATTGGCAGGTAGTACCTGACAAAATTTGAACATGGAAAATACACAGGCATGCTCAATTGGAACATAACTGAGTCTACTGAGAATATCAGGAACAGATGCAATGTTTTTCCCAAATCTAGTCACTCACTCACCCAGCCATCATCTAAAAGATCATATTCCATAATGTATTTTAATATCTAAACAAAGGCCAACAAAGATTCAGGATACCTCGCTCAAGCAATAAAGTGTAACAATGTGCATTGATAGCTCTCAGTTATTTGAAAAAAAATCAGATCAGTTGATATCGTATTGCAGTGCAATGCACTACCATTCTTAAAATGCAGATAAGGTCAAACTGCAATAGTGAACTATTCTTGGATTTGAAACTGACCCAAATTGCATTCAGCAATGTTTATCAAACCACTAACAAATTTTCAAACACAAAAGTATTAATTCAATAGTAAATAAAATTTCATTTTTTATAAATAGAGAAAAAGTTAATGTGTATGACAAATATTTGGATAAATGCATGATTCAGCTGTTTTTTTTTTTAAAGGTCTGTTCTTTCTGCTGCTATTGTGCTATTCTGGTGAACAAGGCGTGTTTAAATGCAAAGTGTGTTTAAGGCTGCAGTACCGCCTCCTGTCTACAGGGGCAGTGCTGAGCAAAAATATAAGTATACTTGAAAAAACACAGGTCCCGACAAGGCAATTTTTAAAAAAGTTGTAAAAATCAACACAGATGTTTCTGTAGTCATTTTATATCATTTAGAAGACATTGCCTTGTGGGGACCTGGGTTCAGGTCCCCACAGTGCAATCAAGTCCCCACAGCATGAGTGTGTTATCACACCCAAGTCCCCATAAGGATAGTAACACTATAAAAAACACACACACACACACACTCACACACACACACTCTCTCTCTCGCTCTCTCTCTCTCTCTCTCTCTCTCTCTCTCTCTCTCTCTACCATCCTTGTGGGGACTATGTGTGGACACCTGCCTTGTGGGGACTAACCCATCGCAATGTTTTAAAAATATACCAATTACAGAAAAATGTTAAGAAAAAATTCATAATACAGGATCCTGCTTAAATTCTGCAAATATGTTGTTATTTAATCACGCGCACAGAACCATCATTGTGGGGACTTGGACGTGTGTCGCATCCTTGTGGGGACTTACTTAATGATTCTCATTTGTGATTAAATACATTCAAAATCAAATGGATAAATGTTATTTTTCAGTGCCATACCTAAATTTGATAATAGTTTAGTCAAATATGACTAGCTCATTGTGTCCGAGGTGCGCATAGAAATGGAATTTTTGTGATAGTGCATTTCTCAGCAGAAAATTATAGCATATCAAGTGCATGGAAAGGGATTCACGGATATCTAACCTATTACTGAGTGCTCACAAACATTAAGGACTATGAAAACAACACATAGTTCAATTAATTTAGAGGTCAAAGATCCTGCAATAGGGTCAGATGGCAAAACCAAGTTGCCATCTGACCACCTAGTTGTTTTCATCAACTGCACCAATTGGCATCATTTTCATATGGCTGTGCATTAATAGTCCCCAAAGAAATGGCATGAGATTATAATAATGGTCTAGAGCTGACAAAGTAAGGTCCTGATTATGAGTTTGGCAGTGCGGGAGCCAAACACGTGGTCTCATTGCCCGCCAGAAACCCGTGGTCTCACTGCCCGCCAGATTACCAGTTTCCTCATGACTTGCAGACTCTTTTTGGCGGTCCCATGGGGGTGCCTCTGAAAATGGGCACCGCAATGAGAACGCCAAAAACAGTTCCTGCATGGCATGAACTGTAAAGTCAATGCTGTGCAGGAACTGGGGTGCATGCACACAGGGGGGGCACATGTTGTGCCCTCCTGCATGCCTCCCCATGCACATGGGCAACAAGGGGACAGTAGGGCCCTCTTTGTTACAGGTCCACCAGCATTTTCATGGAGGAAAGACCTCCATGACACCGCCGGCAGTCATGAAACTTGTAATATGCATGGCAGTGCCGCAGTGGCACCACCAGCATATTACTTAGCCCCTGACTGCTGTGCCACCACCAGGGAAAGGCGGTTCTTTGGCAGCTGTTGCCGGGCAATGGCAGTCCAACTGTCAAAGTCAAATTTGGCCCTACGTGTGTGATGATAGTAATTTTCAAGCCCCCACAGAGAGAGTACATGATTATATTGATGCCCAGGTCCCCACAGATATTGTGGTTTTGGTGTACGATGATAGTCACGCTTCAGTTCATGCAGAAATAGCTCTATTACAGTAAAGCACAGGTCCTCAGAGATAGTTTGCGATTATAGTTATGTTCATTTCCCCAAAAAGATAGTGTTTGATTGATTATATTGATTATATTGATGCCTGAGTCCCCACAGGGATATTGTGTAATTATAGGGATTCCCAGGACCCACAGAGATAGTATGTGATTATAGGGATGCTCAGGTCCCCACAGAGATAGTGTGTGACTATAGGGATGCCCGGTTCCCCACAAAGATAGTGTGTGATTATAGGGATGCCCAGGTCCCCACAGAGATAGTGTGTGATTAAAGGGATGCCCAGGTCCCCACAGAGATAGTGTGTAATTATCGGGATGCCCGCATCCTCACAGAGATAGTGTGTGATTATAGGGATGCCCAGGTCCCCACAGAGTGTGTGAATATAGGGATGCCCATGTCCCCACAGAGATAGTGTGTGATTAAAGGGATGCCCAGGTCCCCACAGAGATAGTGTGTAATTATTGGGATGCCTGCGTCCTTACAGAGATAGTGTGTGATTATAGTCATGTTCAAGTCCCCACAGAGATAGTGTGTGATTATAGGGATGCCCAGGTCCCCACAGAGATAGTGTGTGATTATTGGGATGCCCAGGTCCCCACAGATATAGTGTGTGAATATAGGGATGCCCAGGTCCCCACAGAGATAGTGTGTAATTATTGGGATGCCTGGGTCCCCACAGAGATAGTGTGTGATTATAATCATATTCAGGTCGCCACATAGAGAGTATTATGATAGTGTTGTTCAAATCCCTGTAGAGATAGTATACAAAGATAGTCATGTTGACGTTCATTGAGAAATAGTATGTCATTATAGTAATGCCAAGGACCCCACAAATATAGCACTTAATTAGTTTTCCTCTCAAGTCCCCAGAGACATAGTGTGTGATTATATCCATGTTCAAGTTCCCCCAGAGATGGTGTGTGATTATTGTTATGTTACATATCAACAGAGATAGTGTGTGATTACAGGTGTTATGACAATAATGTTGAAGTTCATGCTATTATAATAGTCATGCTCAGGTCCCTGCAGAGGTAGTATGTGAATATAGTGATGCCCAGGTGCCTGCACAGATAGTGTGTAGTTAGAGTCATGTTCAAGGGATGCAGAGATATGTTGTGATTATAGTGAAGCCTATAGGAGAAAGTGGGTGATAACTGTCAAGTTCCAGTCCCTCTAGAGACAGTCTTATGATAGACATGTTGATGTCACTGCAGCGATAGCAGGTGATGACAGTCATATTCAAGTTCCACAAAGTTAATGTATATTGATACCCTATTCAACAAAGAGATTAAGTGTAATTATAGACAGGCCCAGGTCCCCACAGAAATGAGTGTGATGATAGACATGTTCAGTTCCTCATAAAGATAGTGTTTGATTGATTATATTGATGCCCATGACCCCACAGAGATAGTGTGTAATTATAGAGATGTCCAGGTCCCCACAGAATTGGTGTGTGATTATAGTGTTACCACACTCTACCGGAAATAATGTGTGATGATAGTCTTGTTCATTTCCCCCAAAGATAGATAGGGTTTGATTGATTATATTGATGCACATGACCCCACAGAGATAGTGTGTAATTATAGACTTATGTTAAATCAAGGGGGAGGGAGAAAGAAGGAACTGTGATCCATTCAGCTTCTTTATTCGTAAATTAGATATCAAAATGAGAGTGGATCACTTGACCTGAGTAACCAGGGTTTTATGAAATTGCGTGCAGTGTACCGATAAAAACCTCATTCACGTACAGAAGTCGGAAAAGCGGTATATCTTGATTATCCGCCCTGCTTTTAAAAACGTGACAGCATCATCATAGGGTTAGTTTTTGTATGCTTCCTCCATCCGGAGGAAAAACCACTGGTTATTGCAGTAGTGATCAAAGAAAAGTGAAAAGTGTTTTAGTGAAGTGAATCTCAAAATGTTAAAACTCGTAGACCCCGATTTGTGAAATTTAATCACTCTGGGTTCGAGATATATTAAAATCTGTGTCGTGCGTGGGAAGACTAGTTAATGGTCTAACGCACTGTGAGTGTCCATAAAAAGGTCGACATGTTTCAGCCCCAGTGATTGCCCTTGTGGGTCAAGTGGGCTTTCCAGGCAACCAGAGGAAGTGTCAGCACAAGTCGTACTACACTGCACAGCAGCAGGTAACAAGCTCCCTGGTTGCCCGTTGAAATCCACAATTTAAGACTCAAGGTATTACTTGACCGCATGAGAATCGGGTCAATACACCCTGATACATAGAGACCCATACAAAATAAGGTCTCCACTACTTTTCCTTTTATTAGGTCCTGAAGAAAGCCCACTTGACCCACAAGGGCAATCACTGGGGCTGAAACATGTCGACCTTTTATGGACACTCACAGTGCGTTAGACCACTAACTAGTCTTCCCACGCACGACACAGATTTTAATATATCTCGAACCCAGAGTGATTACATTTTACAAATCGGGGTCTACAAGTTTTTAACATTTTGAGATTCACTTCACTAAAAACACTTTTCACCTTTCTTTGATCACTACTGCAATAACCAGTGGTTTTCCTCCGGATGGAGGAAGCATACAAAACTAACCCTATGATGATGCTGTCACGTTTTAAGAGCAGGGCGGATAATCAAGAAATACCGCTTTCCGACTTCTGTACGTGAATGAGGGTTTTTATCGGTACACTGCACGAATTTCATAAAACCCTGGTTACTCAGGTCAAGTGATCCATTCTCATTTTGATATCTAATTATAGACTTATTCAAGTCTCCACAGATTGTGTGCGATTAAGGTCATTTTGAAGACGCAAACAGGTAGTATTAGTCTGGTGGCTTAGTAAACAAATGTATCCACTTCAGGGATCTGTGTTTGACCTCCTACTCACATGTATGAATCCTGGTGCGTCCACTTAGACTTTTATCCTTTCACGTTTGATAAAATGAGTACCATTGACTTCGGTAACAAAAAACAATATTGCTATTCAGCACTAAGATACCCCACAGGCGTGAGCCTGCACTTTACAAATACACATGAGATGATGTGATGTGATGTGATGTGATAATGGTGGTATTCAAGCAGCTCAAGGAGCTAGACTGGAATTATCCTACTAATCTAATAATCCCACTTCAAATACAGCAATCACTGATTTAAAATATGTTCATCAATGACGGTCCACACTTACCTAGAAATCAAAATATGTGTGTTCTAAGTCTCTTTTCTAGCCACCACCTTATAGACAAGTCCCCATATGGAAGATAAAACTGTATTTCTGCTTGTAACAAACTGCCCACGCTGATTCTTTCTGACCATGTTGGTTTATTACATTATAGAAATGGATTTAAGGACTGGTACATCTTTGTTATTCTTGTCACTAGAATTCAAGAATATAATGGGCCTCTTCTGCCAAAGTTCTTCCTTCTCTCAGAGTGTTTCTTCTACCTGCAGTTGGGGCTCCTTCGAGCTACCTTAGCTCACACTCCATAAATTATTGTATGCAAAAACATAAACCTTGTTTAAGACAGTTAAAACATTTTCTGTGTTTGGGAGCACAACTTCTGTAAGTGGAACATACAGCTGGGTTTTGAGAGGGAGGCTAGTCGTCACTTTGTGCAAGAGTAGAAAAAACACATTGGCAATGATGTGGTACAACAGCCTATTAATGGCAAAAGAAACATTCTCAAAACATGGGAGACTTTCAAAAAGTTGAAAAATCAATTTGGGAGCCACATTTTATGTTTGGGGTGTAATACAGGAGTTCTTAAACACTGCCACTTCATCGAAAAAAGCACATTCCCAGAATTGGCCATGTTAACTACAAGAGTCTTCGATAGCGTTGATGAGTCATACAAATTGAACTCCTAAACTGAGCTGGTATGCTCATTGTGTAAGAGTATATAATTTCACTTTGGCTGACATACCGCTGTACTTTTTATGCGAATAAACACCTCAAAATGTGCCCCCTTAATTACAGGAGTCTTTCACAATGTTAACGTAAACATTTTTGAGTATCCCAAATGTTGTACATTGGTGTATGGTGGGTATACAACTACGCTTTCTCAAAGGGGTTAGTAAATCCTCTGTTCAGGAACAGAGAAAGGCAATTAGCCATTTTTGTGGGGAAATAAACCATAAAATGTGCCCCTGTTAAAGATAGGAGTCCTTCGCTGAGCTGAAAAACACATTTTCAGGAGTGGACATTTTGTACATAGAGTATTAAACATTATTTTTGGATTGGGATTGTGGTCTCTGTGCTGGAGAAGAGAAAATCACTGACAGCTGTGCAGCTACATTTTTCATGGGAAAAGTTACATCGTGGAAAATGGTGCATGTTTAAATATGGTGAATGACACAAATATAGATTCCAAAATATGTTGTGTCAGAAATTTTGCTTTAAAACGTTGTCACTACAAAAGTATTGTGGAACAGGATATCGACGGTAAGAATATTGTTTTGTTTGATTATATAACATCATTATTAGGAATAGGGCTGTATTTAAGCTCGTTTACTTTAATATAGTTGTAATAAATATTAGTTTTAATTATATATATATATATTCAATAAAAAAACAAAGTTTACAGGTACGTTATAGTTAGGCTGACATTTCACTCATTCAAAACCAGAGAAATTCAGCAGTTATAATTAGCTGAGCTAACTATAACTCACGCCCCCAAATGCACAGCTTATGACCTCACATATTACAAAAGCAGGCATTCAATGGCCACCAACACATAATATGCAAAAAAACGTTCTGAACATTGCCCTTCACACATTACTATATACATACGTGTTTCAAAGCATGTTTAAACTCATATTTTTGTCTTATGCTTCTTTAAAAGCCATCTTTCAGACATATTTTTGGTTTTTGCGGCGCAATGACATCGTTAACCGCAACGATCGTGCCTTTCACATGAAGTGAACACACATATATGCACAGACATTACAGTATTCTTCACACTAAAGGTTTATTACTGTACACTTCAAACTCATGTTTTTCTAGTGTATTTCTAGAACAACCATCTTTAAAACCTATTTTCCGTTTTCGCAGTGACTCCGGAGATCGGGAGGACGTCGCTCATCACGATCCCCGTGCGTACGTCGCGAAAGCGAAAAGCAAAAGCAGGATTTCAATAGCCACCACCACATTCAAAAATTACAACTATATAATTAATTCTAACCATCACAGTAGATAACTCAGTATATAGATAACTCTATAAAAACATTTATCAGAATCTCAATATCTCTATAAGAATGTGCATTAATGATTCATCAATATTTGTGATGATGTCGATAGTTGCTAAGTCCCCGCGACGGTACACGGGGTGGCCACGCTGGCAGTCACAACGTCGTCGCAATTATCTTGCACGAAAAAAAAAATCTATTTTGGACACATAACTTGTGTCATTAACACCTCCATTTCTCAACCATGGGGTCAGAGTATCTCCACCCTGACCCCTTATGTGGGCTTTCACACACATTTTCAGCCCCGGGAAGCGTTCCCGATAGATAAAATGGTGGCCACAACTTCCTATTCAGGTTGCGACTAGCCAATCAGAGCATTACCGTTGGCCATGCATTCACGATTCATCGCGAAATATCTGCGGCCAGAGATATCACTAAAATTTCAAACTTACATTTCTTAAAAGCTACTGAATGGATTTACACCAAATAATCAAAAGGCACTTCCTTGAATGGACATCTACCATCCTGCCAAAATTGGTGTAAGTCTGTTCAGCGGTTCGGGCTGTAGAGGTGGCTAAAGGTTCCTATGAGAATTAACATAAAAACGCAACCTTATTTTGCACCCAAATTCTCGGTCCCCACTGCACGGATCACCCCCAAACGTTCCCAATCAATAGTACCCATCGTGACACTTTTTTGGCAAAATTTCTTGCAAATTGGTCAAACGACGCCAAAGTTATAGCCAAGTCAAAAAAAGCTTTTCTATTGAAACTAGATCCTAACTATAACTACCTACTGGTGACCACCAGTAGGTTGTGTGTGAGTGTATATATATATATATATATATATATATATATACACACATACACCACAAGAAACCAAATTGATACGCACATTCAGGAAATGTATTGGCATTGGCATTTCCTGAGTGTGCGAATCAATTTGGTTTCTTGTGGCAGATTACATTGCGCACCACTTGCCTATGGGCCAAGGATCCTGGAAGCAGCACCTTTTGTGTTTTTATATATATATATATATATATATATATTAGTTTATACATTAATTTTAGGTATTAGTGATATTAGTATACTTGTTATTTTTCGTAATATAGTTTGAAATTTTAAATGTGTTTTTTTAATTGCATTATTAGTAATTTATTAGGGACTTGTTGGGTTTGGTGGAGAAAAGGATGAGAAGTTAATTAAATTATAAATCATTGTTTTGTAATGTTAATTTCATGTAAATTAAATGTTGGTTATAATGTGGTTGTTAAATAAATGAAATAACAATTAAAGTTTATATTGTTGTTTTTATTTTATATTTTTATAGTCTAATTAGTGATTTATAATTTAGCAGTGGGTTGTTTGGTTTGTAGTGGAATAGGGTCGGAAGGTATTTCAATTAAAATAGTTTTAAAATCATTTTTATGTTATTCAAATACTTAATTGATCATTATGTAATTTTTCTTACTTGATTATTACATGAATCATGCACTTCATTTAATTATTCATTAATAAATGTATAAGTGTATTTAATAATAATATTTGTGAAATGTATTTTTCATTTATTAGTGCTTTTAATTTTATTTCATTTAAGTAGCTCTTAAAATTTGAATACTGTACTGTTTATATTTTAATGTATCTGTTTGGGGGGTAATAGGGAGAGAAGTGGATTATATTTATATTTATTTAACTATCGAGGAGAGCATATTTATCAAAGTTTTGCATCGCCCTTGCACCACGCAAGGTAGCACAAGGGCGATGCAAAATATAGAATTATATTTACCAAGCCAAGCAAGGCCACCTTGCGTGACACTGCGTGGCTTGGTACATCTGAAATAATGCAAGGCAGCGCAAGTCGCTGCCTTGTGTTACTCTGCCCCAAGGAGGCTTTCCATGTGTGGAGCGTGGGTGTTCCCAACCACCCACCCATTGATTTTGGTGCATCCCAAGATTTACTAAGACTGCTAAACCTGGGAATGCATGAAAATGCTATGCCTTGCCAGGGGCGGTGTAACAGGGAGAAATATCTTTATTTTTCCTCGTCTATTCCAGTTTCTATGTGAGCTGCATTCTGCGTCTGATCTCTATTGGGGGAATCGGAAGTGGTGCTTATGTGTGTGTATATATATATATATATATATATATATATATATTACCTACTGGCGGTCGCCAGTAGGTAGTTATAGTTAGAACCTAGTTTCCATAGGAAAAGCATTTTTTGATTTGCTAATAACTTTGGTGTCGTTTGACGAATCTTTGCGAAATTCTCCCCCAAAAAAGTCTATCCAGGTCAGCTCCTATCCTGAAAGTTTGGGGGTGATTCGTCAAGCGGGGGCTGAGAAAAAAGGGGGGTCCCAAAACGCGTTTTCCCCATGTTAATTTCCATAGGAAATTTTGAGACAGGCTACAGCCCGAACTGCTGAACGGAATTACCCCAAATTTTGCAGAAAGGTAGTGCTTGGTTCAGAAAGCGACCTTTTTTTTAAATGGTGTAAATCCGTTAAGTAGTTGCTGAGAACTTCAAAAAATAAGAGTCAAAAAATCAATTTCCCATAGGAAACTTTAGGCAAGGCTACAGCCCGAACTGCTGAACGGAATTACCCCAAATTTGGCAAAAAGGTAGTGCTTGCTTCAGAAAGCGACCTTTTGTAACATGGTGTAAATCCGTTCAGTAGTTGCTGAGAAAATAAAAAAATAAAAATATCGATATCTATGGCCGAGGAGGGTTTGTGAACCCTCCCGACCACGAGCTTTATTCTAATTGGCTGTCAACACTCCAAACCAGGAAGTGTTGGCAGCCATCTTGTGACTCGGTAGAACCGAGTCACAAGAAAACAGAAAAACAAAGGTAAAAAAAAAGAAAAGGGGGCAGGGTAGAAACACCCTGACCCCCTAGGCTTTCTCAGGGCCAAAAAAAGCATTAAACAAAAATAAAAAATCGGCCGAATTCGCGCTGGGTGCGCGAATCCGGATGAAAAATCAAAAAACAAATGAAGCGCGGGCTCCCGCGCTTCGTTATATTTAAGCCCCCGGGTGGGCCAGGTCCCGGGGGCACTGAAAAAAAATGCGTGGGGGGCCCCAATACCCCCCACGTTGCCCCGGGGACCGCCACCTCCCCGGGCCAAGATTTATGAGTTGCGGGGGGCACGCAGCCCCGGGGACCGCCACCTCCCCGGGGCTCAGTTTAATAATAAAAAAATGTGTGGGGAGGGCATGAGCCTCCCCACACGCCCCGGGGACCACCACCTCCCTGGGGCACTGTATAAGTAAATTTGGGGGTCTGTTACGGACCCCCAAGCCCCGGGGACCACCACCTCCCCGGGGCTTTGCACTTGTAGGGAGGGGGGCTGCGCAGCCCCCCTCGTGGAGCTCTTTATGGCCCTGGGGACCACCCCCAGGGCTGGCTCCTGCATTGTCCCGGGTGCCCACCCGGGACACTGCTGTTTGCTATGGCAGGGCGGGAGCCGTGTGGCTCTCGCCCTGTTATAGCAAACACTGGTTTGGATTTGTATGCGAGAGCAGGTTTCCTGCTCTCGCCACAAAATCCAAACCAGATTGCTTTTCCACAAGGAGCTGCATGTCAGCAGCTCCCCGTGTGGAAAGCAATGCCGGCTCCCGCAGGAGGCGGGGAGCCGGCGGGACCGTGGGGAATTGGGGACCCCCACGGTCCCCAACGGAGAGGCCAGGCCCCGGGGGATGGGGTCCCCGGGGCCAGGAGTGGCCTGGGAGGGGGGCCACGCGGCCCCCTCCCCAATAATTTTTTTTTAAAACAAGGCAGAGCCCCGGGGGATGGGGTCCCCGGGGCTAACAGAGGCCTAAATAAAAAAAAAATATATATATATGGCCATGCCCTGGGGGATGGGGTCCCCGGGGCAGAAATCGACCTCAGGGAGGGGGGCCACGCCGGAGGCCCCGCCCCCTCCCTGCAGCACTCTGCAAACGCGCCCCGTGGCGCGTTGTAAGTTGGGAAATTAATTCCCCTTAAATACTGGGGGTCCCTGGGGGCCAACTAGCCCACCAGGTACCTCCAATAAGCACCAGGGAGCTGCGTTGCAGAGAGGTGGTCCAAGGCCATGCCCCCTTTTTACACCACTCTGCAACGCAGCTCTGTGGCACCACGCCACGGGGTGCGTTTGCACAGTGGTGCAGGGAGGGGGCGTGGCCTGAGGGTCCCTTGGGTCCAACTAGCCCACCAGGTACCTCCAGTAAGTGCCACAGAGTTGGGTTGCAGAGAGGTGTAAAAAGGGGCGTGGCACCGGACCACCTCTCTGCAACGCAGCCCTGTGGTGCTTACTGGAGGTTCCTGGTGGGCTAGTTGGGCCCCAGGGACCCTCAGGATTCAAGGGGACTTAATCCCCCAACTTAAAACGCGCCACGGGGTGCGTTTGCACAGTGGTGAAGGGAGGGGGCGGGGCCTGATGTGACATGTGTGCAAACACGTCCTGTGGCGTGTTTTAAGTTGGGGGATTGAGTCCCCTTGAATCCTGAGGGTCCCTGGGGGCAACTAGCCCACCAGGTACCTCCAGTAAGTGCCACAGGGCTGCGTTGCAGAGAGGTGGTCCGAGGGCATGCCCCTTTTTACACCTCTCTGCAACGCAGCTCTGTGGCGCTTACTGGAGATACCTGGTGGGCTAGTTGGGCCCCAGGGACCCTCAGGATTCAAGGGGACTTAATTCCCCAACTTAAAACATACCACGGGGTGCGTTTGCACACTTGTCACATCAGGCCCCACCCCGTCCCTTGACCACTGTGCAAACGGGCCCTCTGGCATGTTGTAAGTTGGGGAATTAAGTCCCCTTGAATCCTGAGGGTCCCTTGGGTCCAACTAGCCCACCAGGTACCTGCAGTAAGTGCCACAGTGCTGCATTGCAGAGAGGGACCCTCAGGATTCAAGGGGACTTAATCCCCCAACTTAAAACCTGCCAGGGGGCGCGTTTGCACAGTGGTGAAGGGAGGAAGCGGGACTGATGTGACATGTGTGTACTTATCCAATCACTCCGCCAAAACCCAAGCACTTATAAATTCACCATGCACTCTCCTTGCAGTACTCTAATCATCCAGTCACTACCCATGTACTCATGCAATGACCCAGTCACTAACACATGCACTCCTGCAATCCATTGAGGACTACCTATGCAGTCCAGTAATCTCCCTGGTACTACCTATGCAGTCCTCCAATCACCCAGCCAGTTCTATGTCCTTATCCAATCACTGCGCCAAAACCCAAGCACTTATAAATTCACCATGCACTCTCCTCGTAGTACTCTAATCATCCAGTCAGTACCCATGCACTCATGCAATGACCCGTGCACTAACACATGCACTGCTACAATAACCTGAGCACTACCCATGCAGTCCAGCCATCGCCCTGTCAGTACCCATGCATTCCTTCAATCACCCAGCCAGCACCATGTACTTATCATATCACTCCACCAAAACCCAAGCACTTAATTCACCATGCACTCTCCTTGCAATACTCTAATCTTCCAGTCAGTACCCATGTACTCATGGAATGGCCCAGGCACTAACACATGCACTGCTACAATCCCCTAAGCACATCCCATGCAGACCTCTAACCATCTACACACTACTGATTCACTCCTCCAATTACCCAGGTAGTACCCATGCACTTCAGAAATCCCTCTGTCACTACCCATGCACTCCTCCAATCACCCAGCCAGCACTATGTACTTATCAAATCACTCTGCCAAAACCCAAGCAGTTATAAAATCACCATGCACTGTCCTTGCAGCACTCTAATCATCCAGTCACTACCCATGTACTCATGCAATGACCCAGTCACTAACACATGCACTGCTGCAATCCATAGAGGACTACCTATGCAGTCCAGTAATCTCCCTGGTACTACCTATGCAGTCCTCCAATCACCCAGCCAGTCCTATGTCCTTATCCAATCACTGCACCAAAACCCAAGCACTTATAAATTCACCATGCACTCTCCTCGTAGTACTCTAATCATCCAGTCACTACCCATTTAGTCATGCAATGATCCAGGCAGTAACACATGCACTGCTATAATCCTTGTGTACTACCCATGCAGTCCTCTAACCACCTACACACTTCTCATTCGCTCCTTCAATTCCCCTGGTAGTACCCATGCAGTCCAGCAATCACCCTGTTACTCCCCGTGCAGTCCTCCAGTCACCCAGCCACTACCATGTACTAATCCAAACACTCCGCCAATACCCAAGCACTTATAAATTCACTCAGGCACTCTCCTTGCAGTATTCTAATCTTTCAGTCAGTAGCTATGTACTCATGCAATGATCCAGGCACTAACTGATCACTGTTACAATCCCATATGCCCTACCCATACAGTCCTCTACCCACTTACACACTTCTCATTTGCTCTTTCAATTCCCCAGGTAGTACCCATGCAGTCCCGCAATCACACTGTCACTCCCTGTGCACTCCTCCAGTCACCCAGCCACTACCATGTACTAATCCAAACACTCCTCCAATACCCAAGCACTTATAAATTCACCACGCACTCTCCTTGTAGTACTCTAATTATCCACTCAGTACCCATGTACTCATGCAATGACCCAGTCACTAACACATGCACTGCTGCAATACCTTGAGGACTACCTATGCAGTCCAGTAATCTCCCTGGTACTATCTATGCAGTCCTCCAATCACCCAGCCAATCCTATGTGCTTATCCAATCACTGCGCCAAAACCCAAGCACTTATAAAATCACCATGAACTCTCCTTGTAGCACTCTAATCATCCAGTCACTACTCATGTACTCATGCAATGACCCAGGCATTAACTCATGGCAAAGACAGAGGAGGTCATGGTAATCACAGGGATACCCCAACGCATAGTGTTCCCTAGTGTATGTAGGTGTTTTCACTGTATTCTAAGTGTCTTTTAGCATAGCACCGGCTCTAGGCCTGGTTAGTCAGAGTCAGTTACCACCAGTACCCATCAGCAAAAAGTTGGGGGCACAGGAGAACTTTCTGCTCCTCTGTTGGTTCTTTCTGCACATCTCTTCTTCTTCCTGCACTTTTCTTCGTCTTTCTGGACTTCTGTTGCCTCTTTCTGCATTTGTCTTGCTTCTTTCTGCGCTTTTCTTCCTCTTTCTTCAAATGTCCTACCTTTGTAGGCATAGTTAGAAATTAGCATTTAAAAAACCTTTGAAATTCACTGAAAAAACCATAGGTTTCAGAGACGTTATAGTTAGAAATTTTCATTTAAAAACCTTTGAAATTCACTGAAAAACCATAGGTTTCAGGGACGTTATAGTTAGAAATTAGCATTTAAAAACCTTAGAAATTCACTGAAAAAACCATAGGTTTCAGGGGCGTTATAGTTAGTTGGAGATTTTACTTGTACAAAACCATACAAATTCGGCCGTTATAGTTAGTAGACCTAACTATAACTCGCGCCCCCGCAATGCACTGCTGATGAGGTCACATATTACATCACTCATGACATGCTCAGTGACATCACTGATGACATCTCAAATGACATCACTGATGACATCATCCACGTGATCATCTGATGCACCTCCTCATACCCTAATAAAACCTTTCATACACCCACTGTAAAATACAGACCACCAATATCGAAACCATAGACAGACCAATAGCAGTTAGTACATACCTGCTCAGTGATTCATACGTCTACACACACATCCACACACTAACCCTTATAGTCACTCATACACACAGTCATTCATCTATACAGCCACTGATATATCCACTCATACACCCATATAGACACTCACACACTGCCACTCACCCAAAGAGTTACTCATACACCTGGTCAGTCATGCAAAGAAACTATCACACACCCATTTACTTGCTCATACAGTCATACACACACCACCACACTTATTTATACAGATACTAACACATACTTACTCTCTTAAACAATCACTCATAGAAACACACACTCATCCATACAGATACTCTTGCAATCACTCACTCTCACATATAGTCATTTATATACTCCAACACTCACATAGACTGCTTTAAAACATATGTAGTTACTCACACATCCACCACTGAGACAACCATTCACTCACCAACACACCCATACATACACTCACCCACCCATACAGCTGTTTCCATATGCACTCTTGAACCCATACACCCAGTGAAACAACCACTCACATATCTATGCACAGTCACACACACCCCCACCCACCCACAAAGACACTCAGGCACCCATACAGATACTCAGACAAGCAATAAATAACCCATATAGACACTCATGTAGCTACTCACCAAGCCATGCAGCCACTTATACACCAACTAACAGACTAATAAAGACATTCACACAGTTTAGTCACTAACCCATGCATTCAGTAAGACACATTTAATCACTCACTTATACAGTCAGTCACACACCTACTAAATCATCCATTCAAA
Organism: Calotriton arnoldi; assembly: GCA_963921515.1. Classification (NCBI taxonomy): domain Eukaryota; kingdom Metazoa; phylum Chordata; class Amphibia; order Caudata; family Salamandridae; genus Calotriton; species Calotriton arnoldi. Next base: position 49,451 of record CAWUFW010018376.1, on the reverse strand, counting down.
CACTCATACACCCACTCATACTTCAATACACCTTGGCATATATATATATATAAAACATACTTTTATAATTTACAGAAACACACATTCACTGGATGATGTCATCAGTGATGTCATTTGAGATGTCATCAGTGATGTCACTGAGCATGTCATGAGTGATGTAATATGTGACGTCATCAGCAGTGCATTGCGGGGGCACGAGTTATAGTTAGGTCTACTAACTATAACGGCCGAACTTCTATGGTTTTGTACGAGTGAAATGTCCAACTAACTATAACGCCCCTGAAACCTATGGTTTTTTCAGTGAATATATATATATATATATATATATATATATATATATATATATATATATATATATATATATATATATATATATATATAATCTACTGGCGGTCGCCAGTAGATAGTCATAGTTAGGACCTAGTTTCCATAGGAAAAGCGTTTTTTCTTTTCCCAATAACTTTGGCGCCGGATGACGAATCTTCGCAAAATTTTCAAAACTAGTGGGCCGCCCCGGTGAGCTCCTGTCTTGAAAGTTTCGGAGTGATTCGCCAAGCGGAGGCCGAGAAAAAAGGGGGGTCCCAAAACATGTTTTCTCCATGTTACTTTCCATAGATAACTTTAGACACGACTACAACTCGAACTGCTGAACGGAATTACACCAAATTTGGCAAAAAGGTAGCCCTTGGTTCAGAAAGAGCCCTTTTTGTTAAATGGGGTAAATCTGTTCAGTAGTTCCTGAGAAATTTAAAAAAAAGAGGTCGGAAAATCAATTTCCCATAGGAAACTTTAGACACGGCTACAGCTCGAACTGCTGAACGGAATTACACCAAATTTGGCAAAAAGGTAGCCCCTGGTTCAGAAAGAGCCCTTTTTTTAAATGGTGTAAATTCGTTAAGTAGTTGCTGAGAAAATCAAAAAATAAAAGTCTCGATATCTAGAGGCGCCGTGGATCCGCGGACCCTCCCGACCATGAACTTTATTCTAATTGGCTGTCAACACTCCAAACCAGGAAGTGTTGGCAGCCATCTTGTGACTCAGTAGAACCGAGTCACAAGAAAACAGGGAAACAAAGTTGAGAAAGAAGAAAAGGGGGCAGGGTAGAAACACCCTGACCCCCTAGGCCTGCTCAGGGTTTTTTTTTAAACGGCCGAATTCGCGCTGTGTGCGCGAATCCGGACGAAAAAAATTTAAAAACGAAGGGAGGGCTTCCGCGCTTCGTTAATTTTAAGCCCCCGGGTGGGCCAGGTCCTGGGGGTATTTAAAAAATGTATAGCGGGGGACCACAGGGGCCCCCGCAGCCCCGGGGACCGCCAACTCCCCGGGGCTCTCTTTTTAAAAAACAAATTACCTGTGTGGGGGGCTCGAGCCCCCCCACATGCCCCAAGGACCACCTCCTCCCCGGGGCACTAACTAAATACAGGGGGTCCATTATGGATGCCCGAGCCCCGGGGACCACCACCGCCCCGGGGCTTTGCAAATGTTGGGAGGGGGGCCGTACAGCACCCCTCCTGGAGCCTTTGATGGCCCTGGGGACCGCCACCCCCCAGGGCCGGCTCCTGCAGTGTCCCAGGGTGCCCACCACCGGGACACTGCTGTTTGCTATGGTAGGGCGGGAGTACGTCTCCCGCCCTACCGTAGCAAACTCTGGTTTGGATTTTGGAAGAGAGAGCAGGGAAACCTGCTCTCTCTTCCAAAATCCAAAGCAGATTGCTTTTCCACACGGGGAGCTGCATGTCAGCAGTTCCCCATGTGGAAAAGCAATGCCGGCTCCCGCAGGACGCGGGGAGCCGGTGGGACCGTGGGGGCATTGGGGCTCCCCCCACGGTCCCCAACGAAGTGACCAGGCTCCGGGGGATGGGGTCCCTGGGGTTACAAGTGGCCCGGGAGGGGGGCCACACGGCCCCCCTCCCCTCAAAAAAATAAAAATAAAGGATAAACATGCTCCGGGGGATGGGGTCCCCGGGGCGAGTATAAATTAATGGTAGGAGCCGGGTTTTTTTTCCGTAAAATTTGGAGTCGCGACCCTAGCGCGGCGCTCAGCGCGGCCCCCTGGTGTGAATGCGAGGGGTGCGCGGCTCCCAGCGCGGCCCCTGGTGTGAACGTAAGGGGTGCGCGGCTCCCAGCGCGGCCCCTGGTGTGAACGCGAGGGGTGCGCGGCTCCCAGCGTGCCCCCTGGTGTAAATGTGATGTGTGCGCGACTCCCAGCAAAAATATTTAAGATTTTTTTATTATAAACCTAGGTTATATGTTAGGATATTGGGTGGCTCTAAAAAGAGCCCTTGTGTTTATTGGGAGATTTTTGTAGCTACATGTACGTGCCGATGCAGAGTCTTAAGTTGTTGAGAAGGACTCTGTTTCCTTATCTGTGAAATGTACACCATCACTCTTGTAGATGCCATCCATATCAAAACGCAGATTGTTGTTGTATATGGACCCCATACTATGGTCTCTGAGATAAGCAGAAACAGCTTTATTGAAATTTTTTCTAGCTTTCTCAATCTGTGGACAAAATTGATTGGACCATGTCGTTGGCATATGTTAGAGTAGACAAAGGCAGTTTGGGGGAAAAGCAACATCAATTTTGCAAAGGTGTCCTTCATTAGCATTTCCAGACCTACCCCAGTCAATGTGCCTAGGTCATTGCCACCACAGTGCACAATCATGAGGTCAGGGGGTTGGAGATGCAAAAAGGTTTTAACCAATGACATCAATTGGTGCCACTTTAATCCTCTCTGTCCAATCCATTTAATGTCTACATTTTGCAAAGCTAGGTCTTTGTCAATACCTCTGCTTTCAGCATACCTTTTGCACCAGAAAACATAGCTGTGCCCAACAATCCACACTGAAAACATCTTGAAGGGATCTCTGTAGGTAATCAAAAGATGTCTGTAACTGAGGTAGGCAGGTGGTAGAATGAAAGATATCTAAAATGGTGGACAAGATGCTGTTTTTAAGAAAGTAGAGATTTGATTGGCTGTTTAAGAACATTCTACATTCAAATATAGGGTGCGTTTTACTTTGTTTAGAAAGCATGTTTCTTATTGGTTAGTAACAAATGTTTGAAAGGTACCGCAGAAAGGATAAGGGCATGCTTTGCAAAAGCAACCATACTTGCTGTTGTAATTTGCAACATTCTGGGGTGAACTTTTGACCTGACAGTTAAGTTAAATGTTGCATGAGCTGTTGCTATGGAAACTGGCATTAAGCAAAAGGGGTGAAAATGTCAGTTGAAAAGTGTTATTCTCTATGACCAATGGAAATTCGTTTTTCAATTTGAAAATCTCTGGGAAGCAATGCCATTTGTGGCTTATGTGTATATGTATGGAAAAATAGAGGGAAACTTTGCCAATACTGGTTTGACTTTGGAAACTGTGGTGTTCTATATTGACTGTGTGTTAAACAAAATCCTGTCTGAGTGTGTGAGATTTTTCAGTCAACATATTTATTTCAAAGGTGAGTTATATATTTTTGAGGTTTATTTAAAATAGATTTGACATTTTTATGAAACAGTGTTGTTTGAATTAAATTATTAAATGTACAGATGTATATTGGGATAATTTCTATTGTATTTGAAGTTTGTAATATATATATTTTTAAGTGTGTTGAAAGGTATAGTTGAATGATGCCTCTTATTTATTATTAATTGGTTAAATATGCACTAAGAATGTGTATTTTCAAAAATGTTCATATAAGGTGCAGTTTATTAGGCATGATTATTTCTTCTCTGCAGAAAGGTATAGTTTAATAATATTGCATTATTATAGATAGTTTCGTAAAATGAAGTACAACTGTGCTGTTTGCAAAATGATCATATAAGGTGTTAATAATTAAGATTCTGTTATTAGTTTGTACAGTTTGTGCGGTTTTAGAAATCCTCATAAAAAAGGTGTTGTTTAATAGTCTTTTTCATTAAGTCTGTTGAGAGGTACAGTTTGATGATGTCGCATATTTCTAGATTTAATGGACAATATGTAGCTCAAAAGAAAACCAGTACATTTTACTCTTTCTGGTATGTAGTAGTTATCTACTTAAGTAGATAGTATGTCATGACTCATGTATTTGTTTAGATTGTATTTATATAGTTCTATGTATATTTACTGAATTAATGAGAGGTGCCTGACAGATTAGAGGAGTGCAAAGGTAGTGAATATGTGATTTTATAAGTACATGAGAAGTGATTTACTGGTTCTATATTGTCCAATCTCGTAGTTAGTATTAAGTACTATCCATGCATTTGTGGAATAAGTCATACAGTAACTTATGTAGTGGTAAAATCGGCAATACAGTACATATGCAGTCCAGCAATTCCTCTGTCACTCCCTGTGGACTCTTTTAATCAATCTGCCATGTCCTTATTTAATCACTGTGCCAAAACCCAAGCAGTAATAAATTCACCATGCTATTACCTACCAGCACTCTAACTATCCAGTCACTATCCATGCCCTTGTACAATGACTCAGGCATTAAGACACGCAGTGCTACAGTTAAATGTGCACAATCTATGCAGTCCCCTAACCCCCTGCAGACTACTGATTCACTCCTGCAAAAACCCAGGTAGTAGCCATGCAGTCCACCAATCACACTGTCACTCTCTGTGCACTCCTGCAATCATCCTGACAGAACCATGTCCTTATCTAATCACTGTGCTAAAACACAAGCACTTATAAACTCACCCTGCTGTCAACTACCAGCACTCTAACTATCCAGTCACTATCCTTGCACTTGTACAATGACTCAGGCATTAAGACACGCAGTGCTACAGTCAAATGTGCACAATCTATTCAGTCCCCTAACCCACTGCAGACTACTGATTCACTCCTGCAATAATCCAGGTAGTAGCCATGCAGTCCACCAATCACACTGTCACTCTCTGTGCACTCCTGCAATCATCCTGACAGAACCACGTCCTTATTTAATCACTGTGCGAAAACACAAGCACTTATAAACTCACCCTGCTGTCAACTACCAGCACTCTAACTATCCAGTCAGTATCCATGCACTTGTACAATGACTCAGGCATTAAGACACGCAGTGCTACAGTCAAATGTGCACAATCTATGCAGTCCCCTAACCCCCTGCAGACTACTGATTCACTCCTGCAATATTCCAGGTAGTAGCCATGCAGTCCACCAATCACACTGTCACTTTCTGTGCACTCCTGCAATCATCCTGACAGAACCATGTCCTTATCTAATCTCTGTGCCGAAACACAAGCACTTATAAACTCACCCTGCTGTCAACTACCAGCACTCTAACTATCCAGTCACTATCCATGCACTTGTACAATGATTCAGGCATTAAGACACGCAGTGCTACAGTCAAATGTGCACAATCTATGCAGTCCCCTAACCCCCTGCAGACTACTGATTCACTCCTGCAATAATCCAGGTAGTAGCCATGCAGTCCACCAATCACACTGTCACTCTCTGGGCACTCCTGCAATCATCCTGACAGAACCATGTCCTTATATAATCTCTGTGCCGAAACACAAGCACTTATAAACTCACCCTGCTGTCAACTACCAGCACTCTAGCTATCCAGTCACTGTCCATGCACTTGTACAATGACTCAGGCATTAAGACACGCAGTGCTACAGTCAAATGTGCACAATCTATGCAGTCCCCTAACCCTCTGCAGACTACTGATTCACTCCTGCAATAACCCAGGTAGTAGCCGTGCAGTGCCCCGATCACACTGTCACTTTCTGTCCACTCCTGCAATCATCCTGACAGAACCATGTCCTTATCTAATCACTGTGCCAAAACACAAGCACTTATAAACTCACCCTGCTGTGAACTACCAGCACTCTAACTATCCAGTCACTATCCATGCACTTGTACAATGACTCAGGCATTTAGACACGCAGTGCTACAGTCAAATGTGCACAATCTATGGAGTCCCCTAACCCCCTGCAGACTACTGATTCAGTCCTGCAATAACCCAGGTAGTAGCCATGCAGTGCCCCAATCACACTGTCACTCTCTGTCCACTCCTGCAATCATCCTGTTAGAACCATGTCCTTATCTAATCTCTGTGCCGAAACACAAGCACTTATAAACTCACCCTGCTGTCAACTACCAGCACTCTAACTATCCAGTCACTATCCATGCACTTGTACAATGACTCAGGCATTAAGACACGCAGTGCTACAGTCAAATGTGCACAATCTATGCAGTCCCCTAACCCCCTGCAGACTACTGATTCACTCCTGCAATAATCCAGGTAGTAGCCATGCAGTCCACCAATCACACTGTCACTCTCTGGGCACTCCTGCAATCATCCTGACAGAACCATGTCCTTATCTGATCACTGTGCCGAAACACAAGCACTTTTAAACTCACCCTGCTGTCAACTACCAGCACTCTAAGTATCCAGTCACTGTCCATGCACTTGTACAATGACTCAGGCATTAAGACACACAGTGCTACAGTCAAATGTGCACAATCTATGCAGTCCCCTAACCCCCTGCAGACTACTGATTCAGTCCTGCAATAACCCAGGTAGTAGCCATGCAGTGCCCCAATCACACTGTCACTCTCTATCCACTCCTGTAATCATCCTGACAGAACCATGTCCTTATCTAATCTCTTTGCCGAAACACAAGCACTTATAAACTCACCCTGCTGTCAACTACCAGCACTCTAACTATCCAGTCACTGTCCATGCACTTGTACAATGACTCAGGCATTAAGACACGCAGTGCTACAGTCAAATGTGCACAATCTATGCAGTCCCCTAACCCTCTGCAGACTACTGATTCACTCCTGCAATAACCCAGGTAGTAGCCATGCAGTGCCCCAATCACACTGTCACTCTCTGTCCACTCCTGCAATCATCCTGACAGAACCATGTCCTTATCTAATCACTGTGCCAAAACACAAGCACTTATAAACTCACCCTGCTGTCAACTACCAGCACTCTAACTATCCAGTCACTGTCCATGCACTTGTACAATGACTCAGGCATTAAGACACGCAGTGCTACAGTCAAATGTGTACAATCTATGCAGTCCCCTAACCCCCTGCAGACTACTGATTCAGTCCTGCAATAACCCAGGTAGTAGCCATGCAGTTCAGCAATCACACTGTCACTCTCTGTCCACTCCTGCAATTATCCTGACAGAACCATGTCCTTATATAATCACTGTGCTGAAACACAAGCACTTATAAACTCACCCTGCTGTCAACTACCAGCACTCTAACTATCCAGTCACTATCCATGCACTTGTACAATAACTTAGGCATTAAGACACGCAGTGCTACAGTCAAATGTGCACAATCTATGGAGTCCCCTAACCCCCTGCAGACTACTGATTCACTCCTGTAATAACCCAGGTAGTAGCCATGCAGTTCAGCAATCACACTGTCACTCTCTGTCCACTCCTGCAATTATCCTGACAGAACCATGTCCTTATCTAATCACTGTGCCGAAACACAAGCACTTATAAACTCACCCTGCTGTCAACTACCAGCACTCTAATTATCCAGTCACTATCCATGCACTTGTACAATGACTCAGGCATTAAGACATGCAGTGCTACAGTCGAATGTGCACAATCTATGCAGTCCCCTAACCCCCTCCACACTACTGATTCACTCCTGCAATAACCCAGGTAGTAGCCATGCAGTTCAGCAATCACACTGTCACTCTCTGTCCACTCCTGCAATTATCCTGACAGAACCATGTCCTTATCTAATCACTGTGCCGAAACACAAGCACTTATAAACTCACCCTGATGTCAACTACCAGCACTCTAACTATCCAGTCACTATCCATGCACTTGTACGACTCAGGCATTAAGACACGCAGTGCTACAGTCGAATGTGCACAATCTATGCAGTCCCCTAACCCCCTCCACACTACTGATTCACTCCTGCAATAACCCAGGTAGAAGCCATGCAGTTCAGCAATCACACTGTCACTCTCTGTCCACTCCTGCAATTATCCTGACAGAACCATGTCCTTATCTAATCACTGTGCCGAAACACAAGCACTTATAAACTCACCCTGCTGTAAACTACCAGCACTCTAACTATCCAGTGACTATCCATGCACTTGTGCAATGACTCAGGCATTAAGACACGCAGTGCTACAGTCAAATGTGCACAATCTATGCAGTCCCCTAACCCCCTGCAGACTACTGATTCACTCCTGCAATAACCCATGTAGTAGCCATGCAGTCCACCAATCACACTGTCACTCTCTGTCCACTCCTGCAATCATCCTGACAGAAGCATGTTCTTATCTAATCACTGTGCCGAAACACAAGCCCTTATAAACTCACCCTGCTGTCAATTACCAGCACTCTAACTATCGAGTTACTATCCATGCACTTGTACAATGACTCAGGCATTAGGACACGCAGTGCTATAGTGAAATGTGCACAATCTATGCAGTCCCCTAACCCCCTGTAGACTACTGATTCACTCCTGCAATAACCCAGGTAGTAGCCATGCAGTCCAGCAATCACACTGTCACTGTCCGTGCCCTCCTCCAATCATCCAGTCAGTACCATGTCCTTATCTAATCACTGCGCCAAAACCCAAGCACTTATAAATTCACCGTTCTGTCAACTTGCAGCACTCTAAGTATCCAGTCACTATCAATGTACTTGTACAATGACTCAGGCATTAACACATGTAATGCTACAATCAAATGTGCACTATCCATGCAGTCCTCTAACCACCTCCACACTATTGATTCACTCCTCCAATTACCGAAGTAGTACCCATGCAGTCCAGCAATCACACTGTCACTCTCCGTGCACTCCTCCAATAATCCAGCCAGTACCATGTCCTTATCTAATCACTGCGCCAAATCCCAAGTACTTATAAATTTACTGTACTGTCAACTATCTATGTACTTGTATAATGACTGAGGCATTAAGACATGCAGTGCTACAATGAAATGTGTACTATCCATGCAGTCCCCTAACCACCTACACAGTACTGATTCACTCGTCCAATTACCCAGGTAGTACCCATGAAGTGCAGTAATCACACTGTCACTCTCTGTGCAGTCTTCCAATCATCCAGCCAGTACCATGTCCTTATCTAATCACTGCGCCAAAACCCAAGCATTTATAAATTCACCATTCTCTTTCGTTGCAGTACTCTAATGATCCAGTCAGTACCCATGTACTCATGCAATGACCCAGGTACTAATACATCCAGTATCACAATCATCTATCCACTATTGATGCAGTCCTCTAAATACGTAAACACTACTCATTCAGTCCTACAATTATCCAGTTAGTACCTGTGTACTGCAGTAAATGGATTGTGATTTTAAAACAAAGCGTTTAAATGGTTTTTATGTACAACGTGTTTGTTTAGTAATACAATAGTATATTTTATAGATTTATTTTAATAATATTATATATTTTTTTTTTTTAACAGATATTGTTCATCATCATTAAAAAAAACTTACCATGACTAGAATAACAGAAAAGAGGAAACAACAAAAAAAGGACTATTATTTGAAGAAAACACAACAGCAAGAATTAGATGAACTACAACATGTGGGAAAAAAGAAAAAGTCTTGTGGTAAGAGAACAAAAGAATTTATTAAAAGACTTTCAAAGAGTAGAAACAATTTGCACAATGTAGAAAGTAGAAAGAATATCTCAACAACAAAGAAGCATAAGAAGAAAAAAGGCGAAATTAATGGGAAATCAAGTTTTAAAAAAACAATGTATGGTAAAAGGAGAAAGAATCAGTATGAAGAAATTAGAAAGAGAATGTTTTACAATAGAGTTGTCTTTAATTTGTTGAAAGATGTGAAGAAATATAAAAAAAGATCAGCATTTTATAAAAAGAAGAAACAGATTGAAACTATTGTTGAGAAGGCTGTTGAATTAAAAAAAAATTATTCATTTTAGTTTTAAACAGAATTTGATCATTAGAAAAGCCAATACATTTTATGAAGGCCAAAAGTAAAAAGAAGAGAGTAATTAACAGAACTAACTTTTGTGATATTTTTTTGGGTGAATGGAAACACAGTTCAAGTTCAGAGCCTTTTTTTAATGAAGAGAGCTATTTTCAAACCAATACATTATTGTATGCAGTTGATACCAGTGGTCGTGCTTATGAAGTAAAAAATGGTTGTCCAATTGAAAAAGAAAAGATGGTTCCTAGAAATGTAGAAGAAGTGATAGGTGATGAAGTTCTAGGGAGACGTACTAAAGCCCCAGTGTATACTTGGATTGTAGTAGTATTTGCAGTATACGACAGGAATCTATTGATATTTTACGCAATTTCTTACGAGAGTATAGTAAAAAAAGTGTTAAACAAAAGATTAAGATGTTGCAAGGACTAGATCCTTGCAGAGTGAGAAAAAATACTGGTTTGCAAGGTCATTCTCTGGCTTGTCTTTCTAGAAAAGTATGTCAAAGTGTTTTTCATCATTTTAGAATGTTAACAGTACATCATTCTCAAATGCGGAAGTTAGTCAGAAGATTGTATTACGCAAAAAGTCCAGCAATATTTTTAAATGACTTAAACAGTGCTCTTTTGCATGGGTCAGTATCAGATGTAAAAAAAGTTAGTGATGATATAGAGTTTCGTTACTTTGGTCCTGAAGAAGAGAGTAGACAAAGTGAGAAATTGATAGAAGTAGGTGTTGAAGAAAATGTGGAAAATAGTAGTACAGAGAAGTTTGAAGAAGAAATTACAAAGTTTAAGGTAATTTCGTGTGAAAGGCCAAATTATACTTGTATTTGTTGTCGACGAACTCACTATAAAAATCAGACTAGGAATGTTGATCTGTACTTTAAAAAGTGAAAGAGAAAATAATGATAAGTGGAAGGAATTTGCAACTTATTTGTTGGTAGAGGATTGCTTTGATTTTGGTACCGATCAACATATTTGTAAATATTGTTATAACAAATTAGAGGATAATAAAATGCCAGCTAGAGCTGTCCATAATAATCTAGAGTTGGTAGCTATTCCTCCAGAACTGATAGATTTAAACACGTATGAGTCTATTCTGATTAAATCTGTGCACCCGTTTCAGGCTATTGTTCATATGGAGCCTAAAACAGGTAAATTGCCTCCCACAGATTTACAGAGAGGATTAAAAGGAAGAGTTGTATATTTACCTCTAGATTTAAAGAAAAATATTGAAACTATTGGTGTAGAGAAAGAAGAAAATGGACCACTAGTTATTCTAGTTAATGGTGTTCCTACAAAGAGTAAGAAAATCTGGCAGGAATTAGTGGATGTCAGGAAAGTGCAAAAGGCAACATTGTATCTTATAAAAAACAATGATTACTACAAAAATGTGTATGTGGAAGAAGAAGAAATACCTTTAGGAGATGATAGTGAAATGTCAAGTGGTCAAATTGAGAAAGTGGACATGTCCAAAAGTGAAGAAATTTATGAACATTATAGTGTACATCCTTTACATTCCAAAGAAGTGATGGGGAATACTATTGAATTATTCCAAATGAAGAAAGCGAACGGGATTCCCATGAATGTTTGGGAAAAAAGTTTGGAAGCTCGTTTTCCCCAGCTCTTCCACACTGGAAAAGGTGGACGATATGACGAACGATCAGTACAGATTCCTGCATCAGAATATCGGACAACAAGATTGTACGCAGAAGATAAAAGATTTCGACAATGTATCCCATATATATTTCATCTTTTGTTTGAGAGTGACTTGTCTGGACTTTCATATGTAGTCAACCACATATTAAAAACAGGAGTACATCTTCAAAATGTTTCTGCAAAGGAATTTATGGATAAAGTACATGAGAGAGATGATCATTTAGAATCTCAATTGATTAATTTGATGGCATGTCAGCGTGGTACTAATGAGTATTGGTATCGTCGTCATGGAGAACTTAAATGCATGCTAAGGAACTTAGGAACTCCTACGTGGTTTGTTACCCTAAGCTGTGCTGAATACGCATGGGATGATTTACTTGAATTTCTTGGAGAAGCAAATTCAAATATTAAAAACATTGAATTCAAGACTCCTGGAGAATTGTGTTCCTTGGATCCTGTAAATGTATGCAGATATTTCAATCATAGGTTTCAAGCTATGATGTCTTTTATCTGCAATAAAAGAATCCTCCTCTTGCAGAAGTTATTGATTTCTTTTGGAGAAAGGAGTATCAAGCTAGAGGTGCTCCTCATATACATATGCTTTTATGGCTCAAGAATGCACCCAAATTTGGAACTGATTCGGATGAGACTGTTTTATCTTTTATTGAAGACTATGTTACATGTGCTATACCAAAAACAAGAGAAGAAAACACCTTAAGGCAACAAGTGTTACGGTTTCAAACTCATCGATGTGGCAAATACTGTCGACGGAAATACAAGTCGAAGGAAAAGTTTTATACCAAATGTTGTTTTGGATTTCCACGTCCAGTAATATCCAAAGGAAGAGTGAACAGTTTCAGGTCAGCAGTGAGACATACCATCACTAGAAAATCTACCAAAAATACTTACAATTTAAAAAGAAGTGAACAATCAAAGTATATTAATGATTATAATCCAGTTATTCTGTCGATGTGGAATGCTAATATGGATATCCAGTATGTTGCGGATAATTCCATTGCTGTTGCTCGGTATGTAACATCATACATAACAAAATCAGAAAAGACGGAGTTGAAAGAAATGTGGGAAGAAATTTCCCAAGAGAAGAGTCTTAGTAAGAAATTGTACAGCTTTAGTTTGAAGATGCTGTCCCATCGAGAGATTGGAGCGTACGAATGCTCAGATCGGTTGTCCTCTGCAAGTTTATATTCAAAGTCAAGAGGAATCATTTGGGTAAGTGTAGGTCTTGCTGCAACGCGAAATCGAGTACTTAAATCTATACAAGAAATCGAATATTTAGCATTAAATGAACCGGAAAGCACAGATATTGTTAAAACAAAGATGTTGGATACATACTATCCAAATAGAAGTCCTCATCTTGAAAACATATGTCTCTATGAAGTGCTGCAATATTACAGTTTTAAGAGAAATACTACAGAGAACATAAATGAAGAAAAATATGCAGTGATTGGTTCAGAAGGATGTTTGGTGAAACATAGTAAAGGAAATCTGATTAATCATAGGAAACTGAGTTGTGATACTCCTGATAAAAGAGAATTTTACTATTTAGCACTTCTGCAACTCTTCAAGCCTTGGCGTACGGAAGTGGAATTTCTTGGAGATTTTCAGTGCTATGAAGATTCTTTCAATGCATGTAAAGATAGCATTGAATGCACAGTTTTTGCAAATTATCTCAAAATGTTGAATGAAGAAATTGATCAAGAAGCTACTATTGCAGCTGAGATTGCTAGAGACAGTTCTCAAGACAGTCAAAGTTCTGCTCCACTGAGTCAAGATCCACTAGTACAACCAATTCTTGAAAATGAAGCAGCAATCGCCATGAGTGAAGTGGAAACAGCAATGCATCAAGCTCAAGAAGATATTATGGACTTAGGAAACTTGGAAGAACAACTAAATATTGAACAGAAAGAAATATATCAGCAAGTGACACAACAGATTGACCATGGTTTTCTTCATGAAAAGACAGAATGCACATGCACATCATTTCAACCTATCCGAATGTATGTCAGTGGTCAAGCTGGTACAGGAAAAAGTTTCTTAATTAAAGTTTTGACCAGTTATCTACAGAAAACAACTGACTCACATTTGTCTTGTGTTGTAACTGCTCCAACTGGGTTGGCAGCACACAACATTAAAGGAATTACATTACATCGTTTACTAATGCTACCTGTAGAGCATGAAAACAAATTGGAATATCACAAGCTATCTGGAGAAGCTTGTTATGAAGTTTCAAGAGTGCTAGAGAAAATGAAACTTCTGATTATTGATGAGGTGAGCATGGTCTCAAACTTAATGCTTGCCTTTGTGCATTTAAGAATGCAGCAAATTTTAAAAACAGAATACAATGTCTTATTTGGAGGAAAACATGTGATAGTTTTTGGTGATCTACTGCAACTTACTCCTGTAAAAGGGCAACCAGTATTTAAAACGCTTGTGCATGAAGACACCAGAAAGGCTTTGGGAAGTGTTGGAAACGTTAACATTTGGTCATATTTTGAATACAAAGAACTTATTAAAAATATGCGACAGTCAAATGATGTAGATTATGGAACCATTCTTCAAGATATAAGAATTGGAGTATTGACAGAACATGGCAAACAAGCTTTGCAAAGTCGGCTACTTACAAACTTGTTTCCAAATGAAAATATAGTTCCAGAAAAAATATACAAAAAAATTGCAGAAAATAAATCTATAATCTGCCTAATGCCAACACTGCGAGAGTGTTCTACATTCAATGAAGAACTTTTAAAGCTCGAAAAAGAACAAATAATAAAAATGGAAGCCATTGATAAAATAGAGCATGAAGGAATTACTATTATTTTGACGGAAAAATTAAAAACAAAATTGGATTCTTTGGAAAAATCTATAGCTAAAACTGCTGGTTTAGAAAAGAATTTATATGTATGTGTAAACTGTCGGGTAATTTTACGGCGTAATTTGGATGTGGAAGAAGGTTTACTAAATGGAGCAATGGGAAAAGTTGTAGATTTTGTTAATTATCAAAATAGAGATGGAATTGAATTTTTGAAAATCAAATTTGATCAGATTGAAGAAGTAAAAGAAATTGCTCCTTGTTCTGTTCGTTTTTTGCTTGTTAAAGATTTGTATGTTCATAGAAAACAGTTTCCTCTTTCTTTGGCATATGCGGTGACCATTCATAAATCTCAAGGTTTAAGTGTAGACAGTGCTTTGGTAAACATTGGAAGTACCGTATTTAAAGAGGGTATGGCATATGTTGCTTTGTCCCGAGTCAGAATTTTATCTGGATTGCATTTGATTGATTTTGATGAGAGAAAGATTAGTGCAGATGCAAATTGTGTAGGAGAGTATAATCGGTTAAGAAGACTGTATGCTCTCAACTTAGGTGAATATCCTGTATATGAAAAACGTGTAGTAGGTCGAAAACGAAGATATGAGAATATCTGTAGTGAAGTTGAAAAGAAGAAAAAAATCAAGACAATGTTGAGATTCCAAACAAAAAGAAAAAGGACACTATTGCAGAGATTGTAGGATATCAGTTAGAAAATAGTTCAGGTATCAGCTGCTATGCTAATGTAGTGGTGAACGTCGTATTTTTTCTAGAAAATCTCCAACAGCAAATTATGGAGAATCGAGAAAAAGATGTTGTTCCTTGTTGCATTCTATTTTGAAAAATTGAGAACTGATAAAAGTAAAATCCAAAGTGTTCTGATATTCGGAATCTTCTGGATATATGTTCTGGTTCTTCGCAATTTACACAGAATGTGCAACAAGATGCTCAGGAATTTCTAATGTATATGCTTGCAGTATTGGAAGATGAAGGAATAGAAATTGAAAATCTGTTTGGACTTTGTTATAGATGGGAACAAGAATGTGAAAATTGTACATTTACTTCTACCACTAACATAGACACTGAAAGATTCATATATTTGACAATACCAGATTAAAACAATGTCTTTCAACAAATTAGTTAAATCAGCTAATCAAAACATGGAGTGTAGCCAATGCAAATCAGAAATGTTATCAACATTATTTATACAAATATTTGGACAATATATAATTTTAATGATACAACGTTGTAGACCAGATGGAAGAAAATTGGAAACTTTAATAATTTTTTTTGTAGCAAGTCAATTATCAATATCAGGAAGAACTTTTGTAGCAGTAGCAATTATTTTCCACGATGGACCTTCTACGACATCTGGACATTACACTGACTATTTAAAATGCAATAAAGGATGGACATATTGTAATGATGTTCATTTGGTTTTTAGATATCGTTTGCCTAACGAATTACCAAATTCATACCTAATATTTTTAAAGCCAAAGTTCTAAGAACATAATTTGGCCTATTGGGAATATGTTAATATGTATTAATAAGATTACTTTGGACAATTTCAGTATAAAGGATTTCAGGAATATCATTTGGCCTAGAGGAAAGATATTGATATGAATTAAGCAGTTTTTCTGGGATATTCTGACAGCAAATGTTTTAAAGAACATCATTTAGAGTATATGAAAGTTATGAAGAATTGCTGATTGAATTATTGTTTCTGTTCTTTCATATTGTAGTTACAAAATTCTCTTAGAAAGAATCATTTTATATATTTGATATTTGTATTATATGCAATGTTATTGAGGATGTTTTTTTACGCAACGTGCAGAGATAGTTGACTATGTTGAAAATATTTTTGACACAGATTTGTTTTTTTTTAAACAATCTTATTGATTGTTTTTTTTTGCCCGCTGTTATATGATGAGTAACATTGAAATCACTATCTATAGTGAAATTCAATATATTCAGTAGCATGGACTAATTCAATACCTCTGTCAATACCCAAGCACTTATGAATTTCCTCAGGTGGTCTTCTTGCAATACTCTAATCATTCAGCCAGTACCATGTCCTTATCTAATCACTGTGCCAAAACACAAGCACTTATAAACTCACCCTGCTGTCAACTACCTGCACTCTAACTATCCAGTCACTATCCATGCACTTGTACAATGACTCAGGCATTTAGACACGCAGTGCTACAGTCAAATGTGCACAACCTATGGAGTCCCCTAACCCCCTGCAGACTACTGATTCACTCCTGCAAAAACCTAGGTAGTATCCATGCAGTGCAGCAATCACACTGTCACTCTCTGTCCACTCCTGCAATCATCCAAAACACAAGCACTATTAAACTCACCCTGCTGTCAACTACCAGCACTCTAACTATCCAGTCACTATCCAAGCACTTGTAATCACTATGCCACTATGCACTAATCACAGAGACACTGTTCATCCACTAATGTAACAACTCAAAGAATAATGCACGCCTTACACATGCAGTCATCTAATCATACAAGCACTACCTATGCACCTATGGAAGCATCTACATACCACTGATGCACTCATGCAATAACCCAGACACTACTGATGCACTCATGCAATCACTTAATCACTACTGATGCACTCATTCAATCACACAAACACTACTGAGATATTCTTGCAATACCACAAGAACTAGTTATATACTAATGCAATCACCTAGGCATTTTTCATGCAGTGATGCAATCACCTACGCGTTACTCATGCAGTCGTACAATCATGCAGGCACTACTGATACACTCATCCAATCACCCAAGCACTACTCATACAGTCTTGCAATCAACCAAGGACTACCCATATATTAATGTAATCACCCAGGCATTATGCAAGCTCTCATAGAATAATGCAGGCATTGCCCAAGCATTTGTGCAATCATGCAGGCATTACCTCTGCACTCATACAAGCTCCTATGTAGTACTGATGCACTTATGCAATCATCCAGGCATTACTCATGCACTTGTCCAATCAGAGAGGTAGTATCCATGTACTCATACAAGCACATACGTAGTACTGATGCATTCATGCAATCACACTGGCACTATCTATGCGGTCTTTCAATCACTCAAGCACTACCTATGAACTCATTCAATAACCCATGCACTACCAATACACTCGTCCAATCACACAGACACTAGTGATGCACTCATGCAATAACTTACGCACTAACAATGCACTCTTTCAATCACTCAAGCTCTACATATGTGCTCATGCAATGATTCACGCATTACTATACAGTTATTGCTCTTTTTAACAGATTAGGTGGTTCTGGACAGAACCGTTTTTTTCTTCTTTTTAAATTTTTTAACTATTTTGAAATTTTTTGGGGTGTTTTTTTAGAAAAAGGAAAAACAACAAAACAAACTGTTGAACTTTGCAATTAAACTCTCATTGTCTTGCGGCAGCAACAATAGCATCTACAGACTGTTCGCCACAGCATACTAGTCTCTTGCACTTGTTGCAGTGCTGTTCCAAATTTCTGAACTCTGGACGGATGTCAAGTCCACGTTTTTGTCCAGAGGTGCTTGGTCCACCAGCCTGGTCTCTTTGCACTCCAGCTTCCTTGGCACGAAGATGCTCTTCATGGGCCAGATGTCGAGGGTGTATTGTCCTCAGATGTTTCCACATGCTAGCTGTTCCGCATGAGTATTTTTTGTTTTCACTTCCCCGTGAGAGCACCCTTGGGCATAGAGTGCAGCTCACCTTAGTGGCATTGACCTTTTTCTTCCCCTCTGGAATTGTAAAGAATTTCCAGACAAGGGACTCCTTCTTTTCTTTCACCTCTTCCTGCAACTCTTGTTCTTCTTTTGATTCAATGTTCACATCAGGAGTAGATGAAGCCATTTTTCTTTTTTGATAAACACCAAAAAAATGTTCAAGGCAGCTAAAAAACAAGTGTGTCTCCCCAGGATGATCTTGAAGCAATGAAAAAAAAGGGAGGGGGTCCTTCACATTCTAGAAAGCAAACTTTGTAAACCAATCGAATGCTTTCTTTTGAAGTCACATGGGGTGCGCGCACCAGCGCGCACTCAGCGCACTCAACGCGACTTTGCGAAAATATGTTTAACAATAATGTAACTTTATTACAAGTAGAAATATGTGATTTTTTAAATAGTTTAGATTATCTCTTGCTCTTATATACACTTTAAAGTTATATACATATAGTTTTGAGACATAAAAAAATTTGCGGGAGTCGCGCACCTCGCGCGACACCATACGCCTATGACGTAACGCGTGGCCCGGCTCCGCGCAACCGTCGCATACGCAACGCGCAGCCGGCGCGACCCCATACGTACATGACATAATGCGCGTCTTCGTACCGCGCACCCGTCGCATACCAAACGCGCATCCTTCACGACTTTAGCAATATGGAGGATAGGATCTGCGTACCGATCGAGCATACTACACGACCGGTACGCGACTCCAGTTTTTTGTCCAAAAAAAAAAAAAAAGATATACATATTTATTTCCAGAAGATACAAAACATTACATAATTATAAAAAATAAAAGAAAAAATTATTAAAAAATATTAGAGTTCAAAAATATTACAAAAAAAAAATACAAAAAAAATATAGGTTTTATAAAAATTTAAATCTGAAATTAATATTTAAAAAACCTTTGAAATTCACTAGAAAAACCATAGGTTTCAGAAACGTTATAGTTAGAAATTAGCATTTAAAAAACCTTAGAAATTCACTGAAAAAACCATAGGTTTCAGAAACATTATAGTTAGTTGGACATTTCACTCGTACAAAACCAGTGAAATTCGGCCGTTATAGTTAGTTGAGCTAACTATAACTCGCGCCCCCGCAATGCACTGCTGATGACGTCACATATTACATCACTCATGACATGGTCAGTGACATCACTCATGACATCACTGATGACATCTCAAATGACATCACTGATGACATCACTGATGACATCATCCTTGTGATAGAGTGGCAGAGCTCCTCTCACCCTAATATAACCTTTGATACACACACTCTAAATTTCAAACTAACATTTTCAAAACAATAGACACACCAAAACCAGTTACAACATACCCGTTCACTAATTCCAAGATCTACACACACATCCACTCATTCAGCAACAGTCCTATATAGTCACTCATACATGCACTCACTCGTCATATTTACTCATTCACCTATACATACACTCAGACACCACCACTCATCCATAGAGTTACTCACACATAAAGTCACACATGCAAAGAAAGTATTCAACATCAATTTACTTGCGTATACAAATATACATACACCCACCACAGTTACTTCTACAGAAACTAACACATACTTACTCTCTCAAACAATCACTGATACAAACACACACTCATTTATTCAGGTACTCTTCCAATCTTTCGCTCTCACATATACTCACTTACATACACTAATACTCCCATATACTAGTTTAAAACATATGTAGTTACTCATAAAGACACTACTGAGACATTCATTCACTCACCAACACACCCATACACATACTGATCCACCCATACAGTCCTGCACACATGCTGTCTTCAACACATACACACAGTGACTCACTCATTCACGCATCTATGCACTAAGTCATACCCCCACCGAACCACACAGGCACTCAGACACTCATACTGATACTCAAAAAACCGACTGATAACCCATAGTGACACTCATGTAGCTACTTAGCAACCCATGCAGCCACTTATACACAAAGTGAGAGACTGATACAGATATTTACACATTTACATATTATTCACTAACCCATACATTCACTAAGATATGCTTAATCAGTCAGTTATTCAATCAGTTTCACACAAACAAAATCATCCATTTAGACACATATATTCACATATTCTTCAATCGACCTTGACATATACATATATAAAACATATTTAATTTTCACAGAAACACACATTCACTGGATGATGTCATCAGTGATGTCATCAGTGATGCCATTTGAGATGTCATCAGTGATGTCATGAGTGAAAAAAACATAGGTTTCAGGGGCGTTATAGTTAGCTGAACATTTCACTCGTACAAAACCATAGAAATTCCACTGTTATAGTTAGTTCAGCTAACTATAACTCGCGCCCCCGCAATGCACTGCTCATGACATCACATATTACATCATTCATGGCATGGTCAGTGACATCACTGATGACATCACTGATGACATCTGAAATGACATCACTGCTGACATCATCCAGTGACTGTGTGTTTCTGTAATTTGCAAATATGTTTTACATATATTCTTAGGTGTATTGAAGAATGAGTGGGTGTATAAGTGTCTGGATGGGGGATTTTACAGGTGTGTGACTGATTGTATAAGTGAGTGATTAAACGTGTCTTACTGAATGCATAGGTTAGTGGCTAAACTGTGTGAATGTGTGTATCAGTCTGTCTGTTGTTGTGTAAGCTGCTACATGGGTTGGTCAGTAGCTACATGAGTGTTTATATGGGTTATTGATTGTTTGCCTGAGTATTTGTATGGGAGACTGAGTGTGTGTGTGGGTGGGTTGGAGGTGTGTGACTCTGTGCATTGATGTGTGAGTGGTTGATTCACTGGGTGTATGGGTTCAAGAGTGCATGTGAAACAGCTGTATGGGTGGGTGAGTGTGTGTATGGGTGTGTTGGTGAGTGAATGGATGTCTCAGTGGTACATGTGTGAGTAACTACATATGTAAAAGGCAGTATATGTGAGTGATGCTGTATATAAATGAGTATATGTGACAGTGAGTGATTGTGAGAGTGGCTGTATGGATGAGTGTGTACTTGTATCAGTGATTATATAAGAGAGTAATTATGCGTTAGTATCTGTATGAATTAGGGAGGTGGTGTGTGTATAACTGTATAGGTGAGTAAATGGGAGTGTGATTGATTCTTTGCATGACTGACTAGGTGTGTGAGTAACTCCATGGATGAGTGGCGGTGTGTGAGTGTCTGAATAGGTGTATGAGTGCATATCATAGTGTTGTATTGATGAGTAACTGCATGTATAAGTGAATGTATGGGTGAATGAGTGGATGTGTGTGTAGACCTATGAATCAAAGAGTGCGTATGTAGTAACTGGTATTGGTGTCTCGATGGTTTCAAAAGTGGTAGTCTGTATTTTACAGTGGGTGTATTAAAGGTTATATTAGACTGTGAGGAGGTGCATCAGATTTTCACGTGGAGGATGTCATCAGTGATGTTATTTCAGATGTCATCAGTGATGTCACAGACCATGCCATGAATGATGTAAAAGACGTGCATAAATTTTGTAGTGAAAAACTAACTGTACAGTAGTCTGTTATAAGTTATAATTTAACAATGTTTAAAACTTAATTAGCACTAATTAACATATAAGTGTGGAAAAAGTGTGACGGAGCAGCTATGATACCTGACTTTGAACAACAGCGTTCACAGTTCGATTCCCGGCTCCAGCGGCACGTTAGCCCACCACTATGTCACTGTGGGCAACACCTTGCTTAATCTTTCCGACGCCCCCGAGCGCTGGCACACCTTTCCAGGGTTAGCTGTACGCTTTACAAATGCTCGCATTTTTTTTATTTAAAACCATAGTGATGAGAACTATTATCACGTTATTTTTTTCTTTTATTCTGATAGATCATTTTTTTAATGTCTTCTATTTAGAATTACGGCAATCAATAAATGTATTTACTCATGAGAATGGAAATGACATGGTTTTCCGGGCAACAGTTTTTAAGCTCTCCAATGTTTGTACATATTAAGGACCTTATACGTGTTAGGTTCGAAATCGAAACTTTTTCTGCTTCACATTTTGTAACTTTTCCCAACACGTGCACAAGTGAAACAGTTAAAACGTGAGCACGTGTCAACTGTAAAACGTCAGATCTAAATGGGCGGAGCCGCATCTTCCTTCCATAGACTACTGAATAACCAAAAAGTATATAACCCACACCCGTTGATAGATTAGTTTCGTTTTTGCGAGTTATTTACGCATCTCCATTCAGTGATGCAGGTGCTCTTTTCTACAGTCGGATTCTTCTTTTGCGGCCACAAAACATAATCCTGAGTTGTAAGTTGTTTGATTATGCAATACTAGATATTTATAATACGTAGCTATTTGTCAATCTTTAAACACTTGTATTTAGAAAAAAGTGTTATTGGTAGTTTTTGCCATTTATATGTAACGTCAGCAGCTTGCTTTCAGAAACAGACAGAATACAGCAAACATTGTTCCTGTTCTGGCTCCTTTGAGCTCATATAGTGTGACTTTGTATATTATAATATTGACACTGTACTTGACCTCAGAAGTGTTGGTGACCCGTCGGCGCGAAGACTAAAGATTTATATGTAACGTCAGCAGCTTCTAGTTTGTAGTCTATTTCCCCCTTGACATCATATAGTGTGAGTATGTATATTATAATAACCACACATTATGATCTCAGAGGAGTTTGTGACCCGTTTGCGAAGACTAAAGATTTATATGTAACGTCAGCAGCTTCTGGTTTTTAGTCTATTTCTCCCTTGAGATCATATAGTGTGAGTATGTATATTGTAATATGAACATTTATACTGACCTCAGTGGAGTTTATGACCCGTCGACGCGAAGACTAAAGATTTATATTTAACGTCAGCACCTTCTCGTTCTTACTCTGTTTCTTTCTTGGGATCATATATTGTGAATATGTATATTATAATATTAACAGTCAATGTGATCTCAGAGCACTTTATGACCCGTTGGCGCGAAGATGAAAGATTTCGAAGTCCCGGAGAAAAGAAGCTGTCAACATACTCATCGCTAGAAAGTATTTCGTTATTGATCTTGTTTTGTATTGATGACTTCATTTTCCTTTTCCTTTTTGTGTGCCATCAGTGACACTGTGTATATTGTACGAGTGTGATATTTCCACACAACAGGAATTGGAGATTTCTCGCCGCCAGGAGTAAACCATCTGAAATACAGTTTACTGACCTTTATAACTTACTTGATCAGATATTTTTACAGTGACAATATTTTTGGAAATTGCAGTTTAAAAAAATTGTTTCCATAGATACTTTCTTAGTGAATACCTTTGATAAACCCTACATTTCTGAATGTTTTTTACTATTTCTATTTTTGTCTGTTGCGGTTCCTATTCACCTTCTCCCTATAGAATATATACGACCAGTAGTGTATATTATTATATTACTATCCTATATATTCTTAAAGGAGTACGTGATCTAAGCACTACGACCGAACTTTCCCGAATTCTACAATAATAGAAATTATAAAAAATGATAAAGCGTACATTTCTATGTAATATAAAGTGATTTGTGTTTAACTGTTTTTTACTTGTTATTGTTCTTGTGACCAGAGATGATGTAGTGCGGGAGTGTTTCTTGTAGCACCTCTTTTCTACTTTATCTAAAAGTAACTCATGCACTCTTATATTATCAAGAATATGGGGCAACACTTTTACAAACTATAGCAGAAAAAAAAAGGAGGATGTGCCCACGCTTAAGGGATATTTAATGAATTGCGTTTTTATTTGTCACCCCTTTGATATATACAGCTTCAGTTTCCGAACAAAGTATATTTGTAATTGCTTAATAAAAACTATTTCAAACCTAGACTGAAATTTTTGCTGCGCAACCACAGCTCCCCGTTGGAAAAGTAAACACCACATTATAACTAATCAGTGCTCCTGGGAAGTATCCCACCCGCAAACTTAATAAAAAGAAGCCCGCAACACACTTTGTTATTTTCCCGCCGTGATTTGTACACCCCACGCCAATTATATAAATGGCCCTTAAAATATATAAAAACTGTTTTTACCTTCACAATTCCTCTCCACCACCTTGTGACCACTGTACAGAGTTAATAGTGTTCCTACCCTGCCCGCTACTACTTTCTTTTCCCGTACTCCATTGAAGTGCATCACAAAATGGTTCACAAAAGTGAACCGTTCCCAGCCAATAATGAGCAAACTTGTACTAGGAACAGTTTAGCCAATAAAATGCCCATGGTGTTCCGCAGAGGGGGAGGGAATAGCTGCCAACACTTCTACTTTCAATGGTTTACAGCCAATGAACATTAAGCTTGAGAAGGTCCTGCTTGGAACACGTTACCCAATCAGATGTCCCTGATGCTCCGCGGAGGGGTAGGGAATGGCTGGCAACACTTCTACTTTCAATGATTTACAGCCAATGAACATTAAGCTTGGGAAGGTCCTGCTTGGAACACGTCAGCCAATCAGATGTCTCTGCTACTCCGCGGACGGGGAGGAAATGGCTGGCAACACTTCTACTTTCAATGGTTCGCAGCCAATGAACATTAAGCTTTGGAAGGTCCTGATTGGAACACGTCAGCCAATCAGATGTCCCTGCTACTCCGCGGACGGGGAGGAAATGGCTGGCAACACTTCTACTTTCAATGGTTCGCAGCCAATGAACATTAAGCTTTGGAAGGTCCTGCTTGGAACACGTCAGCCAATCAGATGTCCCTGCTACACCGCGCACGGGAAGCAAATGGCTGGCAACACTTCTACTTTCAATGGTTCGCAGCCAATGAACATAAGCTTGGGAAGGTCCTGCTTGGAACACGTCAGCCAATCAGATGTCCCTGCTACTCCGCGCACGGGGAGGAAATGGCTGGCAACATTTCTACTTTCAATGGTTCGCAGCCAATGAACATTAAGCTTGGGAAGGTCCTGCTTGGAACACTTCAGCCAATCAGATGTCCCTGCTACTCCGCGCACGGGGAGGAAATGGCTGGCAACACTTCTACTTTTAATGGTTTGCAGCCAATGAACATTGAGCTCGTTGTTGGAACACCTCAGCCAATTAAACGTTAATTTTGTTCCAGACACACGAACAGAACACGCCCTCCCACATAATATTAATTTTCGTGTAAGAAAGTGACACTGTCCGTGATAAAAGTGAACACCGCATTATAAGTAAACATTACTGCGCATTATATTAAAGGAAAGCTGCAATGGGGGGCATGGCTTGGACGGAGAAGATGGCGGACGTGTGAGCAGGGAGCTCCGCGCCAGCCGATCATTTCTCCTCCTGAAACCTGCGGCCGCGGCACACTACAGCTTCCTCTTCACCGGTCGGGTGTTGGAGGGCATCCGGAGGGCACTCGATCCGCTTTTCACGGATCCCGGAGCTAAGTGCTGTCGGCCGCGGCTGCAGACGCGGCAGGGCTGGAGGCGGCCGCGCTAGTCGACTCCTACGGCGGACATGAGATAAATTTACCTCCCGGCCGGCCAGCTGTGCGGAGGCCGCATCGACCGGCAGGTGTCCCTCCCGGCGCTGGATGAGTGCGGTGGCGCTCGGTGGCAGCATTGGTGGCCCGTGCGCTGCCTGTGGACCACGGAGGGTGCAGTGCCCCAGACCGCCATTCTCCTAGGGCAGGGGCGCAGTTACTGGAGGGCCCTGGGCATACACCGGTGGAGAGCGGCAGACGCGATGATGGTGTCGCCCTGAGCGAGGCACCAGGAGCTTGGATTACCCAGAGGGTGCTGGGCCGGATCGGGGAGGCAGGACCACTGTGCCCGGAGTGCGTGGGAGCGAGGGGCACGCTTGGACTTTGGCACGGAGGACGGAGGCCGGTAAGAGTGCACAGCGGGTGACCCCGTCCCCTCCACGCTGGGCTGGGGCCTGCAGGGACCCCTGCTGCTTCCGCTCGGACAGACTGAAGTGGCTTCTATCGAGGGACGCCCCGGGAGGTGACGGGAACCCCGGAGCTGACTGGGCCTAAGAGAACAGAGGTCGGGCCTATCACAAGGCGGGGGCCCCCTGGCCGGCCCTTGGAGTGAGCTGGGGTGAGTCTTTGGCCGCTGGGGACAGCGGGGGGAGTGGATCGTACCCACCCTGTGCATTGCGGTGACTGCCCTTCCACTGTGGGTGGCCCTTGGTGCCTTGGAGCTCGAGGGTTGGAGCCCGCTGGAGGCAAGGACCCCTCCGGGGATTATTGGCTGCCATGGGGAAACCTAGGAGTCGCCAAACTGGTGTCACAATGGACCCAGAAGATAGCACGCAAGAACAGTCCCTAACCAACCTCGATGACCCCACCCAGCGGCAGCTTAACAAAATCCTGGAGGCAATCGCAGACACCAAAGCGACCCTCCATCAGGACATTACTACAGTAGCGGTGGGACTTGGCCTGCTGCGTGAAGAACACAAAAAACTGTCGGAGAGGGTCAAAGAGACGGAGTCTAATGTAGCAGAGCTGGCACCTGCCCCAAGGCGTTGGAGCACCAGATGGGGGCCCTCACGGACAGAGTGGCTCAATTGGAATGCAGGGCGGAGGATGCTGAAGGGCGCAACCGGAGGAACAATGTGCGTGTCCTAGGTCTGCCGGAGGGAACGGAAGGCGGAGACATGGTGGCCTTCCTCGAGAACTGGTTCAAATCTGTTGTGGCGCCAGAGGGCCTCTCCTCCTTCTACACTCTTGAGCGAGCGCACAGGGTGCCGGCTAGACCTTTGGCGCCGGGGAGGCCCCCGCGCCCGGTGGTGGCCCGACTGCTCCATTTTCGCGATCGGGATCTCCTCCTACAAAAGGCGAGAGTGGACGGCCCTTTCACTGTTGATAACAGTAAAGTTTCACTCTTTCCAGATTATACGCTGAAAGTCCAGAGGAAACGATCTTCATAGCTGGAGGTCAAGAGGGCCTTAAGAGAGGAGGGTCTTCAATACTCCCTAATGTTCCCAGCCCGCCTCCGTATCATATTAGATGGGACCACCCATTACTTTGATAGCCCTGATGACGCGTGGGATTGGTTGGAGGCCTACAGGGGTGGGCAGCCTAAGTCTGGCGGCCCTAAGAGTGTTGGACAGCACCCTAAGGAGCAACAGAAACGACTACAACGGCGCATCCGCAAGGGGACCTCCAAGAAGCCGTCTACATCACAGACGGAGAAAGAGAGGGCGGAGGCTCTGCGGGCTGTGGTGGACCTGATGGGAAGCCAGGGCACGGCTCCGGGTGCAGGGACCGGCACCCCTGGAGAGTCTGGCAAAAATGAGACTGACACCTCCCACAGCGATAGTGTGAAGATGCCTGAGGTGACGCCTCGCACGGCGGATGGCATCATCTGATGAGTCTGGTAATCTGGGGCAGCTGTGCTAGCTGGAGACTTATTGTTTGAGTGTTGTCCGCCTCGGGCCCTGTGCTGTGTCTTGCTTATTGAAGGCTGGTGTGCTCTCCCTGAGAGGAACATTTCTTTTCAGTCCTCTTTTGCCTTTTTTCTGCCTGGCCTAACCCCCGTTGAGTGACTTACCAGGTTGAGCCCTCACTTAGCACGTATTGTTACGTAAGATGTTTGGGCAGCTGACCGTTGTTGGACTGCCCTGGGATCGTGGAGTTAAACACCATAATGTTTTTTTTTTATTGTTGTTTTTATGACCTGGACTGTTTGCAGAGGGATGAATATTGCATGTAATAGGTGGGCGGGGTGGGGATCCCGGCTGCCGGGAGGTTTCTTGATGGGTTATAGTAGGAATGGCTGAAACACAACAGCATATACGGTTCCTAACGTGGAACATTAGAGGGATGAGATCCATGGTGAAGCGTCATAATATCTACTCCTACTTGAGACGTAGGGACATACATGTGGCATTCTTGCAGGAAACCCACTTAAACCAGGAGGAAGCTGGGAAACTAAAACGACGTTGGAGGGGTCAGGTATTTGCGACCACCTGTTCCGCCTTTGCTAAAGGGGTGTTGATTTGGGTGAAACCGGGAGTTCCCTTTGCAGTAAAAAGATCATGGGTGGATGAGGCAGGTAGATATGTCCTAGTGGCAGGGAGACTGGCAGGGCGTGAAGTTACACTTGGAAATGTCTATGCCACTAATCAGGATCAGGTTGGCTTTCTGGACCTCTTCTCCGCTACCTTAGCGGGTAGCGCACAGGGAAATCTCATCCTTGGGGGGGATTTCAATTGTGTTGCGGATGTTGTTGCAGACCGGTCGCACCCACCTTTAACGGGGTCTCGGCACGCCGCACCACTTTGGGGTTTCGGGCATGGATGGAACATTGGGGGTTAAAAGATACGTGGCGGCTACAACACGATAGTCATAGAGAATTTTCCTTTTTCTCCCCAG
This sequence comes from Calotriton arnoldi, assembly GCA_963921515.1. NCBI lineage: Eukaryota > Metazoa > Chordata > Amphibia > Caudata > Salamandridae > Calotriton > Calotriton arnoldi. The sequence goes on along the minus strand of CAWUFW010018376.1, from coordinate 21,001 downwards.
TACACCAGGTGCATACGCGCCTTGACATGTTTTTATGCTCACCCGCTTTTAATAGTACCATCACGTGCACAGAATATCTGGGCCATACTCTGTCGGACCACAGCCCATTAATGATGACACACCAGCTGCTGGGGAGGTGCCCTCCTGTTCCCACTTGGAGACTCAACCCGGCATTACTGGACGATGACCCTTTTCGGGCCTCGCTGAATACTCTTCTTGATACTTATTTCCCTATCAATGCCAACACTGCATCCTCAGTCCGGGTGGAATGGGAGGCATTCAAGGTGGTGGTGCGGGGCCACTGTCTGGGACAGGCGACGGGGGTCTATAGGGAGATTCGCCAGGAGGTCCTCACTTTGGAGGAGAACATTCGCAGGTTAGATAACATTCAAGGTACAGGAGAAGCGGCTCAATTGGCGCTGCAAGAAGCGCGGGCGCGTCATAATGTGGCCCTTGAACGTTTACGCTGTTACAACTACAATGAGTATCTTGACAAAGTGCAGAGAGAGGAAGGGAAGGCGGGCCGTCTTTTAGCTCGATTGATCCGACCCGAACTTGGGGGCTCCCCTATTATGCAATTGGATGCAGAGGCTGGTGGGGTGCAGTACTGCCCTGATGACATCAACGATTCCTTTGTCGCATATTATGAACGCCTTTATACCGCTCCGGCGGAGGCCCCTGGTATTGTGATTGGAGAGTTTTTGGACTCTTTACCCCTTAGGGTGTTGGCGGATGAGGATAGGGAGGAGCTGGGAGACCCTATTACCCTGCAGGAAATTAAGGCTGCTATTCATGCGTTGGCAGCTGGGAAAACGCCGGGGCCGGACGGACTCCCGGCCGAATTTTACCAGTGCTTTTCTGATATATTGGCGCCACAGTTGGCCCGGATGTATGCAGATGCCTATGAGGCCGGGGTCCTGCCTGACTCCACTCGGAGTGCCCTGGTAATCCCTCTTCCGAAATTCAAATTGCCGAGGGCCGGAGTCAAAGATTACAGGCCCCTTTCCATGCTTAACCTGGATTTCAAGATCCTGAGCCAGGTACTGGCTGGTAGATTGGCTCCGCACATGAAGGCACTCGTGCACCCGGATCAGAATGGGTTTATACCTACCCGCAATACCTCCTACAACCTTCGTTGGCTTTATTCTATACTGTACCATGCTGACACTCCGCTCCACCCTTGGGCCGCGGTGCTTTCTGTTGACCTGGAAAAGGCCTTCGATACAGTGGGATGGAAGTACTTGTTTGAAGTGATGAGGCACATGGGGTTAGGAGACGAATGGATCCGTTGGGTGCAGTTGCTGTATGCGGCGCCCACTGCCAGGGTCCGTACGGGTAGGACAATCTCCAGGGAGTATGGGGTGTTTCGAGGGACTAGACAGGGATGCCCCCTCTCCCCCCTTCTTTTTGCCTTGGCGATCAAACCTATAGCCGAGAGACTGCGTCAGGGAGGTACTGGAATTGGGCTGGATTCTGCTGGGCAGATGCATTACATTTCCCTATATGCAGATGACCTTCTGGTGTACCTGGGGGATGCTGTGGCGGGCGCCCCGACAGCAATGCAAATATTGGAAGATTTTGCTGGCCTTTCGGGTCTGCGGGTTAACAAAGCAAAACGTACCTATTCCCTGTGGCTGGCCCCCTACCTAGGCCGGAAGCGCTGGCGCCCGACATCGTATGGGCTCAGAATACGTTTAAATATCTGGGTATCCAAGTGTTCCATTCGATAGATGACTTGACGGAGGGTAATCTCGGAAGGGCGGTGCGATCCCTACGAGGGAGTGTTCAGTTTTGGCGCACGTTGAAGCTGCCAGTGATGTCCAGGGTCTCTTTATCCAAAATGGTCATGCTTCCACGCTTGTTGTACTTTTTTGTCAATCTTCCTGTCCTTATGCCTAGCCGGTGGTTCCGTCCCCTGAATGCCCTGCTTCGGGATCTGGTGTGGGGTGATGGTCGCTCCCGGGTGTCACTGGCGACGCTGCAGCGCCCTGCAGCTGAAGGCGGCCTGGGAGTGCCGAATTTTGAATACTACATGCTAGCTGGTCAGTTGCAGTGGCTGGCGCAATGGATAGAAGAGGTAAATGAGGAGGGAACATTCTTGGCTCTCCCGGAAGCCCGTCCTCGATTGGTAATGGCAAAATTGCTACGGCCTAGGACGCCTACACCGTACTGTTCCTTGCTACAGCGCACTGCCTTTCAGGCCTGGCAGAGATGTGAGAACCGAGGACGGCGGGCTGCTAGGTACACTCCGGTGCTGCCCCTGGTGGGCTTGCCGCATGGTGACCCCCAGTCCGTCTTTACCGTTGAACAACTGGCCCCCTGGACGGATGCGGGACTAGACGCGGTCGGAGATTGTTTTTCGGACAAGTCCCTAATTCCCTTTGATGGCCTGGTAGAAGATTGTGGTCTGCCCTCTGGCCAGTTCCTGCAGTATGAAGCCCTGACCCGAACTTTTGCGCAGCTGTGGGAGGTGGGTAGAAACGAGCCGGAAACACATCCGGTGCTTCATGCCTTGTTCACGCTTGGAACGGCAAGGCACCTAGTGAAATGGTTCTACGTGGCTCTCCTGGAGGCCTCGGTGCATCCCTTGACCAGATTACGTGCTAAATGGGACGAGATTGGGGGTAAAGAATTGACAGATGTGGAATGTGTAGGGTCCTGCATTATCCCAAGAAAATCTCTCGAAACTCTCGCCTTAAATATATTCAGTTTAATTATACGCACATGGCTTACATGACCCCGCACCGACTTAACGTGACATATGGAGGCGAGGTTCGTTCTTGCCCCAGATGTTCTCATCCAGATGCGGACTTCGGTCATATGATTTGGGAGTGTGGTGCCTTGCGACCTTTCTGGGAAGCGGAAGCTAACTGAAGTACTGGGCAGAGATTTACCTCTCACACTACAGTCTTGCATTTTGGGCCTTTTTCCCCGACCGCCGAAACGGAAGGTGGGGAACAGACTTATAGACCTAGCGCTGGGTTTAGCGAAGCGCCGCGTCGCACTGGAATGGAAGTCTGCCAGGGGGCCACAGTTCGCGAATTGGCATAGAGATGTAATTGTGTGGGGTGGAGCCGAGGGTAGAGCACTCAGCTGGGAGGAATCCAAAGGGATGAGGAAGCTCCCCATGGCTGGCCAATGGCGGGAGGTGCTGGCGACCTGGGAGACCCCGGAGAGGCAGGAGGAGAGGGAGATGGGTTCGGACCCCGAAGCAGATATGGATGCACGCACAGGGGCGACTCGGCCTGCAACACCTATTGCTATTTAAGTAGGCTTGAGATCCTGACGGTGCACTATGTCCAATTGCTGAGTGAGTGTGAGCCTGCAGAATTTGTGTAATTGGAGGAGGCACTCTTATTGGTAGCTATGGGCCTCTCCCTTATGTGTCAACTCACCTGCTCTCTGCTATGACTTCTTTATATAAACGTTCCCCACCACAAGCCGAAATAGTGGTACATGATATGTCTCCCCCTCTGCAGAAGGTCTTTTGTTTGGTATTCTTTTCTGTTGCCCCAGTTGGGCCATTTGGTTGGGATTCATTTTATGAATATGCTATTGGAATACTGTTTTCCAAATTTGAAGTGGAATTTCGTTACTCTGAATCGCTACTTAAGTATCCTAGTGGATTGGTGTTTAACCCCATGCTGCACATTGTTAAGTATTGAGTATGACGTGCCATGTATGGGAATTTATGGCAAATATTCTGATGTATGATTATCCTGACAATTGTACTTAGGACTGTATGGAATGTGCCTCTTTTATGAGATTTGTATTGCAAAAATTGAAAATGTCAATAAAGATATTTAAAAAAAAAAAAAGGAAAGCTGCAATACGGCGCATTGTTATTTTCCCGATGGGATTTCCAGAGCCTACGCAACCTTGCCACAATACCGCGCACCGTTGTTCTGCAGACGTGATTTCCACATCTGCGGACTTGATTTACACGGCCTACGCAACATTCAAACTCCCTGCCTCTGCACCGTACAGACTGCTTAAACTAAGACCACAGTGTTCCTACTATACCCTCTTATACAATTTTTCTCTTTTGTTTCGCCCTACACCTTTCAACTCAGTCACAAAATGGCTGCCAACACTTCCTAGTTTGAACAGTTCACAACCAATGAGCCGCACGCTCGTGCTCATAACGCCTCAGCCAATCAGATGTCAGAATTCTCAAATATCGATATCTGTAAATTTTGATATTTCTCTAAAACTACTGAACTTACCCCATTTAAACAAAAGCGTGCTTTCTGGACCAAGACCTTTCTCCCTGCCAAATTTGGCGTAATTCCGTTCAGCAGTTTGACCTGTAGCCTTGTCTAAAGTTTCCTATGGAAATTGCATGGAGAAAACACGCTTTGGGACCCCCTTTTTCTCAGCCCCCTTCACGAATCACCCCAAACTTTCAAGATAGGAGCTCACCTGAAAAGAGGAACTTTTGGAAAATTTCGTAAAGATTCGTCAAACGACGCCAAAGTTATAAGCACATCAAAAATGTTTTTCCTATGGAAACGTGGTCCTAACTATAACTATCTACTGGCGACCGCCAGTAGAAACTATATATATATATATATATATATATATATATATATATATATATATATATATATATATATATATATATGTATATATATATATATATATATTCACTGAAAAAACCATAGGTTTCAGACACGTTATAGTTAGAAATTAGCATTTAAAAACCTTTGAAATTCACTGAAAAAACCATAGGTTTTAGGGACAGTTATAGTTAGTTGGACATTGCACTCGTACAAAACCCGTGAAATTCCCCGTTATAGTTAGTTCAGCTAACTATAACTCATGCCCCGCAATGCACTGCTGATGACGTCACATATTACATCACTCATGACATGGTCAGTGACATCACTGATGACATCACTGATGACATCTCAAATGACATCACTGATGACATCATCCAGTGACTGTGTGTTTCTGTAAAGTTTAAATATGTTTAATATATATAGGCAAAGGCGTATTGAAGAATGAGTGGGTGTATAAGTGTCTGAATGGATGATTGAGTAGGTGCGTGACTGACTCTACAAGTGAGTGATTAAACGTATCTTACTGAATGCATGGGTTAGTGACTAAACTGTGTGAATGTCTGTATCCGTCTGTCTGTTGGTGTGTAAGTGGATGCATGGATTTGCGAATAGCTACATGAGTGTCTATATGGGTTATTGATTGGTTCTCTGAGTATCTGTATGGGTGCCTGAGTGTTTGTGTGGGTGGGGTGTGTGTGACTCTGTACATAGATGTGTGAGTGGGTGATTCACTGGGTGCATGATTTGAAGAGTGCGTCTGTGATGGACTGCTTGGGTGGGTGAGTGTGTGTATGGGCGTGTTAGTGAGTGAATGTATATCTCAGTGGTACATGTGCGAGTAACTACATATGTAAAAGGCAGTATATATGTGTGTTAGAGTATTTAAAAGGCTATAAGTGAGAGTGTGTGATTGTGAGAGTGGCTGTATGGATCCGTGTGTGCTTGTATCAGTTATTGTATAAGAGCGTAAGAATGTGCTAGTATTTGTATGAGTAAGTGACCTGGTGTGTGTATAACTGTATAGGTGAGTAAATGGGTGTGTGATTAATTTTTGCATGACTGACTAGGTGTGTGAGTACCTCTATGGATGAGTGGCTGTGTGTGAGTGTTTATATAGGTGTATGAGTGCATATGATAGTCCTGTACTGAGTGACTGTAAGTATGAGTGACTGGACGGGTGAGTGAGTAGATGTGTGTGTGTAGACCTAAGAATCAGTGAGTGGGTATGTAGTTATTGGTATTGGAGTGTGAATGGTATTGCGAATGGCAGTCTGTAATTTAGAGTGGGTGTATCAAAAGTTATATTAGGGTGTGAGAAGATGCATGAAATTATCACATGGATGATGTCATCAGTGATGTCATCAGTGATGTCATTTGAGATGTCATCAGTGATGTCATCAGTGATGTCACTGACCATGTCATGAGTGATGTAATATGTGACGTCATCAGCAGTGCATTGCGGGGCGCGAGTTATAGTTAGCTGAACTAACTATAACGGGGAATTTCACGGGTTTTGTACGAGTGCAATGTCCAACTAACTATAACTGTCCCTAAAACCTATGGTTTTTTCAGTGAATTTCAAAGGTTTTTAAATGCTAATTTCTAACTATAACGTGTCTGAAACCTATGGTTTTTTCAGTGAATTTCAAAGGTTTTTTAAATGCTAATTTCTAACTATAACGTGCCTGAAACCTATGGTTTTTAGTGAATTTCAAAGGTTTTTTAAATGCTAGTTTCTAACTATGCCTACAGAGGTAGGACGTGAAAAAGAAGAAAAACACACAGAAAGAAGCAAAAGAAATGCAGAAAGAAGCAACAGAAGTCCACAAAGACGAAGAAAAGTGCAGGAAGAAGCAAGACATGTGCAGAAAGAACCAACAGAGGAGCAGAAAGAGGCCTTGTTGCAAAATCATCCTGTGGCCACAACTTTTTCAGACGGGTACTGGTGGTAACTGGCTCTGACTAACCAGGCCTAGAGCCAGTGCTATGCTAAAAGACACTTAGAATACAGTGAAAACACCTACATACACTAGGGAACACTATGCGTTGGGGTACCCCTGTGATTAGCATGACCTCCTCTGTAAGTCCCTAGTACATAATAGGGCAGGGGGATTAAAACTAAGAAACTAACTTGTAACATCAGGCCCTTCCCCCTCTCTTCACCTCTGTGCAAACATGCCCCGTGGCGCGTTTTAAGTTCGGAGATTAAGTCCCCTTGAATCCTGAGGGTCCCTGGGGTCCAACTAGCCCACCAGGTACTTCCAGTACGCGCCACAGAGCTGCGTTGCAGAGAGGTGTAAAGGGGCGTGGCCTCTGAACACCTCTCTGCAACGCAGCTCCTGGCGCATACTGGAGGTACCTGGTGAGCTAGTTGGCCCTCAGAGGCACTCAGGTTTGAAGGAGAATTAATTCCCAACTTAAAACGCGCCACAGGGCCTGTTTGCACACATGTCACCTTTAGCCCCTCCCCCTCCCTTCACCACTGTGCAAACTCGCCCCGTGGCACGTTTTAAGTTGGGGGATTAAGTCCCCTTGAATCCTGAGGGTCCCTGGGCTCTAACTAACCCACCAGGTACCTCCAGTAAGCGCCACAGAGCTGCATTGCAGAGAGGTGTAAAAGGGGCATGGCCTGGACCACCTCTCTGCAACCCAGCCCTGTGGCGCTTACTGGAGGTACCTGGTGGGCTAGTTGGCCCCAGGGACCCCCAGTATTGAAGGGGAATTCTTTCCCCAATTTAAAACGCACCACAGGGCGCGTTTGCAGAGTGGTTAAGGGAGGGGCGGGGCCTGACGCTCGTTCGCTTTTTTTTTCTCTTTTTTTTCTTTTTGAAGGGGGCTGTTGGCCCCCTTCCTTTCACTTTTGGTGCCCTGGGGACCCCATCCCCCAGGGCCTGATCCTATTTAAAAAAATAAAAATTTAAAAACAGTACGGGAAGGGGGCCACGTGGCCCCCCTCCCGTGGCCGATTCCGGCCCCGGGGACCCCATCCCACGGGGCATGGCCACTTTTATTTTAAATTTTTGAGGAGGGGGCTGCGTGGCCCCCTCCTAAGGCCTCTATTGGCCCCGGGATCCCATCCCCCGGGGCCGGCCTTGCGCATTTTTTTTTTGTTGCATTTTTTTAAAATAATTGTTGGGGAGGGGGGCTGCGTGGCCCCCCTCCCAGGCCACTAATGGCCCCAGGGATCCCATCACCCGGGGCCTGGCCACTCGTTGGAGACCGTGGGGGGTCCCCAATCCCCCCACGGTCCCGCCGGCTCCCCGCGTCCTGCGGGAGCCGGCATTGCTTTTCCATAAGGGAAGCTGCTGACATGCAGCTCCCCTTATGGAAAAGCAATCTGCTTTGCTTCATTGAAGCGAGAGCAGGTTTCCCTGCTCTCGCTTCAATGAAGCAAAGCAAGTTTGCAATGACAGGACAGGAGCTGCGCGGCTCCGTCCTGTCATTGCAAACAGCAGTGTCCCGGGGTAGGCACCCCGGGACACTGCAGGAGCCGGCCCTGGGGGTGGCGGTCCCCAGGGCCACCACAGGCTCCAGGAGGGGGCCGCGCGGCCCCCTCCCAACATCTTCAAAGCCCCGGGAGGTGGTGGTCCCTGGGGCTCAGGGGTCCAAACGGACCCCCACATTTCTTTAATTAGTGCCCCGGGAGGTGGCGGTCCCGGGCGTGTGTGGGGCTGGAGCCCCCACACAGGTAATTTTTAATTAAAAAGAAGCCCGGGGGTGGCGGTCCCCGGGGCTGCGGGGGGCTGTGTGCCCCCGCCATCATTATAATTTGAAAGCCCTGGGGTTTGGCGGGCCCCCAACTAACATTTAAACCCACTCCCGCATGCCCCCGGGACTTGGCCCACCCGGGGCAAAATACTCTCGAGCGCGGAGCCCGCGCTTTGTTTTTCACGGCGGGATCCGCGCACCCTAAGCGCATCCCGCCGATTTAAAAAAAAAAGAAATGTTTTTGGCCTCTGGGGTCCTTGTGGGACCCCTAAGCTAGGCCTAGGGGTCAGGGTGTTTCTACCCTGCCCCCTTTTGCGTTTTGCGCACTTGTTTCTTGTGCCTCGGTTCCACCGAGGAACAAGATGGCTGCCAACACTTCCTGGTTTGGAGTGTTGCCAGCCAATTAGCATACAGCTCGTGATCGGGAAGGTGCGCTCAGGGTGCGCGGACCCTCCGCGGCCATAGATATATATGTGGTTTTACTTTTGATTTTCTCAGCAACTACTGAACGGATTTACACCATTTAACAAAAAGGGTTCTTTCTGAACCAAGAACTACCTCTTTGCCAAATTTGGTCTAATTCCGTTCAGCAGTTCAGGCTGTAGCTGTGTCTAAAATTTCCTATGGGAATTAACATGGAGAAAACACGTTTTGGGACCCCCTTTTTTCTCAGCCCCCGCTTGCCGAATCACCCCGAAAGTTTCAGGATAGGAGCGGACCGGAGCGCCCCACGAGTTTTGAGAATTTTGCGAAGATTCGTCAACCGGCGCCAAAGTTATTTCAAATAGAATGTTGTGAATTTCCTATGGAAAATAGATCCTAACTATAACTATCTACTGGCGACCGCCAGTAGATAATATATATATATTCCAAAACCGTGGTCCAGTCATGACCACAAAAGCCTGAAGTGCACACCAGGAGTTTGCAATTATTCTTTCTTTATTGCCAACACGTCACGTCAAGACACTGGACAGACGCGTTTCAGCACGATTGCCTTTATCAATGTCAGTGTGGCATAATTCATTCATCAATTTAAAACAAACAGATATTCATTTTCATGGTGGCCATCTTTCAGTGGTTAACAAATTCGTAAATGAGAAACATTGTTTATTTAAAATCCCCTTATACATCATTCATTCTAATATATACACAATTATTTGAGGGATTTGATTATAATCCATGTGTGATTCAGATATCATCAACGTTCCTCTTTTGCTGCTAATTGATTTCAATTTCATAAATCTGCTAAGATTCATGTAATCACACCCTGAATGGGCTTTGGAGCAAGGGGTAAGTATTATTAAGAGAACACATGATGTTTCTCTTTATTCAATTGTACAAAAATGTATTCAATAAGGTCTACCGTGATTTGTACCATCCAGTCCTGAATGGGCTTAGGAATCATCGTTGTTGAAGTCGAGATGTACCGCCTAGGAAAAGGATTCTATATGTTACACATTAGCCTATATGTATCCACAGTTCCTCCTCGTTATTAAGTCCTCTCGGACTCCTAGTTTGCAACGCGATTATGTATTTTGATTCTAGAACCCTTAACTTTCTGATTCTGTTCCCTCCTCTTTCTTCCTTGGGCACTTGGTCTATACAAAACTATTTGAGCAAATTGCGGTTACTGTTGTGTTTATCTTCAAAATTCCACTGGATATGTGTGGTCCTTGTTTTTGATTGCCCGCTTATGCTCAAGCACTCTTTTTTTGGCCGGATGTATAGTGCTTCCCACGTATTGCTTTCCACATGGACATGAAGGGGAATATATAGTAAATCTGGAGTTGCAATTAAGCAGTTTGTTCACTTTTCTTTTAGTTTTCCTGTCAGGTATTTGAAATTCACGAACTTTCTATTTCTGCATGCTTTGAATCTCATGCATGGGTAGAATCCTGTAAACAAATCTTTTTTCTTTGCCCAGTCCTAAAAGGACTTCTTACCAAATGATCTTATAATGAGGGACCTCTCGAATATGTGATGAGGGCGGATAATGGGAGGTGTGATCCTATTGTGCTATCATGTTTTAGGATGCGCCAATTTCTGCGAAATATCTGAGACACTTCTGATGAGTTGACAGTATTGTCAGTGATCATTCTTATTTTGTGTTGCTCATGTTCCCCTCTTGATGTTTTATCTCTCTCTGATAACAGTTGTTGCCTTTGTATTTTGTCTGTCTTCTTAACCTCTTCTTGTAAGATCCCTTCTGAATAGCCTCTCTCTCTGAATCCATTGAGAGCCAGACCCTGTGCTTTTCTATATTCATCTACTGTTGAGCAATTTAGTTTCATGCTTAAAAGCTCTCCATGGGGGGCGTGGCCGGGCAAGATGGCCGATCGGACGTAGACCGTCTCGGCTCCCGGTCCACGTGTTATCCCGGAGCTGTCTCTGGTGGATCTCGACGCTGTGGAGCACTGAAAATAGCTACCCGGGCTGTCGGAGTACGCTGGGCATGACCTGAGCCCTGTCTTTTGCCCCGGAGCTGCCTACACCGGCAGCGCTCTGCCTTGTGCTGTCTGAGGGGGAGGCCTCGGTGCAACTCAACATGGCCGTCGGACCGCGGCCGCAGGACGCGGCATCCTCGCTCGCACCATAAAGGTACGGATCGGAGTGCGTGCTCATGCTGCGGAGACCTGCATACAGTCGCGGGCTGTCTGTGAGACTACGGGGCGGCCGGGCCTGGGAGACGCTCGCATCGTGGGCGGAGGCCGTTGCAGCATTTCCCGCCGCGGGTGCCTGACCCTGACATGGCGGCCGATATCGGGCCGGCGGCGATGGGGGCTGGAGCCTCAGTCCTGGGGTCTGTTGTATTTACGCCTGCCTTGTGGATGACTCGCTGGTGAGGAGGAGCGCCCGTGGAGCGGCGGCGAGCGGACCTATCGTGTGCTGCAAATACAGAGTCCCAGGGGACCTGAGTAGGGGCTCCCTCTGCAAGCAAACGTCTTGGGCCTGTGGTGATCGCGAGACATCCTGCGCGGGGGCACCACTGCCCTCTACTCGCTTTTCCCTCCTCGCCTACTACAGCTGAGACAAGCGACGAATGCAACAAGCGTGAGCGCTGCTGACCCAGTGATGCTGCTGAGTGGCGTCTAGAGGTGGGTCCCTTATGATCTTGGGGGTGTGGCCCCTACATCGCCTGTGGACCCGTCGCACCTGACCCTACACGGTCCGTTTGTGGCCAGATTTGGAGATTCTCCACTTTCCGTGCGGGGCTTCGGGGGTCCGAGTGGCCTCATCCTTATGCCGCCGAAGAAGGTGACGAGCAAGACGCCACATAAAGTTTTGGATTTCTTTGCGCCCGCTGACAAACGCACATCGCTGCGAGGGGACTCAGGTGCGGAAGCCATGGCCCTTACAAAAGCAGACCTGCTGTCTATGTTCAAGGACTTTAAAGCTGAATTGCGCAACGACCTTAGCCAAGATATTAAGGCATCCATGGACCAGCTCCGCACGGATCTCACGGAGCGTCTGACCTCCCTCCAGCAGGATGTGGATTCGGTGGGTACCAGAGTGCTGGACTTGGAGACGCAACATCAGGAGCATGGAAGGCTAGCCACCGAAGTACAAGGCGACGTCCAGGCCCTCAGGGAGCAGTTACATCAGGTGCAGCTTAAGGCAGAAGACCTTGAAAACAGAGCCCGGAGAGAGAATATACGCATCAGGGACTGGAAAGAGGGTGCAGAGGGACCTGATTTAGAAGCGTTCGTGGAGGGGCTCTTCGCTGAGATCCTGAGCCCTCAGATCCTAAAAATAAAATTGGATAGAGTCCACCGGGTGGGCACCATGCAGAGCGGCGAGACGAGGTGACCCCGCGACATCCTGGCAAAATTTCACTCGTACAAAACAAAGGAGGCGGTGATTCAGGCTGCCAGGGCGAGGACTCCATCTCCTTTCAGGGTCAGCCATGCACCATTTACCAGGATGTGGCGCCTTCCACGTTGGCGCGGAGACAGCTATTCCGACCCGTCACCGCTACATTACGAGACAACAAGGTCAGATATCGATGGACCTACCCCTTTGGACTCAGCTTTGAATATCAGAACAAGCGACGCCACATCACGGAGCTGCGAGAGGGTCTCGATCTGTTGGGCCTTCCACCCGAGGGGGGCGACCCCGTGGGGGGTGCCGCGGCGGGTCCCCCCCGGGGCTTGCCGTCCACCTCCGCCTGGTCCATGAACTCACACAGGAATCGCCGATGATCTATTGTTGAGCACACCCTGATGTTCAAGAGGTCCACCATCGTCGCTGGGACTGCGTCTCAAAGCCTTCTGATCAATGACACTGGCTGCGGAATCTACCGATCCTTATAACGAGCGGTGACAGTCCTGATTTAATCCATGACCCCACATGATTGGACTTGGCTTTCGCCCCAGTCCTCAGAGTTCCAATCATCCATGTGGGTGCCGGGGAACTGCGAGATGAGTGGTGCTATACCTCCGAATGGTGATGTTATCCCCTTTTTCTGATTATCCCCAGTGAGGCGAGGTTAGTGTTGTTTCAGCTCTGCTTAGTGGGTTATACATTGTTAGCCAGGGGCACAATATGGGTCTGACCTGCAGTGCAGCTAATCTACCTCTGTAGTTGGTCCAGTCCTAAGTTAGCAATGTGCTCTGCTTCCTCAACTGCCCAGAGACATTTTTTGATACCATGTAAGATTCATATTGGGATGAGCGTGGACGGGGTCCTCGGACCTGCCGTCCCTCCTGGTTCCTAGGAGGGCGTTCTAGTCCCTTATAGGAGAACTAATAGTATTCTTTTTCCCTTTTTTTTTTTTTTAGTATTGTTGAATTGTTTATGGTTGTCTTCCTGTTGTTGGGGGTAGCTGGGGAGGGTATGGGAGGGACACGATGGTAGTTTTTTAATATGCGCTTCATTGCGGCCTCTAACAGCGGCGACACCACGACTGACATGCATTGGCGCCCTACGTCTTTTCGGAGACTGACGAGGATCCGGTATGCAGGGGGTAGGCTAGGGCTCTTGCAGAGGAGCGGTGCTGCATGATTAGACTAATGCCAGTCACGATTGGAACATGGAACGTAAAGGGTCTTAACTCGCCCCAAAAGCGACAGAGGGTGTGGAAGTATATTATCGACCACCACCTCGATGTGGTAGCCCTACAAGAGACGCACTTAGCCAGGACGGAAGATGCACGCCTGAGACACAAACACTACCCGCTCATACAGGTCCTCAGCACACACAAAACATAGGGGAGTGGCGATCTTGTTTCACTCTTCTGTACAGTTTCAGCCATTAGGAGTACATACCGATAAAGATGGCCGCTGGGTCATGGTTAAGGGCCGTTTGAGAGACAGATTGTGCACCTTCGTCGCTCTCTATGCCCCCAATACAGGACAGACGGTATTCTTACACACCCTGCTGGGGAAACTGACGGACTTTGCAGAGGGCCCACTGATCCTCATGGGGGACGTCAACTTAACGTGGCAAAAAGAGCTTGACAGTACGCACTCACAACGCTCGGATCTGGGCTCCTTCTCTGCGGACACACAGCGGCGCATACACGACATGGGATTAATAGATGCATGGCGCAGCCTCTATCCACAGACCCAGGACTACACGTTCTACTCGCATGTCCATCGTACATACTCCCGGTTGGATTACATTTTTCTTAGCCAATCCCTACAGGGGGCCCTGCGGGACGCCAAGATATTCCCCCTTTCAGTCTCAGATCACAGCTTACTGTCTATCTGTCTCTCTTGGGGTGGGAACGTCTCGACTACACCTAGGTGGTATTTTCCAGCGTCACTTGCCCGGGACAGGGAGTCCTGTACTAGTCTGAGAGAAGCCATTACTGAATTTTTTATCATTAATAACCCAGAGGACACGTCGGAATATACAACATGGGACACATTCAAGGCGGTCTTTAGGGGGAGATGCATTGCCCTTAACTCGGCCCTGAATAAACAGCGCACTAGGGAGAGAGAGCAATTGGAGAAAGAGCTCGCCACACTTGAACAGGCTCATAAATTGAACCCCACAAGTCAGTCTCTTCGTAGCCTAACTGCGGTCCGCGGTAAACTTCGGGCGATTTATAACAACAGAGCGGAGTTCACTCTCCTCAAATTAAGGCACTTGTCATACACGCAGGGCAATAAGATTGGTAGGCACCTTGCCCGGCAATTAAAGGATAAACGAGAGAGAGAGTACGTGGGTGGCCTTCAGGGAACCTCCGGGGAAATTACACATAACGATGAGACTAAGGCTGAGCTTTTGGCTCTTTTACAAATCTCTGTACACCAGTGATACTCTAGACACGAGCGCCCAAAGGGAATATCTTCAAGCACTGCCTTTACCCAAGGTGTCGCCTGCCTGGAATGAATCACTTACAGCTTCTATAACTGTGGACGAGGTTTGTTCTGCCATTAAGGCCCTCAAACCCCATAAAGCCCCGGGGCCGGATGGATACACCGCTCTTTTCTATAAGACGTTTGCCCCCGATATCAGCTCCCATCTGACTCGCCTTTTTAACAAGATGGCTGAGGATGGAGAGACCTCTGGCACTATGTCTGAGGCCGTAATTTCTGTAATACCAAAGCCAGGGAAGGATCCCCAGTGCTGCGCCGCATACCGACCTATTGCCTTACTAAACCTCGACGCGAAATTATACTCTTCTATAATAGCCAAACGTTTAAATGATCTCATGCCTGAACTCATTCATGCTGACCAATCAGGATTTATTAAAGGCCGTCAAACACATGACAACACCCGTCGGATTATTCACTTGATAGAGAAGGCTAACAGACGTCAAATCCCCGCAGTACTGGTGGGACTGGACGCTGAGAAAGCCTTCGACAGGGTTGACTGGTCGTTCTTATTCCACACACTCACGGCATTCGGATTCTCATCCAAATTTCTCACTATGATTCGAGCCAATTATCTCCACCCTAGGTCTAGAGTAGTAGTCAATGGGATTGTCTCATCTCCCTTTAATCACTCTAGAGGCACTAGGCAGGGTGCCCCCTGTCGCCCCTGCTTTTTGCTCTCAGTATTGAACCATTAGCGCTAGCGGTACGAATTAATCCCGATATCCAGGGCCTACCATTCGCAGGAGAGTCACATAAAATTTCCCTGTTCGCGGACGATGTCCTCTTGTCCCTCTCTAGCCCGGCTACATCCCTCCCGCCCTTACAGGTGGAACTCGAACGCTTTGAAGCAGTGGCTGGCTTAAAAATAAATCTGGATAAATCATACATTCTCAACCTCACTCTCCCACACGAGGAAGTGTGCAGGCTCCGGTCTCTTACACCTTTGCCGTGGGCCACGACCTCCATTCAGTACTTGGGGATCCAGCTGACGACCAAAGTCGAGGGCTATATGCTGTCAATTTTCCTGGCCTTCTTAATCG
This sequence comes from Calotriton arnoldi, assembly GCA_963921515.1. Taxonomy (NCBI): domain Eukaryota; kingdom Metazoa; phylum Chordata; class Amphibia; order Caudata; family Salamandridae; genus Calotriton; species Calotriton arnoldi. Next base: position 5,368 of record CAWUFW010018376.1, on the reverse strand, counting down.
AATCCAAGCAGACCTTACGAAGTGGAAGCCCCTATTCCTGTCCTGGTTGGGCCGGATCCACGCTGTGAAGATGACCCTCCTTCCTAAATTACTCTATTTGTTTCAGGCGCTACCTATAGAACTGGAGGGGGACTTCTTCCGACGAGTAAAGACTATGATTCTGCGCTTTATTTGGCAGGGGGACGCGCGCGCTTCTCCTTCTTCCTTTTGCGTCGCTCCCGTAGGAAGGGGGCGTCGGGCTCCCAGACCTTCATCTATATTACAAAGCGGCACAGCTGAGAGTCTTGGTTGAATGGTCAAAGCCCGACTCCGATAAACATTGGCTTCATATGGATCGCAGTGTGGCGGGAAGGACTATATGGGATCTTGTTTGGCGCCCTAAGAGAGACAGACCTAAGAATGTTTACGTCAGCACTCCCACACGTACCACCTTGAAGGTCTGGGATACACTCACGGGTGACGATAGATGGACGTCGTTCCCTTCACCATTTACACCTCTCCATTTTAATCCGGCATTCCCCGGCCTTACATGAGGGACCTTTTGACGCGTGGAGGGAGGGGGATGTTTAGCTCTGACTCATCTATTCCAACACTTTGACCCTCTTACTTTTGATGACTGTAAGCAGGACTATGCATTAGGGAATACAGACAGCTACCACTATGCCCAATTAATGCATTGGGCGCTCACCCCGCAGGTCCGGGAGGCAGCTACGCGTCCTCTTACGCGATTCGAGCGCTTCCTCACCAAGGCTACCTCGATGAGGGGGACGATTTCTTTCATTTACAACTTCCTTCTCACTACCATGCACTCCCCGCGCCCACGATATATGTCTATGTGGGAGGACATGCTGCAGCGTGGGATCTCGGACGATGAGTGGACCCATTTGTGGTACGACATCACGAGATTCAACCACTCCACAGAACTTCGCGAGGCCCACCTGAAGACCATGATGGACTGGTATCTCCATCCATCTAAGCTTAAACGGATCTTCCCTGCCACTTCCGATAGATGCTGGAGGGGGTGTGGGATGCTTGGAGACTTTCAGCATATTTGGTGGGATTGCCCAACTATACGCCCCTTTTGGGAAGAAATACTAGCACACATCAAAGACATGCTGGGATACCCCATCCCCACTACCATGGCGGGTGTTCTCCTGGGGCTTCGTGACCCCTCTCTAGAGCACCAGACCCGAGCTGATAAAACCATTATGTGGCTATGTGTGGGGGCGGCCAAGATCACCCTGGCTGCCGCTTGGAAAAGGCAGGAAGCCCCAGCTATTTCCCTTTGGCATTCCTGTCTCTGGAGGCTGCTTAGTTTGGAACGCATGTCTGACATTTTCAGAGACGATTACAAAACGTTGAATTCCGGTGGGGTCCCTTGGTCACCTTTCTTTCACACGGTCTCCCATCGGCAGTTTGTCCTCCTACCGTTAGGGCCCTGCATCTCTTTCAATTTTGAGTCAAATGTCAATAATACTGGATACTTCCGAGATGTGCAGTTTGTAGCCACCATCGTTGGGGAGGGGGAGGGTAGGGGGGACTCTCTGTTTTTTCTTTGTCCCTGTTATTTCCCACTTGGGAATTGTAGTTTTATGATTTCCATCTTTACCAGGTAGCACCTTCCGGCTGGAAGGCGTAGGAATGTTACCATCGCAGACTGACGATGCAATGTATTTAGAACAGCAAACTTGCACCCTTTGCATGACCGACCTCTTTCCATGCTCCGTGTATATTCCGTGTATATTCACAAACTGTACTTAAACATCTCCTCTGAAAGGAGCTGGTCTTTGGTATGGCAATGTAATCTGCTACTCATTCGTAGTTTGGATAACTCTGGCAAATCCCCTGTGAGGGATAATGTGATGGTATTGTTATATGAAACATGTTGGGAAAATTCAATAAACACATCTTTGATAAAAAGCTCTCCATTAGGGATACTGCCAGTTACACTCCGGGGATGGAAACTGATACATTCTGTAAAGTGTAGGTTAAGATCATTATGATTCAAAGAAGTGACATAATCCTCAGCCTCATGACGTGTGCCCTTCCAAATGATGAAAAGATCATCTAATAACGAGCCCCCAGGACTATATTAACCGTTTTTCATTGGTGTCTGCCCAGGCCACGTGCTTCTCCCACCAGCCGACAAATTAATTTGCGTAGCTTGGGGCGAAGCACGTGCCCATGGCAGTCCCCTATTGCTGCTGCTAGAGCTCTCCTGCAAATAAGAAAATGTTATTATTCAAACAGAATGATGTTAATTCTAGCAGCAGTTCATTATGTTCTTGGTATTTGAGGGCCCTTCTGTTCAGGAAAAATTGTATTGCAGCCAATCCCTTCTCATGGGTAATGCACATGTAAAGGCTTGTTATGTCCAACATCACGAGCAGCATGTTCTGTTCCCACTGGATGTCTTCAATGATCTGTAGAAAGTCCTTCATGTCTTTTATGTATGAACTAAGGTCCTTTACAAAAGGGCTGAGAAAACAATCTATGTAGATTGAAGTGTTCTCCAAGAGGCTGTTCCTAGAGGATACGATAGGATGCCCTGGGGGGTCCAATTTGTTTTTCTGCACTTTTGGAAGATGACAGAAAGTGGGTAGTTCAGGATATTCACAGTACATAAAGTTTAAATCTTAGTCTCCCAAAATTCCCTTTTCCTTCCATTTCATCAGCAATCTGTAGAAATACTGTACTGTCCTCATATGTCGTTCTGGTGATGGATTTATACCATTCTTCCATGGACAGTTGTCTGCGAGCCTCCTTTTGATACTGTTCCTTGTTTAATAGTACCACATTTCCACCCGTGTCTGAAGGTTTGATTATTAGAGTTTCATCATTCTTAAAATCCAAAATGGCTTTCCATTGGCCTGATGTTGTTCCTGATCAGATTCGGACCTTTTGATTGTAGTTTTTTCAATTCCTCTATTACTATTTCTTGGAACGTATCGATTACATCGTGAGGAGTCTGTGGAATGAAGCTGGATTTAGCTTTCAAATTCCTTACGCCACTTTTTGAGCAATTCCTACATTTTCCAAGAATTCTGCCAAGTCTCTATGTCTCTCTATTTTCTAGTCCTGGATTTGAGAGTTCTTCCAATTCCTCCAAGGTCATAAGTGCCTCCAAATCTCTTCATGTTAACAAATCTGTGATTTCTTCCTTGGTATCTTTATGTATTTTGTTGTTTATGGGGTGTAACAGGTGTATTTTCATCAATTTTAGTTTCCTTATATACTTATATAGGTCAATCCTGATTTTTGCATAATCGAATTGTACTGTAGGGCAAAATGTCAGGCCAAACTCGAGCACCCGTTGTTCATCCGATGTTAATTTTCTGCTTGACAGGTTGACCACTGTTTGTTTTGTACCTCCTACTTCCATTTCCACCCTCGCTTGCTCCGTGTCACTCAATGGTTTGGGGAAACTCACCTTTCCTTTCGTTCCCCTTCGTTTCTTTCCGGGGGGGTGGGTACGTTGGGGTGGGCATTTTCGAGTTTGTCTGGTCAACTGGTATTCGTGAAAATAAGTTGCTGCATTTTCTTTCTCCCCCATCCTTGTTGAGGGTTCTCCCTCCCATACCTCTACTTCTGATTCTGAGGTCTCCTTTGTGAAACATGGGCTGATGTTCTCCCCAAATTAAGTTGTTTCCTTGGAGCATCAAACTATTTTGCAAATGTTAAAATGCGCCATGATTCACAGTCACATTCATAATATATATATATATATATATATATATATATATATATATATATATATATATATATATATATATATATATATATATATATATATATTCATCGAAAAACCATAGGTTTCAGACACGTTATAGTTAGAAATTAGCATTTAAAAACCTTTGAAATTCACTGAAAAAACCATAGGTTTTAGGGACAGTTATAGTTAGTTACCCATTTCACTCGTACAAAACCATAGAAATTCCCCGTTATAGTTAGTTCAGCTAACTATAACTCGCGCCCGCAATGCACTGCTAATGACGTCACATATTACATCACTCATGACATGGTCAGTGACATCACTGATGACATCACTGATGACATCCCAAATGACATCACTGATGACATCATCCAGTGACTGTGTGTTTCTGTAAAGTTTAAATATGTTTAATATATATAGGGAAAGGCGTATTGAAGAATGAGTGGGTGTATAAGTGTCTAAATGGATGATTTAGTACGTGCGTGACTGACTCTACAAGTGAGTGATTAAACGTATCTTACTGAATGCATGGGTTAGAGACTAAACTGTGTGAATGTCTGTATCCGTCTGTTTGTTGGTGTGTAAGTGGATGCATGGATTTGCGAATAGCTACATGAGCGTCTATATGGGTTATTGATTGGTTCTCTGAGTATCTGTATGGCTGTCTGAGTGTTTGTGTGGGTGGGGTGTGTGTGACTCTGTACATAGATGTGTGAGTGGGTGATTCACTGGGTGCATGATTTCAAGAGTGCATCTGTGATGGACTGCTTGGGTGGGTGAGTGTGTGTATGGGTGTGTTAGTGAGTGAATGTATATCTCAGTGGTACATGTGCGAGTAACTACATATGTAAAAGGCAGTATATATGTGTGTTAGAGTATTTAAATGGCTATAAGTGAGAGTGTGTGATTGTGAGAGTGGCTGTATGGATGCGTGTGTGCTTGTATCAGTTATTGTATAAGAGCGTAAGAATGTGCTAGTATTTGTATGAGTAAGTGAGCTGGTGTGTGTATAGCTGTATAGGTGAGTAAATGGGTGTGTGATTAATTTTTTGCATGACTGACTAGGTGTTTGAGTACCTCTATGGATGAGTGGCGGTGTGTGAGTGTTTATATAGGTGTATGAGTGCATATGATAGTCCTGTACTGAGTGACTGTAAGTATGAGTGACTGTACGGGTGAGTGAGTAGATGTGTGTGTGTAGACCTAAGAATCAGTGAGTGGGTATGTAGTTATTGGTATTGGAGTGTGTATGGTTTTGAGAATGGCAGTCTGTAATTTAGAGTGGGTGTATCAAAAGTTATATTAGGGTGTGAGAAGATGCATGAAATTATCACATGGATGATGTCATCAGTGATGTCATCAGTGATGTCATTTGAGATGTCATCAGTGATGTCACTGACCATGTCATGAGTGATGTAATATGTGACGTCATCCGCAGTGCATTAGTGGGCGCGAGTTATAGTTAGCTGAACTAACTATAACGGGGAATTTCTATGGTTTTGTACGAGTGAAATGTCCAACTAACTATAACTGTCCCTAAAACCTATGGTTTTTTCAGTGAATTTCAAAGGTTTTTAAATGCAAATTTCTAACTATAACGTGTCTGAAACCTATGGTTTTTTCAGTGAATTTCAAAGGTTTTTAAATGCTAATTTC
>CAWUFW010018375.1:0-224158 GCA_963921515.1 Calotriton arnoldi | reverse complement strand
ATTTTTGAATGTGAGTGTCAGCGGCGACCCACTATATATATTCACAGAAAAACCATAGGTTTCAGGGACGTTATAGTTAGTTGGACATTTCACTGGTAGAATACCAGAGAAATTCCACCGTTATAGTTAGTTCAGCTAACTATAACTCGCGCCCCGCAATGCACTGCTAATGACGTCACATATTACATCATTCATGACATGGTCAGTTACATCACTGATGACATCACTGATGACATCTCAAATGACATCACTGATGACATCACTGATGACATCATCCAGTGACTGTCTGTTTCTGTAAAGTTTAAATATGTTTTATATATATATATATATATATATATATATGCCAAGGTGTATTGAAGAATGAGTGGGTGTATAAGTGTCTGAATGGATGATTTAGTAGGTGCGTGACTGACTGTATAAGTGAGTGATTAATCGTGTCTTACTGAATGCATGGGTTCGTGACTAAACTGTATGAATATCTGTATCAGTCTGTCTGTTGGTGTTTAAGCGGTTGCATGGGTTGGTGAGTAGCTACATGAGTGTCTATATGGGTTATTCATTGCTTGTCTGAGTATCTGTATGGGTGCCTGAGTGTCTGTGTGGGTGGGTGGGGTGTGTGTGACTCACTGCATGGATGTGTGAGTGGGTGAATCACTGCCTGTATGGGTTCAAGAGTGCGTTTGTGAAGGGCTGTATGGGTGGGTGAGTATGTGTATGGGTGTGGGTGTGTTGGTGAGTGAATGGATGTCTCAGTGGTACATGTGTGAGTAACTCCATATGTGAAAGGCAGTATATGTGAGTGTTGGAGTATATAAATGACTATATGTGAGAGTGAGTGATTGTGAGAGTGGCTGGATGGATGAGTGTGTGCTTGTATCAGTGATTGTATAAGAGAGTAAGTATGTGTTAGTATCTGTATGAATAAGTGAGGTGGTGTGTGTATAACTGTATAGGTGAGTAAATGGGAGTGTGAATGATTCTTTTGCATGACAGACTAGGTGTATGAGTAACTCTATGGATGTGTGGCGGTGTGTGAGGGTCTGTATAGGTGTATGAGTGCAAATGATAGTGCTGTATTGATAAGTGACTGCATGTATGAGTGACTGTATGGGCGAATAAGTGGATGTGTGTGTGGACGTAGGGAATCAGTGAGTGGGTATGTAGTAACTGGTATTGGTGTGTCTATGGTTTCGAAAATGTTAGTCTGTATTTTAGAGTGGGTGTATCAAAGGTTATATTAGGGTGTGAAGAGGTGCATCAGATTATCACGTGGATGGTGTTATCAATTATGTCATTTGAGATGTCATCAGTGATGTCATCAGTGATGTCACTGACCATGTCATGAATGATGTAATATGTGATGTCATCAGCAGTGCATTGCGGGGCGCGGGTTATAGCTAGCTGAACTAACTATAACGGTGGAATTTCTCTGGTTTTGTACGAGTGAAAAGTCCAACTAACTATAACATCCCTGAAACCTATGGTTTTTTCAGTGAATTTCTAAGGTTTTTTAAATGCTAATTTCTAACTATAACGTGCCTGAAACCTATGGTTTTTTCAGTGAATTTAAAAGGTTTTTTAAATGCTAATTTCTAACTATAACATAGCAGCTCGCGCTTGCAGAGTGATGGAGAAAGGTGAGCGTGGCCTTCAAACATCTTTTAGCAATCCCACTGTGTGGGGATTTAGCGGATCGTAACAGGAGGGATAGTTAGCCCCCAACGCCAACCTTGTGGGCCACTACCCCTTTTATTACCTCCAGTAAGTCCCACACAGCAGGATTGCTAACTTGTTATATCAGGCCCCACCCCCTCCCTGCAGCACTCTGCAAACGCTTCTCCTGGTGTGTTCTAGGTTGGGGGATTAAGTCCCCTTGAATCCTGAGGGGTCCCTGGGGGCCAACTAGGCCACCAGGTACCTCCATTAAGCGCACAGAGCTGCGTTGCAGAGAGGTGTAAAAAGGGCGTGGCCTCAGACCACCTCTCTGCAATGCAGCTCTGTGGCGCTTACTGGAGGTACATGGTGGGCTAGTTGGCCCTCAGGGACCCTCAGGATTGAAGAGGACTTAATCCCCTCCTTAGGCCTCTATTGGCCCCGGGGACCCCATCCTCCGGGGCTGTGCCGCTTTATTTATTTATTTTTCTTAAAATTTTAATATTGAAGGGGGCCGCATGGCCCCCTCCTGGGCCACTTCTGGCCCCGGGACCCCATCCCTTGGGGCCGGCCCTTGTGTTGGGGACCGTAGGGGAGCCCCAATGCCCCCACGGTCCCTGCCGGCTCCCAGCCTCCTGTGGGAGCCGGCATTGCTTTCCACAAGGGAGCTGCTGACATGCAGCTCCCCTTGTGGAAAAGCAATCCTAGCTTAGCTTCATTGAAGCGAGAGCAGGTTTCTGCTCTCGCTTCAATGAAGCAGCAGAGTTTGCATGGCAGGGCAGGAGCCACACGGCTCCCGCCCTGCCATAGCAAGCACAGCAGTGTCCAGGGGGTGGGCACCCTGGACACTGCAGGAGCCGGCCCTGTGGGGTGGCAGTCCCCAGGGCCATCAAGGGCTCCAGGAGGGGGCTGCGCGGCCCCTCCCAACGTTTAAAGCCCCAGGGAGGTGGTGGTCTCTGGGCGTGTGGGGGCTCTTGCCCCCCACACTTTAAAAATATATATATATTAACACAGCCCCGGGGAGGTGGCAGTCCCCGGGCTGCGGGGGCCGCGTGCCCACCGCATACACTAGCTAAAGCCCCGGGAGGTGGCATTCCCCGGTGCTGCGGGGCCCCGCGGGCCCCTGCTCTTATTTTTGGCAATGCCTCGGGACCTGGCCCACCCGGGGCCTCATTAAAGTAAAGCGCGGAGCCCGCGCTTCATTTTTTAAATTTTTGCCGGGATTCGCGACCCCAGCGAATTCCGCCGAAATTATTTTAAAAAACTGCTTTTTGGCCCTGGGGTCCTTGTGGGACCTCTGAGCAGGCCTAGTGGGTCAGGGTGTTTCTACCCTGCCCCTTTTCTTCATTTTACACTTTGTTTCACTGTTTTCTTGTGACTCGGTTTTTTCTGTGAATTTCTAAGGTTTTTTAAATGCTAATTTCTAACTATAACGTGCCTGAAACCTATGGTTTTTTCAGTGAATATATATATATATATATACATATATATATATATATATATATATATAATATATATAGCCAAGAACAGGTAAAAGGTTACCGAAGTCCAACTCTATGAAAACCAATGTTTATTCAATAACAGAGTGGCAGCATTTCCTGACGTGTTTCGGCTGTATCATCAGTCTTGATCACAGGTGAGCCAAATACCATGGCAAATGTTCAGATTTTATAATCACAACCTCACGTGACTTCCATGTTTTTCTACGTTTCCCAGAATGCACTTGTAATGAAGATCAGTTAATCACAGGACTGCAGTGTACTTATGTGTCTCACTTAATAGCATCAAACACAGTCTTGAATAAAGTTTCACAAGTGCAAAATGTCACAAATTGCCACGTATATTTTTAAAGGTAAGTTAAATGTGCATTTTCTCTCTTTTGCCATACTCGCTCAACTTTTCTGCTGCCACTTGCAAATCCATGCTTAAAAACAGACACCAGTAGTTCAGAATCGGCAAGAGGAGATACTCCTCCTCCTGTCTCCCTTTCTCACCTTCATGCCATGGATGCTGGGAAATTCCATGAAGTAGCATTAAAAGCGAGCAAGTCATGCTTTCCAATTTAAGAAATAAAGCAACAACAGTCTCCATTTTGATGGGAGCCTCCAACTCTGCAGGGTGGCTTCGGTTTACGGACAAGAAGCATCCTGTGGCAATTAATCCAAGAACAGAAAAAAGGTTACAGAAGCCCAACTCTATGAACACCAATGTTTATTCAATAAAAGAGTGGCAGGAAATGATGCCACTTTGAATAAACATTGGTGTTCATTGAGTTGGGCTTCGGTAACCTTTTTTCTGTTCCTGGATTCCAACATGGATTTTCCAGCAGCACCCCTCCCCAAGCCTATTTTGCCTTCGGGACCCCATCCCCCGAGGCCTGAGTTTAATATAGGTGGGTGTCCTGAGGCCCACCCAGGGCACCCACAATACACAACATTTGGGTTTGGGGGGTGCCCCACGACCCTCCCTCATGGCCCCAGCAGGTTTACCACATGCTGTGGGAGCCGGCATTGCTCCCGCCTGCAGGTAGCAACTATTTATGCTGCTCTCGCTGGATTGGAGCAATAGCTTGATCTGCTTCCCTGCCTGTATCATTACGGGCATGGAAACAGATCTCAAGTCTGCTCCTGCTGGCGGGAGCAGGTTTTCTGTTTGCTCCCGTTTGGTAGGAGTTTTAAAAATGCTCCCGCCAGGCGGGAGCATACACAAGTTTTCCTGCCTATGCTGGTGTGGGTAGGAAAACTGCTGTGTCCCGGGTGGGCTCCCGGGATGCAGCAAGTGAGCCGGCCCAGAGAATGGGGTCCCCAGGGCCTTTTAAAGGCTTGGGAAGGAGCACTGCATGGCCCCTTAAAAATACTATGGGTCCTGGGTAATGGGTCCCTGGGGAAGAAAGCTTCTCAGGGCGAGGGGCCACATGCCCCTCCCCATATTTAATGAATCAGGCCCGAGGGATGGTGTCCCTGGGCTGAATATGGCTCACGGAGGAGAGCCACATGCCCTCTCCCTTTAATTAAACAATCCTGCCCTGGGCCACCATTTTGTTCTTCTTCTCCAATCCTGTGAGAGCCCAGCGGAAAAGCAGCAAAAAGTGTTTTGTAGTTTGGCCACAGGGGGAGTCCATCTGGGTCATTCCATCGAACTTGGGGGGGGGAGGGGAGGGTATCCCTACCCTACCCCCTTATGGTATTATTTCCTTTTTATGTTCAAGACAGAGAACTAAATCCCTGAGTCCTGTAATGGCTACGAGCAACATTTTTCTGATGTTGCTGGCAGCCAATCAGAGTAGTCAGGAATCTGACTACTGCCAGAGTGAGATGGCCCAAGGGAAATAAAGCACTCTGGGCCAATGAGAGCGCTCCAATTTTAAATTTGTGCTCTTTGAGACTTTCTCTCGAGTTTCCTGCCAAATTTGGTGTAATTCTGTTCAGCAGTTTTTGCGGTAGCACTTCTTAAAGAAGCCTATTGTTAGAAATGGGGGTCTCTAGTTGGCAGAGGTAGGTACCTTTGTCCAAATAGGGACCCTGCTTCTAGTCAGGGTAAGGGGGATACCCTCTTAAAATATCCCCTGCTCACCCCCTTGATAGCTTGGCATGAGTAGACAGGCTTATCTCAGAGGCAGTGTGTAAAGCATTTGTGAACACATATAGTAACACAGTGAAAACACTACAAATGGACATCACACCAGTTTAGAAAAATAGGTAATCTTTATCTAACCCAAACAAGACCAAACGACAAAAATCCACAATACAGTAATAAAAATATGACTTTCAAATGGTAGAAATAGTTCAGTTCAAAACAAATTGCAGATGCAACACTTTTCACACAAAGTACCTTGGATGCGTCGCTCATACAAACAAAAAGAGCCAAGCAGGGAAGGTGATGCATCGGTTCCTTACAGTCAAGGAAGGTGATGCATTGGTTCCTTGCTCCGGGGAGGTGATGCGTCGGTTCCTTACTGCTGCGCAGGGGAGGTGATGCGTTGGTTCCTTACTGGAGAGGAGGTGATGCATCGGTTTCTTACTGTGTGGGGAGGAGATGTGTCAGTTTCTTACTGTGGCCCCAATGTCCTTGTAGACTTGCCACCCTGGTGTAATGCGTGGGGATCAGGAATGGTTCGGGAGGTGATGCGTCAGTTTCATCCCCCAACGATGTGACAGACCTGGCGCCTCGATGCAATGTGATTATCCGGGATGATGAGTGGGTTCTTGCAGCCCCACAGCAGGGCTTGCGTCTGAATCGGTGCAGTGATCTCAGACTTCATAGACCAGTGCACTCGATGCGGCGTGCAGCAATTTCTCGAGCCGCGGGCAGGTGCTGCGATGATTTCTTCGGCGATGCTTCAGAAACAGGTGCGGATGCGTCACGCTTCTTGTTGTTGCATTGCTTTTCCAGCTCCCAACAGCCAGAACAACCTTCAGAGGCCCAGAACAGCTACAGGCACCTCTTGGCAGGTCAGAACTCCCAGCAAGGAAGTTCAGGGGAGCTGGGGGTGAGGTCTGTGTATCCCTGAGACTTCAGAACAGGGGGAAGCTCTTCTTCAAGCCCTTGGAGATCTTCCTCAAGCAGGGGACACAGCAAAGTCCTTTTTCCCTTTCCTTGGCAGAAAGTAGCCACTGCAGGCCAAACCCAGACAGCAAACAGCACAGGGGCAGTATTCTTCCTCAGTTTCTCCAGCTCTTCTCCTTGGCAAAGGTTCCTCTTGATTTCCCAGAAGTGATCTAAAAGTCTGGGGTCTGGGCCCCTCTTTTATGCAGTAAATCTCTTTGTTCTCTCCTGGCCCAGGGCTCTGAGCCTAGTCCAAACCAGTTCTGGGGGCACTTTGCAAGTGCACAACAACCTCCATTGTCAGTGTGAGCCCTGGCTCCAGACACACCACAGGAGGGCGGAGCCATCATTGTGGAAGGCAGGCATAGCCCTATTCAGGTGCAGGTGCTACTCCTCCCACCACTCCAAATGCAGACCAGGCCTATTCAGCCTAGCGCTAACTCATCTAGACTCTCTGGAGCCACTGCACATCCCCAGCCCCTGTCACTCCAAAGCCAGTCAGTCAATAGGGGAGAGGATGCAGCCTTATGGCTAGAGCGGTCGACCTCGAAGCTGGGGCACCGGGTTTGAAGTCTCGGCAACGACGCTCAACATCCTGTGATTCTGGGCTAATCACTTAATCTCCCCGTGCCTAACAAAAATGACGTGTCCATTGTAACGAAACTGGTGCTCATGTAAAGCGCTCTGATACCCGATGTCCCGGGTCTAGTTCGAGCTATATAAAACTCTTAAAAAAAAAAAAAAAGATACACATCCTAGCAGAGGCACACTGGATGGCTAAGCAAGAAAATACCTACTTTCTAAAAGTGGTATTGTCAAACACAGAATGTAAAAATCACAGATGCATTTTAACATTCTGAGTTCAGGCATACTAAACTTTATTTTCCTATCTGGTTCCCAGGGGCAGTTATGCTTATAAGATGTGTTGGACCTGGCCCTTTTGCAGGGTCATCCCTGAACTTTTTGCCTTTCTCCTAGCCATTTTTCTGACATGGTGTTGGTGGTTTTAGGACTCTGGGCACTTTAGCACTGATGTCCAGTGTAAAGTGCGTCTGCTCTCTGTGGTAAACATGGTAAGATTGGTCTACACCTGCTTGGCATATTTAATTTACCTGTCAGTCCCTTGTAAAGTCTCAGATACCCGGGGCCGGTAAATTAAATGCTACTGTTGGGCTTGCAGCGCTGATTGCGCCACCCACCAAAGTAGCCTTTCAAACCTTTCTCAGGCCTTCTGCCATTGCAGGGCCTGTGCGCGCAGTGTGACTGCCGCTGTGACGTGACACCTAAAGTGTGTGCCACGCCTGTGACACCCCTTTACTGCATGTCAGTCACCCCTAAGGTAGGCCCTAGCTAGCCCTATGGGCAGGGTGCATTATAGGTAAAAGGTGGGACATGTACCTTAAGTGCGTGACATGTCCTGGTAGTGGCAAACAGCCATTTTGGTTTCTCACTGCTGTGAGGCTGCCCTCTCATAGGAATGCATTGGGGATTCCCTGATAAGTGTTTCAGTGGTAATTCCGGATATGACAGGAGCAACCTGGTCAAGTTTGGTATGTGTGGAATAGTAATAATAAATGTTGCGCAATGGTGTGCGCAGATTTATTATCACTATTTTAGAAATGCCACTTTTAGAAGTTGGCATTTCTGTGTGCTATGTGTCTGCCTGCCTGATGTGTATTGCATGTCTGGCTCTGGAGTGACAGGGGCTGGTGGAGGTGTGTGTGGCTCCAGGGAGGGCAGGGTGAGTCAGCACTAGGCTGAATAGGGGATCTGCATTTGGAGTAGTGGGAGGAGTAGTCCCCTGACCCTGAATAGGTCTGTGCCTGCCTAGGTGAATGCTGGCTCTGCCCCCTGTGGTGTGTCTGATGACCGAGCCCCCACCTGACAAAGGGGAAGAGGAGCCCTGTAAACAGAGTGCTCCAATACCCCCAGAACCAGTTGGGACTGGTTCCCCCAGCCTCTGTGCCAGGGCAGAACAAAAGAGAAATGTGGTATAAATATTGGGGCTGTGACCCCATGTTTTTTGTGCTTCCTTGTGCTTTTGGGGACTTGCTGCTGCTGGGCTCCAGGAGGTACCGCCATGAGGGACTGCCTCCCTGCTGGAGGGCCCTGTGAGCTGGCCTGCCTGGGCCCAGCCTTGTGCCCCTGAAACTTTGCTCTTTGGAGCTGTGGCTCCTAGCGCCTTGTGAAGCGCTGTATCCCGATTCCAGGAAAGGAGGAGCGTGGGGCTGTGCAGCACTGGGCTGCGAAGTGCCTGAGAGGGACTCCCGGCATAAGGATTCCCCTGTGCTGCTGGTGGGGAGCGGGAGCCCACCCCGAATTTGATTATATTCTGCCGCATTTGCCAATATTGAACAGCGGGAGCCCACCCCGCATTTGTGCTTATTTTAAAGGCGGGAGCCCAACCCGCACTTGGCGAAGGAGAGGAGAAGCCCCCTGCTCAGAGCGTGACCCGGAAGTCAGGTGCCCGGGCCTGGTTGGGGGCGACAGTTGCGGCCGGAAGAGTGGTACCGAAAGGAGGGCCGGAGCCTACCCGCCTCCGTGACCGCGAGACGCGGCCAACCGGTCCCCGTGGTCGAAGGAGACCAAGAGGGGTAAAGGAGGGTCCAGTGAAGCGGACCTCCCGAGGCACATTGTCGGTGCCTGGAGCCAGCCGCGATCTGTCCCGGTGAGTGGGGGCAGAGTGGAGCAGAGTTGGCGCTCCCTGAGACACCGTGGTGCCTGTGCCGATTTTCCTCTTGGGCAAGTCTTGTTAGAGTCGTGGAGTGGGGCTCAACAGGCACAGTGGTGCTAAGCCTCACTCTCCAGCTGCACCGCGAGAGAGAGCGGGCAGCTGCAACGCTTGAGGGCAATTTTGGTTCCTTAGCTCCGGAGAAGGGGGCTTTAAAAGGCACTGTCAGTGCCCGTGCTTGGTTGTCTTTCTCAGCTGCACCGCGAGAGCACGGGCAGCTGCCACGTGGGGTCATTTCTGTTTAGGTGACAAGAATGGGTGAGTAGCAACCCCGGCCCCAGTGCGCTATGCACATGGTTTTCGCTGCATTGGCAGCCAAGGGGCCAGTGGAGGGCCCCAGTTACGCTCTGACATTCTGGACCAAGGGCATTTGAGCCCCAGTGAAAGGCCAGTTGGCCAGGGGTCAGTGTTGGCAGGGCGCAAGGTCCTAATGTGATGCCTACAGAGGTTGCAGTAATGTCTTTATGCTTATGAGATTTATGCAGGATGTGTTTTATGCATAATGTGTTTATGCCTACAGAGGTTGCATAATGTCTTTATGCTTATGATGATTATGCATAATGTGTCTTATGCCTAATGTGATGCAGACATAATGTGTTTTTGTTGCAGGTGATGATGCTAAGTACAGTATATTACCAGTAGTTACTGGTGGTGTTTTTATATTTGCTACTTGTGCTTTGTGATGGTTCTGACAGTGGCCCGATTGGCCCTGTCCTATGTATATAATCCCCTGTAAATTATGACCTGGTGCCAGTTGGCCCAGTGTATATGTGTGATTATGATTCTAATGTGTTTTGGATAATACAAAGGCTATTTTTTATATAACCTTGTGTGAAGTTTCTTTTGTAGTGTGCCTAGTGTTTTGGTGCTGTGTGTGTGTGTTGCGCAAACGCTTTACACATTGCCTCTGGGATAAGCCTGACTGCTCGTGCTAAGCTACCAAGGGGGTGAGCAGGGGTTATCTTCAGCGTGTAACTCCCTTGCCCTGACTAGAGTAGTGGTTTCTGCCTGGCTTAGGTGCAAGCCCTCAGCCAACCAGAAATCCCATTTCTAACATTGGTTGTCAGCGGTGAGGATGGGACTTACGCTTGCGCAGTACCACAGCGACAACTGGTTGCACTACAAACTCTGCATTTAGATCATCACAGGTTTGGGGATTATTTTTCTTGACTTTTATTTCTCCTGAAAGTGTCATTTTTGAATTGTGTACTCTTGCTTTCAGCTCAGACACCTAGGTCTCTTGTGTTGTACTGTGGGTTGTGAATTCTGCCAAGATGGGATTAATCTATAACGAGGATGACCTTTTGAAGTACACTCGGGATGAGTTAGAGGAATTCTGCAGAAAGAGGGGGATACCAATAGTGGGTAACATCCTCAGAAAGCTGTTCCTTTATGAGGCACCCTTAGGGAAGAACCCTTAGAACGCCACGGGGACCTGTCTTATTATCCCTCTGCATACCTAAGTGGTGGTTTTGTAATAGGGCCTGGAGAGTCTGAAGAAGAGGAAGAAAATGACAGGGCAGGTCCGCCAGTAGGGTAGTGAGGACCCCATAAATAGGAGTCCCTTGCTGGGTCCAGTGCCGGGGCAGAGCCCCATCCCTTTCCCTGTCCCCAGAGGAGTGGATGGATAGGAGGGAAGAAAGGGAGCATCAGCTGGCTTTGGAGAAGCTCAAGCTAGAGCATGCCAAGGAGATAGTGCAGCTGGGTGTGGAGGAGAAAAAGGCCTTGTTGGCCCAGGAGTTGAGTCTCAAGGCGTTGGGCCTTGAAGAGAAAAAGCTAGAGACTGAGAGGGTCTTAGCGCAGGAGAGGATGGTGGGAGGCAGAGAGGGCCTTCGCCAGAGAAAAGCTAACTCGTGAGGATATGTCCCCTGAGTGTAGTTTTAGTGGTCTGGATTCACCAGTGAGGGTGGGGTCCAGTGGTGGCAGCAGAAGTGAGTCCAGTGCAGGAAGTTCCACTCCCAGATCCCAGAGCGTGGTGCCTAGCTCCCAGGAAGAGGGTGTGACACCTGAAGGGTATAGGTTGAGGTTCAGGGGCAGTAGGAAACTGTCTCACCAGTCTTGGGGGAGTTTGTGGATGAATGTTGTGATGCACTGGAAGGTTGGGTGATGGGTAGCATGGCAAATGATTTTGAAGGGCTGTTCAATCTGTTTGTCAGAGAGCACATGTTCAGTAATTGTTTTCCGGGGTTACGCCAACACCTGTTGGAGTGTGAGTTCTCTGATCCCAGGGAGCTCGCATAGGAGGCAGACCTCTGGGTGAGTGCCAGAGGGTCTGAAGAGGCATTGGGGAGTGACCCTAAAAGGAGTGGCTCAGGTATCTTCCAGCCCAGAGTGGTGGGAGAGGTTGAGAGTAGCCCAGCTAGGTCCCGGTGTAGTGGGAGGGGGTGTAGGGGCTCACGTCCTGTCTCAGTGGAGAAGGAGTGAGTGTGGGCTGTGTCCCAAGGTGCCCGAAACCCAGTCTCAGGGCCTAGAGGGTTCCCTAAGGGAACACCAGGTGGGAGCCCAGGCTGTACTAGTAGACCATTTGAGGGGGATCTCCTAGTGTCAGGAGAACCTGAAGCGTCTGTAAACGGAGCTCCAGTGGTTCTGGTGTTCGAGCGGTGCCGCTCCTAAGTGGAGGGTGCAGAAGTCCAGATGGAGGGGTGAGAGGGGGAGTGAGTCCCCAGTGGAAGAACCAGTGGGTCAGGGGCCAGCCAGAAGGGAAGGTCTAGAAGGTCTTCTAGGAGTGACCATGGTGACACCACTTCTGTCGTGGGGGTCTTCACGCACTGTCAGATGGACAGGGTCAGGAGATCAGCACCAGGCAGACTGTCACGCAACACATGAGGTATGGTGTTACCCTCAGGGGGAAGCTGTGTGCGCCCGGAAGTCCTGGTGTGCCAGGCAAGTGTTCAACCGCAGGGTTTAGTCCCTGGGTTGGGAGGCCAGGTTCAGGTTCTGCCTGACCTGGAGGGAAGGACATCTGTAATCAGTGTCCCTACCGTTTTGTCTTCTAGGGGTACCACTCCAGGTGGGAGGTTGCAGAACTCTGGAAGGGGGTGCAAAGGAGGGATTCCTCGCCTCTGACTCCCGGTGCAACCTGGAGGGTTTAGACCCTCGGTTGGGAGACCAGTTGCTGGAGAGAGGTCCTGAAATGGTGGGAGAGTTCTGTTCTGAGGGTGCCTCTCCAAGGAGGAGAGTGTGGAACCCCAGAAGGAGAGGTAAGGGAGGAGAGCCTCGCCCGAGACCACTGGTCAGCCTGAGGGTGCAGACCCTTGGTTGGAGGATCAGTGGCAATTTAGAACTGCACTGATGAGAGGAAGAGTGAGAATGGTTACTATGTGCCAGGAGTTGCCGCCCCCCACTCTGTGGAATGACAAGGACCAGAGACATCTGGATGGCCTAGGGCCTGGTCCAGGCCGCGGACAACTAGGGAGTGTCAGTGGGGTAGCTTAGTTGGTCGTGGGAGCTTTGACAGAGGGAACCACATGGGTTCAGAATGGCGTAGAACTGGAGTGTGCCCCTGTAGTTGCGGGCCCGCGTCCTGTTCTATCGCCCAAAGCAGGGAAGTCCATCAAGGTAGTGATTGGTCTGCCCTGTGTGCTTTGGCTGGAAGGGGGATGTGTTGGACTTGGCCCTTTTTGCAGGGTCATCCCTGAACTTTTTGCCTTTCTCCTAGCCATTTTTCTGACATGGTGTTGGTGGTTTTAGGACTCTGGGCACTTTAGCACTGATGTCCAGTGTAAAGTGCGTGTGCTCTCTGTGGTAAACATGGTAAGATTGGTCTACACCTGTTTGGCATATTTAACTTACCTGTCAGTCCCTTGTAAAGTGGTATCTCAGATACCCGGGGCCGGTAAATTAAATGTTACTGGTGGGCTTGCAGCGCTGATTGCCCCAGCCACCAAAGTAGCCTTTCAAACCTGTCTCAGGAATCTGCCATTGCAGGGCCTGTGCGCGCAGTGTGACTGCCGCTGTGACGTGACACCTAAAGTGTGTGCCACGTCTGTGACCCCTCTTTTACTGCATGTCAGTCACCCCTAAGGTAGGCCCTAGCTAGCCCTATGGGCAGGGTGCATTATAGGTAAAAGGTAGGACAAGTACCTTAAGTGCGTGACATGTCCTGGTAGTGACAAACAGCCATTTTGGTTTCTCACTGCTGTGAGGCTGCCCTCTCATAGGAATGCATTGGGGATTCCCTGATAAGTGTTTCAGTGGTAATTCCTGATATGAAAGGAGCAGCGTGGTCAAGTTTGGTATGTTTGGAATAGTAATAATAAATGCTGTGCAATGGTGTGCGCAGATTTATTATCACTATTTTAGAAATTCCACTTTTAGAAGTTGCATTTCTGTGTGCTATGTGTCTGCCTGCCTGATGTGTATTGCATGTCTGGCTCTGGAGTGACAGGGGCTGGTGAGGTGTGTGTGGCTCCAGGGAGGGCAGGGTGAGTCAGCGCTAGGCTGAATAGGGGATCTGCATTTAGAGTAGTGGGAGGAGTAGTCCCCTGACCCTGAATAGGTCTGTGCCTGCCTAGGTGAATGCTGGCTCCGCCCCCTGTGGTGTGTCTGATGACCGAGCCCCCACCTGACAAAGGGGAAGAGGAGCCCTGTAAACAGAGTGCTCCAATACTCCCCAGAACCAGTTGGGACTGGTTCCCCAGCCCTGTGCCAGGGCAGAACAAAAGAGAAATGTGGTATAAATATTGGGGCTGTGACCCCATGTTTTTTGTGCTTCCTTGTGCTTTTGGGGACTTGCTGTTGGGCTCCAGGATGTACCGCCACGAGGGACTGCCTCCCTGCTGGAGGGCCCTGTGAGCTGGCCTGCCTGGGCCCAGCCTTGTGCCCCTGAAACTTTGCTCTTGGAACTGTGGCTCCTAGCGCCTTCTGAAGCACTGTGTCCCGATTCCAGGAAATGAGGGGCGTGGGGCCGTGCAGCACTGGGCTGTGAAGTGCCTGAGAAGGACTCCCGGCGCAAGGATTCCTCCGTGCTGCTGGTGGGGGAGCAGGAGCCTACCCTGCATTTGTTTATATTCTGCCGCATTTGCTAATATTGAAGAGCATTTGTGCTTATTTTAACGGCGGGAGCCCACCCCGCACTTGGCGAAGGAGAGGAGAAGCCCCCGCTCAGAGCCCGACCTGGAAGTCAGGCGCCCGGCCTGGTTGGGGGCGGAGCTGCGGCCAGAAGAGTGGTACCGAAAGGAGGGCGGGAGCCTACTCCGCTCTCCGTGACCGCGAGACGCGCCGATCGGTCCCCGTGGTCGAAGGAGACCGAGAGGGGTAAAGGAGGGTCCAGTGAAGCGGGACCTCCTGAGGCACATTGTCGGTGCCTGGAGCCAGCTGCGATCTGTCCCGGTGAGTGGGGGCAGAGCGGAGCAGAGTTGGCACTCCCTGAGGCACCGTGGTGCCTTTGCCGATTTTCCTCTTGGGCAAGTCTTGTTAGAGTCCCGGAGTGGGACTCAATAGGCACAGTGGTGCCAAGCTCAACTCTCCAGCTGCACCGTGAGAGAGAGCGGGCAGCTGCAACGTTGGAGGGCAATTTTGATTCCTTAGCTCCGGAGAAGGGGCTTTAAAAGGCACTGTCAGTGCCCGTGCTTGGTTGTCTTTCTCGGCTGCGCCGCGAGAGCCGGGCAGCTGCCACGTGGGGTCATTTCTGTTTAGGTGACAAGAAGGGGTGAGTGGCACCCCCGGCCCCAGTGCGCTATGCACGTGGTTTTCGCTGCATTGGCAGCCAAGGGGCCAGTGGAGGGCCCCAGTTACGCCCTGACATTCTGGACCAAGGGCATTTGAGCCCCAGTGAAAGGCCAGTTGGCCAGGGGTCAGTGTTGGCAGGGCTCAAGGCCCTAATGTGATGCCTACAGAGGTTGCATAATGTTTTATGCTTATGAGATTTATGCAGGATGTGTTTTATGCATAATGTGTTTATGCCTCACAGAGGTTGCATAATGTGTTTATGCTTATGATGATTATGCATAATGTGTCTTATGCCTAATGTGATGCAGACATAATGTGTTTTTGTTGCAGGTGATGATGCTAAGTACAGTATATTACCAGTAGTTACTGGTGGTGTTTTATATTTGCTACTTGTGCTTTGTGATGGTTCTGACAGTGGCCCGATTGGCCCTGTCCTGTGTATATAATCCCCTGTAAATTATGACCTGGTGCCAGTTGGCACAGAGTATATGCGTGATTATGATTCTAATGTGTTTTGGATAATACAAAGGCTATTTTTTATATAACCTTGTGTGGAGTTTCTTTTGTAGTGTGCCTAGTGTGCTGCTGCTGTGTGTGTGTGTTGCGCAAACGCTTTACACATTGCCTCTGGGATAAGCCTGACTGCTCGTGCTAAGCTTACCAAGGGGGTGAGCAGGGGTTATCTTCAGCGTGTAACTCCCTTGCCCTGACTAGAGTGGTGGTTTCCGCCTGGCTTAGGCGCAAGCCCTAGCCAACCAGAAATCCCATTTCTAACAAGATGTTATAAGCAAACTCCCATTCTATCCTATGGGAACAGATAGCCTTACAATAGTGAAAACGAAATTGGCAGTATTTCACTATCAGGACATGCCACACACATCAGTGCATGTCCTACCTTTCACATACACTGCACCCTGTCCACAGGGGTACCTAGGGCCTATTTTAGGGGTGACTAACATGTAAGAAAAGGGAAGGTTAAGGCCTGGCAAGTGAGTGCACTTGCCAAGTCGATATAGCAGTCCTAGACTGCACACAGGCTCTGCAATGGCAGGCCTAAGTTACATTTACAGGCTGCGTATGTGGGTGACACAATCAGTGTTGCAGGCCCACTAGCAGCATTTGATTTACAGACCCCGGGCACACACAGTGCACTGTACTAGGGACTGACTAGTAAATCAAATCGATACCAAAGGGGATGATGGACGGAGCGCCTGAGCAAATCAAACACTCACCCCCAGTCAACTGATCTGGGTTTAATCCATCATCATTCTTTAGCTCACTCCACCACCCCAGTTCAGACATGGCCATATGCAAATCAGTCTGACCCTGTGCCTCATGGGAACAGTCCAGCCCGAACTGCCAAGCCATGTCTTCCTGGACCGGAAACAAGCATCCTGGGACTGGTTTCTGGCCATTCAGCCGTCATCAGCCAGGCCAGCTTGAATCCAGTGGCAAAGTGAGCAAGGGACCCACGCCTGGGCATACCCTGCCAACTTAGGGCGAACAAAGCGATACCAAAGGGGATGATGGACGGAGCGCCTGAGCAAATCAAACACTCACCCCCAGTCAACTGATCTGGGTTTAATCCATCATCATTCTTTAGCTCACTCCACTCATCCCAGTTCAGACATGGCCATATGCAAATCAGTCTGACCCTGTGCCTCATGGGAACAGTCCAGCCCGAACTGCCAAGCCATGTCTTCTCTGGACCGGAAACAAGCATCCTGGGACCGGTTTCTGGCCATTCAGCCGTCATCAGCCAGGCTAGCTTGAATCCAGTGGCAAAGTGAGCAAGGGACCCACGTCTGGGCATACCCTGCCAACTTAGGGCGAACAAAGCGATACCAAAGGGGATGATGGACGGAGCGCCTGAGCAAATCAAACACTCACCCCCAGTCAACTGATCTGGGTTTAATCCATCATCATTCTTTAGCTCACTCCACCACCCCAGTTCAGACATGGCCATATGCAAATCAGTCTGACCCTGTGCCTCATGGGAACAGTCCAGCCCGAACTGCCAAGCCATGTCTTCCCTGGACCGGAAACAAGCATCCTGGGACCGGTTTCTGGCCATTCAGCCGTCATCAGCCAGGCTAGCTTGAATCCAGTGGCAAAGTGAGCAAGGGACCCACGTCTGGGCATACCCTGCCAACTTAGGGCGAACAAAGCGATACCAAAGGGGATGATGGACGGAGCGCCTGAGCAAACCAAACACTCACCCCCAAATCAGCCAATTATGGAAACACCAATCCATACATACAATTTACATGGATAGCATATGCACTTTAGCACTGATCAGCAGTGGTAAAGTGCCCAGAGTCATAAAACCAACAGAAACAGGTCAGAAACAGAAGGCAACAAAGCAAAAATCTGGGGATAAACCCACTGTAAAAGCTAGGTCTTACACCTATGGAAAATAAATGGGGATTTTGCATTTTGGGACCCCCTTTTTTTCTCTCGCCCCCGATTGATGGATCACCCAGAAACTTTCCATGCACAAACTAAGCAAAAAAGAACACTTTTGGGAACATTCTGTGGAGATTCATCAAACGGTTTTAAAGTTATTAGCAAACTAAAAATACATTTCCTATGGAAATGCAAACCTAACTATAAATACACAGTGGCTGCCCACTCACTGGAAGATATATATATATATATATCGTCATGTGATCAAGGCCCTTGACGGGCTGAAACGCGTCATGGCTGTAGAGGTCGCAGAGCAAAAATAAATAATCTTGCACCAATCTGTGGTCCGTGCTCCGCTTATGGTGTAGATTCCATGGGGATTGACGGAGTTGCAGCTGATATATATATATATATATATATATATATATATATATATATAACACCAATCCCGTTTCCTACGTAAAAACGGGTCTGACACAGCTTGAGTCGCTTTGCAGAAAGGTTTTAATGCCACCACTTAGCACATAAAAACAACGCGTTTTCTCAACATCAGCACCTGGCAGACGCATTTCGGCGGATGCCTTCTTCAATGCCAGTCATGTGCTTGTGAGTCTAATACTGAGTTTTTTCGCGGGGCTTGTTTAAATACTTGGAAAAAGAGTCCCATTGGATCGCTGGTACAAACACAAAAGGAGGACAGGGAAAGCTCCACAAGTAAGTACTCTCCTCAGTTGTATTTACTCCAAGGCTCCTGCCATTCAGCCACATGCGCCCGATCCTGCCCAGGATACAAGACAGTCAAATTCCGCGAGATTGGTACAGTGACCAGCCCGTGCACACGATGATGCCCTGACAACGCCAGCCATTGTGCTGTCAGCTCTCTCACCAATATATATATATATATGTATATATATATATATATATATATATATATATATATATATATATATATATTCCAGCACAAAGAGTCATCGCCGCCGCACCACGCGTCCCGGGTGCTTGACTCCAGCGGTGGTGAACCGCTATATCTAAGACCACAAAGGCGATTACTTCCAGACGCCAAAACGAGAGCACACACGGAAATTCTCATCAAAATGCTTTTAATGTGCAGGCCTCCTGCACTGACAGACGCTGTCTGCTTTACGCCTTCTTCTATGTCCACAAAACTTTCTAAAAAGCACTCTTTATGCTTTGTTTATCCATGGAAAGTTTCTTGATGATCCATTGAAGGGGCTGAGAAAATGTGGGTCTAAAACCGCACAGTCCTCATGCATTTTCCATAGACTTTTTGGAACATAACAGCACGAAAACAGCAGAACGGAATTACAATCAATTGACAGGAATCTAGATCGTGGTCCAGAAGGTGTGTAAATCTGTTTGTTCGTTTTTGAGAAATTAAGGCTTTAAAATATTTGAATATCAGGATGGTTGGGTTTGTGAGAGTCTCACAAGAGTTCTGTGGTCACACAAATTAAAAAATGCAGCTTTCTGACTGGGCAATAGGATTTTTCCCCCATTGCCATCTCACTCCTGCGAGTACTGTGGGAGCTCTTGCTCGAATTGACTAGATACAAAATGAAGATAAATGTGGCTGCTATTTCAGGACATGGGTACTCTCTCCCAGTGTCCTGACTGAATTTTTTTTTTTTAAATAAAGTACATGCCATGCACAGTCGAAGGCCAAGCATGGCGGCTAGGGAGTTGGCTGCCATTCGGGGTTAGCCACGCCAGGCTCTGTGTCCAAAGGTCATGCATGGTATCGGGTTAACTTTACATATGGTAATAAAATATTACTTTATGTTAAATTAAAACCCTAGATATTCACTGAAAAACAAAGGTTAAATGGGCGTATAATTCGGTGAAAATGGTCAGTAAAAACTTGCCATTTTAAACTAAAAAAACACTGAAATTGACCAGTTATAGATATCTCAAGTAACTATAACTCGTGCAGTAAAGTAACTATAAATCATACCCTCACCATATATTGCTAATCACACACCATATTATATCACTCATGACATGTTCTATGACATCATTGATAACATCACAGCAACATTTGAAATGGCATAATTCGTGACAAAACTGTGCATGGCGAGGGTGCGAGTTATAGTTTCTTTATTGCACTAGTTACAGTTACTTGTGATAACTATAACTCGTGAATTTCAGGTTTTTTTCTTATTTTAAAACAGTATGTTTTATCTAACATTTTCACCTAACTATACTGTCCTTTTAACCTTTGTTTTTTTCACTAGTGTATACCAACATTCAGGAGCATGTCGCATTCGCAGTTTCATTCAAGTGGATATATATATATATATATATATATATATATATATATATATATATATCCACTTGAATGAAACTGCGAATGCCAGCAGGGTCCTGAATGTTGGTGGTGCACGAAATAGCCACACCCGCCTGCACGTACAGCATTCGCAATCCTCTCTGTCTGTAATGATGAGACTGATACTCCATTTGCAACGTTCCAAAGTTAATTATGGCTGAAGATGCAAACACATCCACTTCTTTTAAAAAATGTTTTAAATTAGTTAAATACATAATTATTAATACATGTTGATACATTTTTTTAAAAATGGTATTGTATTTTTTAATTAGCATTTAAAAATATCTATACATTAAATGAATGCATTTTAATTAATTTTATTATTTAATACATATTTAATTTAATGTGCTGTAATTTTTTATTTTATTGTTTCCAATTTAATAATTATTATTTTAAAGTAATTTACATTTATATTATACATGTTATTGTTTTTATTAGAGTTTAATAAACTTTAATCATTTTCTGGTTACTTTCCCATAGGGAAATCTCCACAAGGGCGAAGATCTCAACTAACAGGTGAAAAGTTAATAGTAGTAGCTTTGGACTCATGAATTCGGTTGTAGGCAGGGCCGAACTTGGAACCCAAAGCAGCCCTGGCAATTTTGTCAAAGCAGCCCCTTTGGAGGTTTGGGGTGCAAGTGTGAAGCACTCCTTCTTTGTTATTGGAGGCTGATATTGCAGTACCGCTGCAAAACTGGCCCCCAGTAACAAAACCGGACCTCTACACTGCAAATCCAGCCCCTACCCTCCTGGGAAAACGCCCAATGCCCACTGCGGCCAGCCTGGCCCTGGTTGTAGAAGGCTCTACTCCCTCATTTGATGGGGTGGATACATGCTTCAATTACTTACCGCTATTTGCGTTACTCTGAGTATGTTTTCACCATAATTAATTACAGATTGAGGCGAGGAGGTAATGCCAGTTTACACCTAGGTGTAATTCTTTAGTTGGATATGGTAAAGAGTAAAAACAAATGCAGAGTAACACTTAGGTGTAAGAGTAAATGTACATGTGTATATTAGTTTTGTGAATCCCCCCCATGGACGTCAATTGTGGGTAGTCAGGGGTTGCAGCTGTGATCTCTAGCTTGCTCCTGGCTACTCCTGGCACTTCCTTTGCGACCCTTGTCCTCAGAGGAGGCAAATGGGTCAAAGATACTACCCCTGACTACCCCAAATGACGTCCATGCCCCCCGCCCCTAGGTTCCTATAATTTGGAGTTAGAACTTCTAGTTCCACCAGTAGTAAATCATTTGTTGTTGTTACTATACTGCTGTTTTATATGGAGAAGGGATTAAAGGGTCATTCAAGGGCTGGTGAAGTGCAGGTTTATGGAAAAACAGACTATTGAAATCTGCAGCTAAAGAATTCTACATTTGGATGTACTTTTACTCACCCATTCTAAAAATAATTATAAAAGCATTCTTTGTCAGAAACAGAACAGGCATGAATCCGCTGACTTGCATTCATTTCTGCAGCAGTCCAAGTCAAAAGTCTAGCAAACTCCATGGCCAGGTTTTTGCAGTGATTGCTCGGTTATCGCTCGAGAGAGGAAGTATAGCGACTCGCCTCACAGCTTTTCTGCTGATGGGAATCCAGCCCAGCACAGAAGCAGCAGGCTGTCAGCTGAAGAAGAAAAAAAAACAGAGCACATAGCAGCAGCACACAAAAGGAAAAGCAACAAAATGCCCCAACGCAAGCAGCTCTCCTGGGCTCGTCGGACATGAGAAAAAGCAATCGGTTCCTTGGAGAAAGAAATAGACCCGGACTACCGAGTGGTGGAAATGAAAGAAGAAAAACGGATCTCCTGTGCCTGTCTACATTTTCTAGGCACGTGTTTCAGTCAGCTTGCTGGGATGTTCTTTTTCTGGGCTACGACTGAATTTTCTTTCTTGGCAATAAAACATTTTTTTGTTGGAATTATAATTGTCAGCTTCTTGATTAAAACGAAGGAGCTACCTTTTCTGGGGCAGGAGATATCTTTTTTTTTTTTTTTTTTTACACCAGCTTTCCTCTATATTTTGTGTTTTTTGCTTGTGTGGGATTTTCCCTTCTATTGGTAGTGACCTACGGAGTCCCCGTCAGTCTCAGCCTGCACGCGCACAGCCATCGCAGCGCTGCGGAGATAAGAGGGTCTTCAATTTCTTCTCCGTGGAAATCGAGGCTGTCCTCGCGCGCAGCACATCCTGCCCGCCTCGTCACCAATGCCTTCCTCCCCCTCGCCACTCGGCCCTCTGGATTTTCAATTCAAACCAAAAATATCACAGACGCCGGAATCCCTTCTGTGTTTAGGGTCTGTGCGTTTTGTGGTATTTCATTCTCAGCTGTTGCGATGAAATCCGCAGTCCTTTGGGGAGTGGCGTCACGATTCAACAGCAGAGTCCGTGGGAAGCAAGAACACGATGTAAACAGTTGAATATACCTTCCCCAATTTATAGGAGAAAAACGTCAGCGTGTTTTCACATGAACAGGTCACAACCTTTTCCCAGCGACATCCAATAGCAAGCATCAGAATTAAACCTCCTTGCATCCCCTGGAAAAAGGGCTTCTTGCAGCAATCATCCGATGAATATTAATGGACCTGTGCAGCACACATTAGACCTGGCCTTTCCTCTTTCCTGTCCATAACACATATTGCGCCTACTTTTGCGGTGAACATGGTTTTATTTCCGAAGCCAGTTTCCCACCTCTTACTTCACACTGTGTGCAGCGCCTGGGTTCCTCGGTCGTGAGCCTGCCTCAGGTGCAGCCTCTCTGCTAAGCAAAAACAAGTAAATATTTATGATTTTCCTGTAAATTAGTATGGTATGTGCAGCCTGAGCTCAAGGACATGACAAATGAAAACCTCAGGCATTCATTACAACACACTGCATGGATTCCTGCCCCTCGCAGTGCTGCTAAACTAGCAATAACACAAGGAGATATAACTAGTACAGCATAATATACACAACAGTTGCAGGCAACCAACAGGACAAGGGAGCAAGGAGTCACTGTAGCATCTCATCCGACCTTCAGTTTATCACCGGCTGTGGTCTCGTATCATTTTAGCACGGACACACAGGTACATTTTATGTGGTGGTGGGTGAGTTGCTGCTTTTATTCGTTCTAGTGATGTGACTGGAGGGCACCTTTCTGGGAGAATAAATTCTGCCTGTGCTTTGGAAGAGTTTCTTGGCGCTACTGCTGCTTGAATATCAAAACATGGCGGACCTGGAGTCAGTGCTGGCTGATGTCAGCTACCTCATGGCAATGGAGAAAAGTAAATCCACCCCAGCGGCACGAGCCAGCAAGAAAATCGTCCTGCCTGAGCCCAGGTAAGCAGGAAGCAAATTATAGTCACACCCACGAAAGTACATTAACTAACATATGGTTTAACTCTTCTGAATCAGTCTATAAATCTGACTGCCCAATGTGGTACACGAAGAACAAATCAATGTCATATTTCATGCTACCAACCCGCAACCCAAATGATTTCCATCTCGCATCATTGTATGTAAATTTGTGCTATATGATGATCTTGAAAACCTGTCGTGGATCTAATGGGTCATCCCAATGATACGGGGTTTGGTTTGACCCAAGAGTAGAGCTTCCACCTTGAAAACACTATTCTGATTAACGCAGTGTAAAGATTTTAACCTTTAGAGGGACCATTAAAGAATAAGTTTAACTGACTGCTGCTTTGGTGCCAACTTAATCTTTTGTTCTGACAGTCATATATGGTTTAATGGTCATTACTCAAAGAGAATTACCAAACTTTCCAAAGTCTGTCATTCCTTTGCTAGTTCAGTATACATTTTAGGTCTCGCATACCAGACAACGCAAGCTGTCTGGTTGCGAAAGACCCATTGTGGGCTTAACAGGATATTACAGTGAGCTTAGAGCCCACCCATTGCTTACTATTGGTTAGCTTTATTGTCACACTCATTTCCTTGTTTCTTATTCGATGATTTACCTTCCTCTTCTTGTGTTAGTCCCTCCCCTGGAGGAGATCAGTCTTTACCATCCTTTTGCTTAACTGATTTGTATCCTTCCACTGCTCTCTTTTTAGGGAAATACTCTTTTTCATTTTGAAAGTGCATTTGTTTTCCAGCTCTCTCCCTTGTGTGCTCTATCCCCTGCCATGTAACCATCCGCATAATATATTCCTCTCTCCCTCACGTGTAGCTCGCTCTCTCATGTGCTTCTCCCTCAAAATGATCCCACATCGCATTCAGTCTTGCGCTTTCCCTTGTGCGTCTCCCTGACCCCATGTTCTCTCTTCCTCATGTGCTACTGATGCTTTCTCTTGTGTGTGTCTCCCCTATCCCAGGTTCCATGCTGTTCTCTCCTGCACGTGTTTCTCCCCTGCCCCTGAGTTGCTCTCTTCCTCATGTGCTGCTTTTCCTTTCCCACCGGCCCATTTTTATTTTACAACACATTATTTGCATTTTGTGTGAAAAAAAAACTAAAACATGTTTTTTATTTAGCCAATTTCTTTCTTCGTTTTTTGTCAATGTTGTTCAGCATGCTGCAGAGCATCGGCACAAATCACTGGCAGAGCCAGTAGGTCCAAAAGACAATACCTATTGCCTTTGCCAATGCTTGTTATTATATAATCTAATCTTAAAGTTGCGTGCCAAGTTTTTGTATTCATGCTTGAAAATTGCTTTTAGTTTAGACGTCAGATATACATGACCCACTGATATAACCAAACCTTGGCTTACAGGTTTGATATCCTATAATTTAGGTATTTGGCGGTACCTGAATTTGCCCTGACATGGTGCAATTGAGTGGATATGTTCAGATTCGAGTAACATCGAGTACATACTCCAGGGGACTGTCTTGTGTTTGGCTGTCAGCACTCCGGAGCTCCGCTTATATTCATGAGATCTTATCGAACAAGCTTGACTTGATGTGGGAAGAGAGTATCTGAAGTAAAACTGGGCGTTCCTGCACGATGTGATGCTTGCTGATGGTGCAGTAGGCAGCAATGCCTGTCTTTGCTACAGAAAGCCAATGCCAGAGGCAGCCTTTTTGCATCTGTTTATCACCTTCAGTGAATTTTACCACATGCAGGCTCCCTTTTGAGTATGCAGATTTAAAGACTTTTCGAATAATTGAGTCCATGTACCGTGCAGCAGGCCTTCCTAAGTGTGGCAAGAGGTGCCACTCATGCACACTTCCGGTTTGGGCTACTGCATAGTAGAAATGTGGTATAGAAGCCTGAAGGGCACATTATCCATTCTTACCGCTCTCCACTTAACAATTGTAGAATAAAATGGGATTGAAGGCCTAGGTCCGGTTTGTTATCTTCGAACTAGGAAAACACATATTACAACAAGCACTGGCAAAGCCAGTAGGTCTCATTTTGGTAAGCCTTAAATGTTTTTATATATTCATTTATTTTTTTCAAACTTACGCAGCAGGAATTAAATGTGTAAAAGCAACACAATCTAAAAATGTCACCCTCTAAAGGTGGTGTGGACATATTCGCAAAAATGAGTAAAACAATGACTCGTCCCTACAACAAAAAAACTATGAAATGATAGTGGAAATGAAAGCAAAGGTTGGCTTAGTCGCCCTGACTCTGAAGCTGACTACTTTTTATGTGGGGTATAACCTTCATCATTGTAGATTTCAGATGTCATCAGTGATGTAAATGCATAGTAATAAGCAGTACATCATAGTGGTGGAAGTTATCCTTATGTCAGTTATGTATAACCAGTGAAAGTGTTTTTTTAACTTAAAATAGTAGCTTTTTTTATTGCTGGAAGGCCTACGTATATCTCCGCTTTAACCTTTGATTTTTTCAGTGAATTTCGAAGTTTTTTTTTAACACCTGTTAAAGTATTACCACCTTACTTATGTATCGCTCTACTTAAAGCTATTTTTTTAATGTAAAGTAATATCTTTATTATGATACGTCTGCAGCCAACTAGCCACAGCCAGCCAAATCCCTCTGTGCATAACCAAATGCTCTGCATGGTGGGGGGTTAGCCGCATTCCATAACTCGCAACAACAGAAAGGAAAATCTTAATTCGCGCTCCAAACTCAATGCTTCTGACGTCCTTCTTGATGTGACAGCTGTAAATGCAAATGTTGTAAATAATCTTACAGATTATATTACATATCATATTTCCCTTGGTGCTATAAAAGAAACAACTGTAGATGTACTAGATAGACGACTGCAGATGTACTATTGTTTATTAGTTTGATTATTTATTGTTATTTAATTACGTTGTACTTTTAGGTGCTGTTACTTACTGGTATAAATATTGTGCAGTCTTAAGGATTACATTTGATGTGCGAGATATGGTTTGCATACTTATGGTTTGCATCCTTCTCTGTGAGCAATGGATTGTGGTGCTTACTATACTCTTAAAGTTTGGTGATTTTTATGTTTTTTGTTTTTAATTCGCAAACATAACTTCACTTTAACTATAATTTCTTAAGTGAATTTCTTTTTTTTCTTTTAGAACATGCAGTAAGGTATTATAACCAAAGCTAACGATAACTTCACTTTAATTTTTGTCTTTTTTTAGTTATTTTCATCTGTTGTTTTGCATCATTGCCAACAGTTCCTGTACACTAAATTGCAGTGGGTGGAATCCTTCATGACATCCGGCATTTGGCTGTGTGCAGCGGGTTCTGGTACTGAACCAAACCCACTGCATTTGGTCAACCTCTGCTGCAAACAGACGCAGGACAGTGCCTCAAAATGCCAGGGACTGCCAACACCTGGTGCACACTGTCAAAGGCCATTGGTTGTGGTGGTTGGCTGCAGGGTGTGGCAAAAGGCCAGACCCCATGCTCAACCTACCACTGGTGGCCAGCCATATGTGTGGCAGTTGTCTAAGACCAGCTGTAGAATGCTAAATTCTTTTTTCCAGGATTTGCAAATTCTATGCTGGAGCTGCATTTCTCGAGACCCTAGAAGGCACTTCGAGGCCTTGGGAGGATCCAGAATTCACTAACCATGCAAAAAGTGTAAAAACATTTTTAAAATATTTATTTTACATTAGTGCCCTGCGGTCGGGTAGTCTTAACTTGCCCTTTGCACTTTTTTTTTTATTTTACCCAAGGAGTTGCTCACTGCACCATGTGGGGTAATGGCTTTCCAAACAGAAATCTTTGTGTGATGGGCAGCCAGTTAATGAGCATTAAATTCACAAATCCACAGCCAAATTCACAAATCCACAGTGGATGAAGGGGTGAAAAAGCACCCTCAGCTATTGATGTGCCTTTATTTTTTTAATTAGTTTCACAAATACTTTTTGATCCTTTGTATGCCAAACCTGGTAAATCTATCTATTAAATCTTTCAAGCACAACCAGAAACATTTCTAAACACTAATTTCTCAAAACTACTGAATGGATTTACAACAAACCAAGAGAAGGAACTCCCTTGATTAAAGTTTCACTTTCATGCCACAGGCCTTGACTTTTGTGTAAGGGATACCCCGTACCCGTCTGATGTTGTTTGCTAGTGCATTATATTCTGTGGCACTTGTAAAACGGATGGGATCTCCATCACGTTTACAGTAGAGTATCCTATGCACCAAGTTCTATATCAGGCCCCACGTTTGGTGTCATTAGCTTGAGCTGTTTTTTTTTGTTTTGGACAATGAAGAAAGAATCCCATGGGTTTGAAAATGGTGAATGCCACTTATTGACCGACCCCTCCTTACATTGGTTTTTGGCCCTGCTTGCACATCTGCACAAACTTGCCATGCCTAACCCACATTGGATGAACTTTTTTTGTTGTAAAGTTTAGAGTATATCTTTTTTATTGCTCCAAATTTATTAAGAAAACAAACAATGACTATTCAGTGGAATCTCAGACTACATACATGCTATATATGTGTGTGTGTGTGTGTGTGTGTATATATATATATCAGAATCCTCGCCTGCTTCCTTCTCCTCTGTGGAAAAAAAATAATATATATATACACACACACACACACACACACACATATATAGCATGTATGTAGTCTGAGATTCC
Source organism: Calotriton arnoldi (assembly GCA_963921515.1). NCBI lineage: Eukaryota > Metazoa > Chordata > Amphibia > Caudata > Salamandridae > Calotriton > Calotriton arnoldi. The sequence continues at coordinate 196,831 of CAWUFW010018375.1, read as the reverse complement.
TTTTGTGTGTGTGTGTGTATATATATATATGTGTATATATATATATATATACACACATATCTAGATATGTGTGTGTGTATATATAATACACAGTGGCAGTCACCACTGTGTGGTTATGGTTCAGCCGTACTTTTCAATTGAAAAGGCATTTTTTGATCTGCTTATAACTATTGACCCAGAGGACAGCTTTACACGAAATGTCACAATGGCAATCCATCAATTCAATCAGCTAAATTTTGGCACAGCAAGTTTTGTGAAGATCAGTCCATGGAGAAAAAAAGTTAAAGGGGACATTGAAAAAGTATATCATTTCCAATTTTAGCTCTCATAGGAAATTATGTTGAAAGATAGACCTAAAACCCTGAACGGATTTACACAAAACGTGGCATGAATGCCGACCTTTACTCAGAAGGCTTTCATTTTTTATTATTTTGTTTAAAGCCTTCCAGTAGTTTTTGTTTTATTTGTGTTTAACAAAGGTTCTGGGCGGGATTTAAAGGGAGAACACTTTTGTATATATCCATTAAAATTTGCTAGTCGAAATTGTCAATCACAATTTACATTTTTTTACGCAATGTGATTGACTGGATTCTGGCTCAAAATTTAGTTTTCCGACCATTTTGAAACTTGCTAATCAGCACTGACTCAAGAGTTTTGCACTGTGAAAAAATTATTTCCTCAGTAATGTTAGGTGCAACCCCAAAGGTGACCAACCCCAGTGCAGTGGTGAGGGATGCCTAGACGCATGGGAAATACAGTCCACTCCTGAGAAAATAGCGCTATTTTCAGTGTGTGACTGGCGAGTCATAGTTGACTCCCAAGATTTCCAGCAGCCATTTGAAGCACTGGATTCAGCCCCACCTTTGTCCCTGACTCTTGAATCGAAGCTGACTTGTGAGTTTAATGTATTGTAAAACAAACAAAAACAAACAAAAAAACACTAGCAAAGCCAAAATTCTATAATGGGTGTCTGGTTTTGTTTCGGATGTAGGAGGTAGGGCACAGGTATTGACCAGAGCCCCCCGCTCCACACACCCCACCAAACAACCATCTCGAAGGCCAGGCTCCCACCCAACCCTTGAGCTGGGGGGGGGGGCAGTCACGTGGGTTGGGCGCAAGGCCTTGTGTATTAAAAAGTAAGTACATTGTAACAAAACCTATGAAATTCACACACAAAAAACAGTTAAAACCAACATGGTTATGGCTCAAACTGTAAAAACACTTAAATTTACTAGTTATGATTGTGAACGTACACAGCACAGGACGTAACTCACAGTGGCTGCCTGGCTCAAACACTTTTGACAATAGCACAGACACACAAAAACAGTTAACAGGAAAACATCATGGAACAAAAATAAAATTGATTGGTATTCAACAAGGAGCAAGGTAGCTGACTGTGCATCCTGAAGGCATGTCCAAATGTTGTGTAATTCAGGGCAAATCAAATAATCTCCCCATTCTTAACACTGTAAGTAGGTATGTATTTTAAATGCTTGCACTGTAAACCAAGTTAATGGGAATGTCCAAGGTGCCAGCTAAAACTCCCCTCCCTTTCACACTTTTCCTTCTGTTAGCTAGTCTCGATCAGTACTTCACAATGTATGTTTCTATGAACAGCACTGCTCGTTTCAGATGCCCCTGTTCTCAGTAAAACACTCTGCTCTACTTTGGAGATAGGTCAGTTTCATATCAATGAAATAGAAGTCATTAGCACAGTTTTTAGACGCCTTAACTTGTTAGCCCAAGTCTGGAATGACCTGTTAAGTGTACAGTAGGATTTGGATTGCAGAGAAGAGAGTTGACCTGGCTTCTCGTGGAATACAAAATGCAAGTGCTGAACAATTTACTTTAGGAAAACCTTTACTGTTTCTGGTAAACGGCTTTATTATGACTCTTGAGACAACAGTAAAAATCACACTCTTCAGTGTGTACCACATCACAGCAAAAATAGCCGTTTTAGGAGAAAAATTGTTACTATCAGCTGAATACTGCCTCATATGATGCGAACAGCATGTTATATCTCAGAAAAATACAACATACAGGTCATTTATAGAAGAAAGTGGGGCAAACGTTTGCAAGTGAGAGTCCCAGTTGTGAAGCTACTAGTCATCCACCTGCTTGCTATCAAGAATTCTGGCAGCAAATATCTCCATGTACAGGGGATGTACCCTCCGAGTGCACTCAGTCATCACTTGAAACACAAGGACAAATTCATAAAGTTCCGGATTGGCCATGAAAACATACATCTTCCACTCAGCTCATGGTGTGAGTATATCAAAGTAAGCAAAAAGCCTTGATCTTGGCCACCAATTCAGCCTGCCTCTATCACCAAACTGTTGGTCAAGTACTTACGACTAACTTTTGAACAGCCACGTTCTCCTCAGCACTTTGGACATTTTGCTCCAGTGTAACTATATGAGAAGGATTCTTCTGCTGATCATACTGACTGTAACCTATATTTTACTACTGTCTGATATAATGTTCTAAAATCCAATAAAAGGTTTTGAGCACAAAAAGAAAGATTAACTCTTGAACTTTTATGCTATTCACAGTGCATTGCAAACTCCTCAGATCATCTCCAAATTCCAAGCCACAGACTGTGACTGTGACTGAAACAACTCAAACCATTCTCAATAGCTCTGCAACTCACCAGCGGATCACCTCACAGCCAACAGCACAAAGGCTCAATTTATGTCTAAAGCAAACAATGGCAGTCCCTTGCCACTCAAGCTGAATTATGTCTGGAAGACTATGCAGTCTACACTCTGAACATTCAAAATACTCTCTATAAATTCACTATGTACAAATACATCTAAAAGGACAAAGACAGCCAGTAATACAATAGCAAAGAACAAGGGTAATCAACTATGCCTAGTAGGAATCTGGATCAAACATGTAAGGTAAACAATGGTTCAGTTGGGACTAGTTTCATGATGCGTTCAAAGGTTCTTTGTAATTCGTTTGCCAATGCAATCAGTCTTAGAGACACTAAAGTTGTCAAATAAAAATATGTGTTCCATATTTGGACCCCAGTCATTTGTTTTGTAAACAGACACACTTACACTGCACCTTTGCTCCTCAATGTGTGAAAATTTTCAGCAAAGAGCACTGCAGTTGCCATGATGTGAACCAATATTATTTGGAATAAACATTTTGTACTAGCTAGCTTTATAGTTTTCCAGCATTATCATCATCTCCTTGGTAATCTGTATGATCCATGTTAGGGCCCGAGTACGATTTTGCTAGGAAAGCCCTCCATACGACTCGGATCCGGAGGGCTTTACTAGCGAATTGTGCTCTGCGAGTCCGAGCGACCGAGTACGATGCACCCCTATGGTGACGGACTCGGTTCGCTAGGACTCCCATAGCAAAAAGGGGTGGGGAAAAGCGTACACCCTGTGGCGAGCACCCCAAGGTGCCCGCCACACTGTGCATGCATGGAAAGGGGGGACTCCTGGGTACCCCCACGGGACAGATTCGGAGGGCCCTGGGTGAAGGGGGGCCCGCTACAGCCCCCGAAGTCCGATTCCCACAGCCGTTTCGTCTCGCTGAGACCGAGTCGATACGGGTGTCCGAATCATGCATCGTACTCGCTCGTTTGGAAGCCGGCTCCATTGCGCGGCACAATTCGGCCACACAATTCGGCTGTGAACAAGTCGGACTGACAGGATCGGGTTCGGAAACGATTCCGTCGACGCGGACGAGATCTTCACATCGTACTTGGTCTTTCTGAACGGGGGACGATTCGGTCGGAAACATAGGCTCCGAATTGGATTTGCTCGTTCCGGAACGCGTCTGGAGGCCTACCTAGCGAGATCGTACTCAGGTCCAAGTGTTAAATTGTATATTAGAAACCATAGACCTCAGGCTTCCAATTCCCATTGTTGACCAAGTCAGCTAACTCTGATCCAGAAGCTCTGCTGGTACATTGTGCCACAGCCTCTGATAAGTATTAGTTTGAAAAAAGTGAAAGACTGTGTTGTTTTAATTGCTTTTTATTTGTCTATATGTAAAATTACATATTATCTCATTTTAATATTGACAATATTGTAAATGAATACTATTGTTTAGTTGAAAAACAGTGATAGTGCACAGTCACATGTGAGGCTTAGGGTAGAGTTGTAGTTGGCATTTACAAGAATGCTATGTGGGGGTTTCCACCCGAAGTCAGCAGGGGCGAAGTCAAAGGTAAGGCCATCTTAGACTCTGAGCCTAATAGTACTTCAGAGATGAATCCTGCCCTGATTGATCTAAGGTAATTATTGGATGTTTACCTATTTTTCCCCAACTTAGGTTTTGTTATAGGCATCCTAAAATGTGGAAATGAAAGCTTTCAGAAAGCACTTTACCGGTCTGCAGCATTGCTTAAATTGCTTTGATAATTCTTGGTAAAAACAAATTCTTTTATATCATTTCCAGAGGGATTTTTAATATAACCCACATGATTGTTCATTTTAAGACGATAATGACCTCAGGCGTATTTATTTGTAGCCTATTATAATATTTCATGAAAACTGCCAAGACAGCGGTACGTTGCACAATGAGGGATGGAAGACTCATTTTCAAGTATAATATATTTGTGATATATGTGTAGCAGTATTATTAATAAACTGTTTTAAAGGGAAATGAGATTTATTAAATTATAGTATTCTTGTACATGAGGGCATGAAGCATTCGTGCAGAAAGTAGAGGATGTGGACAGTGGCAAATCGCTGCACTATTTAGAGGGACTAGAATTGTAGTCAGTGTAATCTTGTAAGAAACTTTTGGTTAAAGGCATTATACAAGGAGGACTAATCTCACTGGGTACCTTGTGTACATCCAGTGCTTTTGCAAATCACAAATAACGTTAGGTGGCTTTCAAGATAATAAACATAAAAGAAAGTTCATGGAAAGAAGGTGAGTGGCCTGTCTTTCCTTGTTCTCCCTGACTTCAGTCACCGAATAAAAAGAGATGCAAATGCTAAATGTACAGTTTCAGAATATGATAGCATAGGCTCAAAGATCTTTAGCGGTAAGATGTAAATCTACGTTACAAAGAGGTCGTTAAAGTTTTTCATAAACTAATAGAGGCAGAAGTTTTTCTGAAAGAAATGAAAATGTAATTCTTATTTAAGCTTCTGAAAGATAAACTTAACACAAAAACGTAGTGGAAACGTGAGCCATTACCAGGCTGCATGCATTGTATGCACTTTTTGTCTCATCCTATTTCCATTCACACTTTTCATTACTTGGCTTGTGTATCTTGGTATGTGCCACCTCTAATGGAATAGAGAGAGCTACCCTTAATCCAAGCAGTTCTGGGTATGTTCACATTACCAGATTGTCCCATTGGTAAAATATTTCCTAGATCATTTGTAACCAACAGGGTAGCTAACAAACAAGCACTATGTTAGCACATAAATTGCCTAAGGATCCTATAAAAAGTTAGGCTCTGTAATCTATTTTACTTGGCAAAAATATTTTAAATTGCCTTACTGGGAAGAAAGAGTACAAATAGGAGATGTGTATGAAAATGCATTCCTAGCTTATAACATACACAGAAATATTTCTAAATGCTTCTACAGATGGTCCCCAGTGACTCCGGGCTTGCCAGCCCATCTGGGTACCAGTGGGAGAGTCCGCCACCCATCTCAGAAGAAAGCAGGAAACCCACGGTGGCCAAGAGCCACAGAGAGTGATTGACCCTGCTTCCGCAGCTCCAAAGCCAGGGACCTTCTTCAGATCAAGAATTCACCTAGAGGCCCGGGGGCACTGATTTTGCACCTTGTGGCTGGCTGCTTATGTCACCCCCTGAATCAGAAGCCCTGGGATTGATCACATCCGTCAATAAGCTCAGCTTTACACAAGCACAGGGATGACGGGCTACATCACTTACGCTCGATGTCCATCAATACTCGCTCACCAACTACATGATCCCTAATCACACAGTTCTCCTGGCTTTCGTGATGGGAGCAGTTGAGTTCCCCAGTTTCTCTCATAACCCTTCTTACCCTTCATTGATGACCAGGCTGCTTGACAGATTGCACTGGCCTGGGTGGACTGTCCCGACCATTGGTGTGGGTCCGCCGACCACTCACTTCCCTCCAATTCAACAGCAATACCCCTCTATCTATGAACACATGGTCAAAATCCTGAGTTTGAATGTTCACGATTTCAATGCACCAGCAAAAAGACTAGCACTCCTCGCTATGCTTAGACGGGCACATGCATCAATGTAGGCTTTTGCGATTCCTTAATTGCGATTATTAAGGAATCGCAATTAAGGAATTGCAAAAGCCTATGCATGTAGGAATCGCTATAAAATTAGCGATTCCCAAACATTCCTTAATTGCGACTCGCAAATTGCGAGTCGCAATTAGGAATGCCTTCCCATTCATTCCTATGGGCCTACAGGCCCATAGGAATGAATGGGAGATACATGCGCATTTGCGAGTACCAATAGGTACTCGCAAATTGCGCATGCTATTTCAAGGGTGCAAGGGTGTCAAAAGGACACCCTGTTGCACCCCTGAAATTGAACTGTGCACTCATGTTACGCACACACATGCCCCAAGGACATGTGTGTGTGTAACCCATAACTTTGAAAAATGCACTTTACTGCATTTTTCAAAGTTTTGCAAATTACCATCAAGTTCAAATTGATGGTAATTTGCGCTCCCTATTAGCAAAATCGCTATTTGCGATTTCATCATGCATTGCATTTAAGGAATCGCAATTTGCGATTCCTTAAATGCAATCACAATTTAAGAAATCGCAATACATTGAGATTTCTTAAATTGCGAGAGCCTTACAGTTTCATGCATCGCAGAGGCCCTTTTGCGGGCGCAAACGGCCGATTTTTGCGAATCGTACCGTTTGCGCTCGCAAAAAGGTTGATGCATGTGCCTGCATATGTATCAAAAGAGTTTTGCGATTCTCTAATTGCAATTTTTAGCGAATCGCAATTAGAGAATCGCAAAATGCAATGTATGTAGGATTTGCTAAACATTTTGCGAATCCTACATATTCCTTATTTGCGAATCGCAAATTGAGATTCGCAAATAAGGAATACCTTCCCATTCATTCCTATGGGCTAGGAGGCCCATAGGAATGAATGGGAAGACAGTCTCAATTTGCGATTACCAATTAGAGAATCGCAAATTGAGAATGCAATTTCAAGGTTGCAAGGGTGCCAAAAGGACACCCTGTTGCACCCTGAAATATGCATGTGTGCACATTTTGCGCACATACATGCCCTAAGGGCATGTATGTGCAACATATGGCACTTTTAAAAAATCAAAAAAGTGCTTTTTTAAAGAAAATCGCAAATTACCACCAACTTGAAGTTGGTGGTAATTTGCAATTCCTAAGGCCAAATAGCACATTTCTGGTGCTTCCAGAATTGCATTTAAGGAATCGCAATTTGCAATTCCTTAATTGCATTCGCAAAATAGAGAATCGCAAATTTGCGATTCTCTATTTTGCGATGGCCTTTGGGATGAAACAACCCAAAAGGCTTTTTCCCATTCGCACACGGGCAGATTCTGAGAATCTGCCCGTTTGCAAACGGGAAAAAGGCTTGATACATATGACCCTAGGCATCTTAAACCTAAACTATTAGTGCACAATTCCACTCAAAAAGAAGTCAAAGAGGTACTCCACACTTTCCTCTGTACTAATGATGCACCAGGCACCCCTATGTCTCTGCTCTAAAGGCTGTCCTTCAAGGCACCTTCATAGCCATTTCCACAAGACTCAATAAGGACAGGAAGGACAAAAGCACCACCCTGGAAAAACAGATGAAAGACTTAGAGGAGGCCCACAAACAATCAAGCTCCCATAAAGTGAGGAGGCAACTAACGCTGACTAGAAAACAGCTCAAGATGTTGGATATGAATAAAGCGGAAATATGCTTTCCTCCGCACCAAACAGAAGTATTACACAGGAAGTAATAAAGCTGGGTGACTACTCACTCACTGGTTGAGGGCCCGAATCACATAGGCACATAGTTGAAATCTAGGGACCACAGGGGCAGCACTCACACAATGGCATAACAATAGTGCAGGAATGTGAACGCTTCTACGCCAACTTATACTCAGCAGAAACATTAAGCCATATGGATGCTGCATATTACATGTCCCAGGTGATCACTGTGCGCCTACAGGCGGGTAGACGCCCTCCAGCTAGAAAAGGATATACGAGAGGATGAAGTCTTCGCAGCTATAGCAAGACTCCAGACAGGCAAAGCACCAGGGCAAGATGGATTCACCCCCGGCTTCTACAAGCTAGTTGCCACCCAACTGGCACCTATCCTTACCTGCCTGTATAATTTCTTTAGCGAAATGGGCGCACTCACCAACACGACGAGGGACGATACCATCACAATGATTCCCAAACCCGGGAAAGATCCCACACCATGTTTATCATATAGGCCCATCCCCTTGCTAAATGTTGACACCAAGATCTATACAAGCATACTCGTGGGCCGACTTGACCCCTACATGCAGGGGTTGCTCGATCCGGACCAAGCTGTATTCATACTGGAAAGGCACTGTAGTCGCATTGCAAAATGGCTCCTACACCCTATATATAGATAAAGCAGAATTCTCTCAGATACCCACACTCATGCTGTCGATTCATTGCGGGGAAAGCATTTGATCATGTGCACTGACCCTTTCTCCAGCTAGTGCTGGACAGGTCAGGCCTGGATTCCTGATTCTGGAAGTGGATATAGTGCAGTTACGCCAAGCCCACTGCTAAGGTGTGAGCTATCGGGCTGACTTCACAGCCATTTTACATAGCAAGAGGCCCGAGGCAGGGATGGCCCCCATCCCCACAATTATTTGCCCTCTACATGGAAACCATAGCAGAAAGAATACTCATGAACCCCCAGATCAAAAGCATCACCATGGCCGTCAGGAGCTAAAATCTCACTTTATGCGGACAATGTCATGATTGCCCTTACCCAACCTTACATTTAATTATCACTGCTCCTGCAGGAACCTGAGGTCTTTGGGAGAGTGTCTCGTTTCAAAGTCAACATACAGAAGTCGCAGGCCCTCAACCTTACTATTCCCCAGAGTAATAAGAAGATGGCCGCCGATCTGGAGCTGGTCAAAGAGGCTCCCGGGGTTGGGATAATTACTCTGTAAAAATATCCTACCGTATACCCTGACATCGACGACATCGACGAACCGCTAGATACCTGTGCTACAAGTCTTACCGACGAAGCTTGGTTCCCACGCATTGATTCCGGAAAGTCTGGCTCTCTCGTAAGGGCCGCCTCGTCACGTCTGGCATCGGGGTCAATTTGCCCTCAGGCTGCAGATTGGCACGGGAGAGCCCTCGCTTTTTGGCCCGGATTACAAGGTATTCTCGCTGTGGCTGGAGTGTCGCGACTCCCCTGTGGGATCCGCCTCGGTTGTGTGTCCCACCTTGGACACGTTGCGCGAGTGTGCCTCTGGCCCGCCTCTACTGCCTGGGACGTCCCGATCTCTCGCGGCCCGAGGTCGTGTGCTCTGCCTGTCTGGGAGCTCCTCTCCCTCGCCAGTGCGCCCTGTCCCTTTTGGCTGACTTTGACTGCCTCTGCACCGGTTGAGACGGAGGGACGTGGCAGCTTATTGCCGCCACTCGTATAGCATTGCTGGAAAGGATCATGTCCCGGTGAGCCAGCACTTCATTCTCGGTCGGCCCACGCCAACCACAAGATGGCGGCTGGCTTTCAACACTAAATTAGCAACAATTAATAAATTTGCCGATTCGGTCATTAAAGAAGGACCTATCTGTTAACTATGGGCTACACTGCAATGAAAGAAGGCCTCAATTACTACACTCTCATGAAAGAAGGACTAAATTGCTAACTCCGGGTTACACTGTACTGATAGAAGGACTCTGCATTCCTCTAATTTGTAAAACAGACAAAGGTCTCTCTGAATGGTAGACAGTAAAGGAGGACTAAACAGTACAGTCAGCATAACCTTTGGCGGCCATCTTACAGTGGTTTTTGTTCCTACTGTCTCCTATGAATCCCTTCCTGAGAGATGGTGTATGTGTCCAGCACCTGAGCTCCATGAGTCACGAACCGTTGAGGAGCTAGACATTGGTTGACTGGGTGGCCCCCTCATTTTTTTGCTCATATGTGCGGACATTTGTTCACTCATTGCTCATTTACACTTGCTCAGCTTCTGTCTCCTTTTTGACCCGGTGGGCAACGCAGGGTCCCCATTTTGGGAGTGTGCTATGGAAGCATCCTCAGTTCAACTTCCTCAAAATGGCAGCCATAACAATTAAATTGAGAAAGGACTACTAACCTCACACCAATGCAGAGAAAGAGACATAGGACTTCCTTACAAGGCACATCTCAAAAACTGAAATGAAGGACCAACTACTGCACTACACTCCATAGAAAGGGGCAGAGGATTACATCCCAGAGAGGCTCCCCCTACAGTCTCCCTCCACCAATTAGCCGACCCCGAAGCCCAACATTTCTGGCCCCATAACTACCCCTTCCCGACCTTTTCTCCCTACCCACCAGAATTACTATTTGCCTATACAAGAACCACCTGTTAAACAAAAATACCCTCACCTCCGTGCACTCATTCGCGGGGGCCCCTTTGTCGCTAGGACACACTATCGGAATGATGATCAGTCCGGACCCCTCAGGATACAATGCCCTCACTATCAACTACCCGCCTAACCTCTCCAAAAATGCAGCCAAAAAACACAAACATCGCATACTCAAAGACAGACCCGATACATTATTCTCAGACATTTACTTCTGTACAAACAAGGGTGATATAGTTAATGACCTCATCTTATATACCAGAAAACGAGCATGCTGGCGGAATGCGATATATTCCATGCTTCGTATATCAGGCACTAGGAAAACGCCTCATGGTCTCAAATTAACAACATCGCCCTCGCTCACCTTCAACGGTAATGCTACTATTACCCTCTACATAAATGGTATCATCCTTATCCAAGCCTCTAATGCTAATCTAGCCATGATGGCCAACATCTTCCCCACACTCAGGAAGGCGATCTCGGTTAAATCCAATGACCCCTATCCACAACCTATCACCACCCTGGACCTAACCAGTCCTCCCCCTCCACATCCGGGAGGTCCACACTCGCCCGGAATCATCCCCCGCCTTTAGATGATCTCGGAACCTCTCTACCCCATGTCAGACTGACCCAACACACTAGACCTCAGACTCATAGGCCGGGCGAGCCTACTGGTTCCCTCCTCTCGCCATTCTCCAGTCCGATACAGGTTGACTCTCGGGCGCTGAGTCCCCCTCTCACCATATCACCATCGCACTCATCAAAAGTTCACCCGTCACGCATCCCTCCTTTTACGCCACCTGCTAGGTCGGAGTCTTGGCAATTGCCCTGCACGGACCGTGCTCCTCCAAACCCACTCAATCCTTACTTGTCCATCCCTGACTCACAGAGCAATGGCCCTTCCACCCTCCTACTCTTACCAACCCCTCTATCCTTACATAATGGAACACCGCAAGTCCGCGCGGACCAACTCCTCCCTCTGGAACCTCAAAATACCGCCTTAGACCTCTCTGGTACACATCAAGACCCTTCCTCTCGGCCAGAACTCATTACTCAACATTACCCCTCTCACAGCATTCAGACCTGGTGGCACGCCTGGACGATTTATCTCTCCAGTTGCACCTTCTCACCGTCGAACTTCATGATCTGAAAGCCTTCTCGATTGAACACCTCCCCTGATCAGTTCCCTCCTCTCCAGTGCAGAGTTGCCCAGAGCACCTGCTAGTGACAGAACTCGCTTTGGTCAGCATCCCCCCGCTCCTTCTCCAAAACCATACCCCTACCTAACGCCCCCTCCCGCCCCAGAAGAGCGAGGGCCTATCTCCAACGATATCAATGACTTACTCATTTCTTACTCATTTACCTTAGACACCACCAAGATTACGGAGGGTCAAATTCAAACTATTCACGCCAACCCGTACAGAGAACCCCTCACAACCCTAGAGGCTTAAATATTGATAACCTTATGAGAGTGAACATCATACAGTCTCCTCCCCCTCATACACCGGTCCAACTTAAATGCGTACTACTCAACTGCAGGTCAGCTAGCAAACACGCCTCTGACATATTCGACCTCATCCAACACAATGAGATAGACATCATCATCCTGACTGAAACTTGGCTCAATCCCGCTTCCACTCCCTTCCTAGACCTCTTAGTGCCTCCTACCCATGACATAATCCGTCTAGACAGAGCTTTGAAGACAGGTGGTGGCCTAGCTTGTATACATCGGAGCTCGCTATCGGTCTCCCACACAGAGTCATCTACCCCATCCTCATGCAAATACCTTTGTCTCAATATCTTTAGTCACAACCGTCCGGTTTGCAAACTACACACATTTTACCACCCACCAGGGGACAACCTCCCCTTCATCGAGCAATTAATGGAAATCATCTCTGGCAATGTTGATTCCGCTATGGCCCAAATCTTCCTTGGTGATTTCAACCTGCACTGGTCCAACCTCAATGACCAAGCTGTTACATGCCTCAAATCATTCTTAAATGATCATGAACAGATCCAACACTGTGAACAGGCAACCCATAATAAAGGAGAAATTCTGGACCTAATCATCTCCAAAGGTCACACCATCACACTGGACACCATTTCCCCGTGCGATTGGTCCGATCATCACAGCATCTTCTTTTTTATCAACTTGGAAGTCTCTCTGAGGAAGGCTCAACCAGCGAAAACGAAGATTTGGAAAAGGGACCTCAGAAATATCAATACAGCCGATCTAGCAACCCACTGTATATCTGCCCTCTCTCCACAAGCTGACATGACCGAGGTACATGCACTCACCAACTTCTACAACTCTACTATTACTAGCATCATGGATTCCATTGCTCCACTCCAACAAAAAAACGCCTCAACTAAAATTTCCAAACCATGGTTCAACGACAACTTAAACACGGAGCGCCGCCACCTTAGGGCAGTTGAACGTTCCTGGAAATCGAATCCATCCTCGGACCAACTAATAATCCTTAGAACGATAAGGAGCTCCTATAACAAACAAATCAAGATCGCTAAGGCCGACTACTTCAGATCCCAACTTAATCAAGCAGCTAATCGCCCCAAGAAACTTTTTGAGCTGGTGAAACAACAATCGGTGGAAACACCAAACCGCTCTGTCTCTGAGGTCAACCCACCTTCATGCGATGATCTGGCCGCCTTCTTTACTGAGAAATCCAGACTCATCAATTTTGATCTTGACTCCAGGAAGGCGCTTTTGCTAGCTGGGGGTCTGCGCCCCTCGACCTTATCAGAGAAGTTCGAACCGACCAGCCTGAGCACAAAGAACAATGCCTCATGGAGCACCTTCACTCCCCTCAGCGAAAGAGACACCAACAAGATTCTTCAGAGTATCAACCCATCTAATCATTTTAGCGACCCGATACCACCGTCCATCTTCAAAGATCTGAAGGAGGTCATCACCCCCATCTGGACAAAGAGTGTCAATGCGTCTCTCTCACAAGGTACGATCCCGGATTGTCTAAAAGCTGCTCAGGTAACACCTATCCTAAAAAGCCTACAGCAGATAGTACGGACCTTAACAACTTCCGTCCTATCTCTAACATCCCCACCCTTGCCAAACTCCTTGAAAAATGAGTCCAATCTCAACTCTGTGCCCACATCGAGAATTTCCATCTCCTGGACCAACACCAATCTGGCTTCCGGAGTGGGCACAGCACCGAATCGGCTCTCACGCACGTTATGGATGACATTTTGAAAATGCTCGACCAAAATGAATCCTGCCTCCTTATCCTCCTGGATCTTTCCTCAGCGTTTGACACTGTGAATCACGACAACCTCCTATCCATTTTGAAGCACAGGATGGGCCTTTCTGGTTCGGTGCTGCAATGGTTCTCATCCTTCCTCCACCACAGATCCCAAAGAGTTAAGGCGAACCACTCTCTCTCCCAGCCTTCACTAGTATCCATGGGGGTCCCCCAAGGGTCCGCCCTATCCCCCATACTCTTCAATTTATTCTTGGAACCTTTAGCTAATGCTCTAAATTCCGCTGACATTCTCTTCCATATGTATGCGGATGATACGCAACTCTATCTGAAAATCTCCTCCCCGAATAACCTTATAGCACTCAACTCTACCCTAATAAATACTCAAAACTGGTTGACTGAGAACCACCTCTTGCTCAACACCTCCAAAACAGAATTCCTTCTCATTTCTCCCCTGACTCACATCCCCAAGATAGACCTTTGGATGAACCACCTCACTGCCTTCAACTGCTCCCCCTCATTGTTGACTCAGCTAAATCTCTCGGACTCACCCTAGACAAGCATCTGAACATGAAAACTCATATCAGCAATGTGTGTAAGGGAGTGAATCACCTTATGAGGATACTCAGGAATCTCAAACCTTTCCTCCCACAAGCTTACTTCAAGCAAGTGGTCCAAGCGCTTGTTTTGCCGAGGCTAGACTATGGCAGTGCTACACTCTGTGGCCTCCCCAAATATACCTTGGCCCCACTAAGGGCTTCACTTAATGCGGCGGCCAGACTGGTCACGGGGACCAAAAGAAACGAGCACATATCCCCAGTCTTAAAATCCCTAAATTGGTTGCCCTATGAAGCAAGAATTCAGCTAAAGATTGCCTGTCTATCTCACAAAGCCCTCCATTTCAAAACCCCCAGTTATCTAGCGCAAAAGCTAGAATTATCCGGAGGGGTAGACCTTCTCGGAGTGCTAAATCTCTCCTCCTCAAACCTCAGATCTTTCACAAAAGAGAACATGTCACCGAGCATTCTCCGGCTCTGCGCCAAAGATCTGGAACTCTCTCCCACCGGAAATACGCAGAATCTCCTCCAAGGTTGCCTTCAAATTGGAAGTAAAAAGATTCCTCATGAACAAGTTCCTACCTTAAAAGGGTCTTGGATCCTCTGCTCTAATGCTTTGGACCTACACCCTAAGTCCTGTGTTTGGTGTTATTCTGCTTTACTAGTCACTTGCTCCCCTCCCAGTTCGCTATGTTCCAGTTTTTATCTTACCCTTTATCGTCCCTTTCGATTGTAACCTTTGTTTGATATGCATATGTGATTTGTTTAGGTTGGTACCCCTTCAGACGATTGTACTGCTACTATTACCTTCCTTTCCCTCAAATTGTAGAGCGCTCTGATATCCTTCGGGATCATGTTCGCGCTATATAAAACATTATAAATAAATCAAATAAATAAATAATAAAATAGTACCTCTTCTTTTTCCTGTAGGCCACTCATGGGGAATTGTACTTGGGCCTCAAATATACTCATCAGTAGTGAAAAAGGCAGAACATAATTACTCTGACTTGCTAGCATCAGCCTGTTCCGAACTACAAACCTGGAGAAGGGGCCCCATTTCCTGGGTAGGATAGCTGCAATCAAAATGACCAAACTCCCAAAGATCCTCTACATAATGCAGACCGTCCCACTGCAGAAGCCTCTGCACCTGTTGGGGAAACTGCAACATATGATTGAAATTTACATATGGGTTGGCAAGAAGGCTCGTATGGCTAAGAAACAGACCTATCTGTCTGTAGTGGAGGGAGACCTTGGCATCCCCCACTTAACTCTCTACTAGCAAACACCCCAACAGTGATACATAGTTGAATGTAACAGGACACTTACAGAAAAGCATTGGTGCTTCACTGATTAAGCAATCGCCAGGA
The DNA here is from genome assembly GCA_963921515.1 of Calotriton arnoldi. Taxonomy (NCBI): domain Eukaryota; kingdom Metazoa; phylum Chordata; class Amphibia; order Caudata; family Salamandridae; genus Calotriton; species Calotriton arnoldi. Next base: position 181,129 of record CAWUFW010018375.1, on the reverse strand, counting down.
TCCATATATGGAAAATCTCCATGCTCCTTAAAAAGCATTGCACGCCTGGGGTCTATATTTCGCCAGCTGTAAGGGCGACGACTGGGGCATGGGATAGAGTCAAATTAGACAAGGACCTATTCCTGCATATCTCCACACGCACCCATCATAGGAAACCCCAACTTTCCCCCTGCCATGCAGGGTACAGCATTCATCCATAGCAAGGACAGGTCGGGCCTGGGTGCCCGATTCCAGAAGTGGATATAGTGCAGTTACGCCAAGCCCACAGCTAAGGTGTGAGCTATCGGGCTGCCTTCACAGCCATTTTGCATAGCAAGAGGCATGAGGCGGGGATGCCCCCATCCCCACAACTATTTGCCCTCTACATGGAACCCATAGCTGAAAGAATACTCATGAACCCCCAGATCAAGAGCATCACCATGGGCCTTCAGGAGCATAAAATCTCACTTTATGCAGACAATGTCATGATTGCCCTTACCCAGCCTTACATCTCATTATCACTGCTCCTGCAGGAACTTGAAGCCTTTGGAAGCTATGGAAGAGTGTCTGGTTTCAAAGTCAATATACAGAAGTCGCAGGCCCTCAACCATACTATTCCCCAGAGCAATAAGAACCAGCACCTCTTCTCTTTCCTGTGGGCCACTCAAGGGGTACTGTACTTGGGCCTCAGATATACTCATCAGTAGAGAAAACAGCAGAACATAATTACTCTGCCTTGCTAGCATCAGCCTGTTCCGATCTACAAACCTGGAGGAGTGGCCTCAATTCCTGTGTAGGATAGCTGCAATCAAAATGACCAAACTCCCAAGGATCTTCTACATAATGCAGACCGTCCCACTGCAGCAGCCTCTGCACCTGTTGGGGAAACTGCAACATATGATTGAAACTTACATATGGGATGGCAAGAAGGCTCGTATGGCTAAGAAACAGACCTATCTGTCTGTAGCGGAGGGAGGCCTTGGCATCCCCCACTTAACTCCCTCCTACCAAGCAGCCCAACAGTGATACATAGTTGAATGGAACAGGACACTTACAGAAAATCATTGGTGCTTCACTGATTAAGCGATCGCCAGGATCCATATATGGAAAATCCCCATGCTCCTTAAAAAACATTGCCCGCCTGGGGTCTATATTTCGCCAGTTGTAAGGGCGACGACTGGGGCATGGGAGATAGTCAAATTAGCCAAGAACCTGTTCCTGCATATCTCCACACATACACCCACCCTAGGAAACCCCAATATTCCCCCTGCCATGCAGGGTACAGCGTTCCTCCCATAGCAAGAAGTCAATTGCAAAAGAGTAGGGGACTTCTTTGACCACCAAGGCCTGATAGACTTTACACAAATCCGGTCTTGTTACAACGTGTCGGCCAGTGAATATTGGCACTATGTTGTCATTAGACACTGGGTCACACACCCCCAGGTACACCCACACACCTGCAGACCCCTCACACAAAGAAATGCCTCCTCTCCCACCATAATAACAAGCGCTTCCTCTCTGACATTTACACCTTCCTGAACACACCCACAGCCCCTGATAAATCCCCAGCCCACAAAAAGGTGAGAATCGGATTTCAAGCACTCCTTTACCCTCAGGAAATTCAGAAAGGAGACCCCACTTAAATTAACACACTACTGGTATTACACCCCAGCTAGACTGGCTAGATTGAAACCCGATGATGGTTGTTGGCACAAATGTGGCCATTCAGCAATGCTAACTCATCTTCTTTGGCACTGCCCCAAACTAAAACGATATTGGGAAGACGTGTTGAATGACATTAATAAGATGTACAGGACACATATACCCAAATTCCCTAGTTACGTACTATTAGTGTTACCTAATGCTTAGATTTACCCACAGCCCTCTGTGACAGGTAAAGCAATTATCTTAGCACTCTGTGTGGCCAAGCAATTCATTTAGTTAAAGTGGGGCACAGACACGACACTAACCCATGCCGATTGGCTACACAAACTCTGGGAACTACTTGGCATGGAAAAATTAAGTGTCATTAGAGCACGAGCTACGCTAGTTTAATAAGACGTGGGGTCCATGAATACAGTTCCTCTCATGGGACTTCTGGAAGCTGTCTTGCCCGGCCTATCTACGAGTGCTCTGACTCATAAGCACAGAGAGCAACGCCGACCAGCCTAGTGAGAACTAACCCTGGATGACTGCATCCTTTTGAGACCACCACAGGAACATTACATGATCTATTGCAGCAGGAAATCATCGAGCGGTACACACCCCCAGACTTTGCCCTCACTCACCCCCTCTTTCTTCCCCCACCCTAGGATCATTGGACCTGAAACCGCCTTACTCCTCCTGCCTCCCCCTTTCTGAGCCCATCCCCCATGTTTCACTTGGCTGGCCAGTGGATGTAGGTGAAAGTTAACGTTGTGTGTCCTTTGCAAACAAATAAAACAGATTTAAAACTAAATGCTCTACAGGGTAGTAATGAAATATGGTATGTAAAAGACATATAAATAAAAAGGTATTCAAAGACCCATCATTTATTTCCATAGTTGAGAAATCCTAGTTCCTATTTTAGGAGTGCAAACAAAACAATTGATGGACAGAATGCTGAACAATGTCAAAATTCACCCCAGTACAGAGATCTGGCCCAAAATCCATTGTTTTTTTGCTCCCCATGCCATTCCAGTGTAAACCCAGCCGTATGCAAATCAGTCTTGACCCTGCTTCCCATAGGAACAGCCAGCCCAAACTGCCAGGCCAGGTCCTCCCTGGACCAGAAACAAACATCATGGGACCGTTTTCTGGGTTTCACCCCTCATTGTCCAGGCTAGCTTGACTCCAGTGGCATAGAGAGCAAGGGACCCACGTCTGGGCATACCAATCCCACTCGGGGTGACAAATGCAAAAAGAACAATTGATGGACAGAATGCTGAACAATGTCAAGCATTCAACCCAGTACAGAGATCTGGGCCTAAATCCATCGTTTTTTGCTCCACATGCCACTCCAGTTTAAAACCAGCCATATGCAAATCAGTCTTGACCCTACTCCCCATGGGAACAGTCCAGCCTGAACTGCCAGGCCAGGTCCTCCCTGGACCAGAAACAAGCATCCTGGGACCGGTTTCGGGGTTTCACCCCTCATCAGCCAGGCTATCTTGACTCGAGTGGCATGGAGAGCACGGGACCGACCCCTGTCCATACCGGTCCCACTCACGGTGACAAATGCAAAAAGAACAACTGATGGACACAATACATTCCAAAACAGAGGGATGTGAGGATCCTAGTCAACATTTATCATGCCATCACATGTCTATGTTTATCAACACACATTGTTCAGTGATGGAGGGAATACTGTGCTATTGCATGTTTTTTATATTCTATTCTTAACACCCATACTTCATCAAGATACACTTATTGTCTCTAAGTTGATTTCCTCTTCCGAACCTTTTCAGGTTAAAAACCTATTAACCTACCCGTTATATCTTATGTTAAGACTTCATATGGAGTAACCTAATTAATCAAATCCTAGTTATACAGTATATGATTCATTAGTTTGGTGTTCCCAATGTTCTTGACAGTGACTCAAGAATTCTTATTACATCGCCACATGTGGAGTTAATTTAGAATTATGATAGAATGGTCTGTTTCATAATTACACACACTTTACTGTTCAAGATCTGTCATTGGACTGACTACACAGTTGGACCATTCACCAGTTGGGATTAAAATCCTGGTGTCAGGCATTATCATGGAGTAGCTCCAGTCATGGCGATTTGAATGGACACTTTGCTGATGAATCACAGTTGGATATTTTTCACTTCAATCTGTATCTTGAAATATTATTCAGTAACACTGCTCTGACTTCTGAGTCTGTGAATTAGCCCACCTAATTTTCTATTTAGTTTTCATAGAATAAATCTGTCGATGGAAATGGACAAATTTTCACTTTTTTCAGATGCTCTCCTTTGTGTTAGTATGTTCTTGTGATCAACGAAAGTATCACCCACGTGTTTATTTAAAACATTGTTGTTGTTTTATAATCCTAAATTCTTCCTTCTCTACATGAAGAAGGTGGCCCCTAATTAACAGCTTGCTCAAAATGCCATCACTATCTTTTTGGATTCTAATACTTCTTTTGTATTGTAGAGTGCTTAAGATTCTTTAGACACATAGGCCTTGGTGATTACTGTTGTTCAAAGTAAGTGATCGGCATTTAACTTTATTTCCTGGTGAGATTGTTAAATGTATATGTTGATTTTGTGTTATTGGTGTGTTATTCATATATGTACATATTTGGTAGTGTTACAGTATGGGGCAGTTTTTGTTGATTAAAAGGTCATATCAATAAGAAAGTGAAAGAAAATATTTTTCATTTCCTTTGTTTTCCTGTTAACATCGTACATGTTTAGTTCCAAACAAATGAGTTAATTTTAAAGTATCACATATCTGTTAGTTTATGTATTTTTTCATATGGGAACTTTTATGATCCAACTGGTTTACTCTACATCACTGATAAATGTGGCTACCTTAATTCGGTATTTTTGGATTTACCAATCTTACCGTAGAAGGCACAGTTCATTTTGAGATGTTGGGATTTATTAAATAAATGCAGAAATTATATTTTGGCATTTAGTGGTAGAGAATAGTAATTCAGAAGTTAGATCGTATTGTAAAGTACAAGTCACATCGAATTTAAAATCAATGGACGAGTACATTTAAAATGGATCAGGTAAACGTATCTGGTGTAGTCCGCGAAAAGCCCAGACAGTGTAATACATTTTCTATACCTGCGTATAGAGGAGATACGAGGCTTTATGAATGTGTGGTGTCGCAGTCTAGTCGTCAGGCAACCACGTGACCTTGCGTGGTGCCTGACGGGATAGCACGCTCACAGCGGGTACTTGTACGGGGACACTGTCCATGTTGCAACCCTATCCCCCTCTCCGGAGTAAACCACCTTACATACACCCACTGTGTCCGTGCCTCTCTTCAGGGGTAAGACAGTAACGTTACAGACTGGCGACGAGAGGCACACAAACCCCGCTGCACCTGCCTGCCGACGCGCCGCGCCCCGCTGACCTGCATTCCAAGTGGGAAGCGCGCATCGCGTCTGTGATCCGGAGAGGGAGCGCGGTATCTTTGATGCTCCTGTTGACACGTCGGCCGGCGACCCCCTCCCGAGGCGTCCATTGACCGACCTTCTGAGCCTGCAAGTAAGAAGTACACCATGAGCGCGAATGCTTGCGCACGCCCCATTTTCCTGGCTCCAACTGCAGCATCGCTTCCTTGAGGCCTCGCAAATCACGACCCACGCGTGGATGTGTACAAGTGGAGACCCAACACTCGCACTGTGGCCTGCCCTCCGGCCCCCTATGCTGCATGTTCTCACAGCGTGGCCTACGCAAGGCAAATTAGGGACATGCACTCCGGCCGCATTGCAAGCAGTCACCTGCAGCGCCACGCTTACTGAGAGAGACGCATATGCCCAGCGATCCCATGAAGCCATTGGCCACCTGTTCGTGCTGTCTGGCACAGAATCCGGGCATCACCCTACAAGTTCTTCCACCTAGGTCTTAAGCAGGTACCAACGCAGGCCCAACTAGCCACGAACTTTCCTGCAAGCGCATTCCAGACCATCACGATGTGCGCCTAACCTTCTCACTCACCAACCCAGTGCCTTTCCTCCCGAAACCAGGTGAGCCAGCCATGAAATGGGCTGACTGGAAAGGGTACTTCCTCAACTACCTATCGGCCCTGGAGGATGAAGGAGGAGAAGCGTTCTCCAGCAAACGCAGGAAGAAAATACTACTACACAACCTAGGTCCAGAAGGATTAAGGGTATACAAGAACATGGTAAAGAAACCTAGAGTCGCAACAGATGAAGACGTGTTCCAACATGCGCTAGAAGATCTAGACAATCACTACCAGCCGGTGATTTGCACGGCCATAGACAGATTCAATTTCTTCCAACGGAAACAAAGTGACTCAGAGACTGTGGAGGACTATGTCGCAGCACTCAAGAAACTAGCTGTCAACTGCAAATTTGGTCATCTTCATGACGAATTAGTGCGTGATCAAATAATAATGCATACCACCAACACCAATGTCCAAGAAAAACTGTGGGTGAGTGGGGAAGCGCCACTTCATGAGATCATAGCGATCGTCAAAAAGCCGAACTGTCCAAACGTTGTGCGGAAGCAGCGAAGAAGGAAACTGAAAGTAAACCAGCAGTATGCAAAGTGAGTGACGTCAAAGGTTCCGGGGACAGACCTTCCCCCACAGTCGGAAACAGAAGCGGCAGACGGCCCACAAAGTACGCAATGGGGCCTATCAGACCGCTTCCAGAAAAGAAGGGTTCTTGCTACAGGTGTGGCAGCCACACGCACATGGCCAATGACAAACGCTGCCCAGCCTTCCGGGTAAAGTGTTCCTTTTGCGGGGTGGTGGGACATTTTGGCAAAGTCTGCAGGCGAAGACCCTCCAGCTCCTCAGTGAAATGTGTTATGTACGATTCTGAACCCGAAACGGGGGAGGGTGAGAGGGATGATGATTGTATTTTGTGCATAGATGAACAAGTGTGGGGCATAAATTGCAATACCAGGAACAAACCCTCCTGTTTATTGACCATTGGGGAGTCCAGATTTCCATGGTGGCAGACTCAGGGTCCCCGTTCACGTTTATACAAAGGGACATTTGGGACAGTGACTTTGCAGACACCATAGGCAGCCACCTACACCCCACAGATGTACACCTGGTCACTTACACGGGGGAGAGAATCCCCATGGTTGGGTTCAGACAACTAAAGTTCGAATTCAAGGGGAGGGCAACCACAGGCAAACTGTACGTGGCAGAAAAAGGCCCCTCGGTCCTCGGATGGACTGACCAAGGTGTATTGGGCATCCAACTTAACCCCAACGGTGAAACCCAAGTGCTCATGACAGATGACCCTCCTGGACCGGATATTATCGCCATGAAGAAAGAATTCCCAGACGTCTTTGGCGGGACTATCGGACAACTGTCCAAGTTCACACACCAGATAGTGCTAAAGGAGGGCGCGACACCAATCAGCCACAAAGTAAGAAACATCCCGTTCAACTGTAGGGAAGCAGTACAGCTGGAATTGCAATGCCTGGAAGATAATGGCATCATAGAACCCATCGAAAGCGCCGAATGGCTGGCGCCCTTGTTCGTGGCACGAAAACCTAATGGGAAGGTGCGCCTATGCATCGACCTTCGAGAACTGAACAAAAACATACTGGTGGACAAATTCCCATTACCACGCATCAACGAACTGTTGGCCCAGACCAAGGGCATCAAGTGGTTCTCTACAATAGACCTCACAGCAGCATACCACCAAATCCTACTCCACCCTTCCTGCAGGAAGTTGACCTCCGTATAAGAGTCTAAATTATTATAGCGTATTGGTAGAATACCTTTTTTGTCATGTACTTTTCTTCTCTACAATAACGGTATGTGTTACAATGTCAGAGTAATAGCAAACATACACTTTCAAGAGATACATTACAATTTACATATCAATTGAAATTCCTTGTCAAAAACAATTGCTTCTACATGACTGATCAATAAACCTGATTCATTATAAAAATGACAAATTAGTTAACTGTGTAATTGTGTGTCTTACAGTATGTCTGAGGCCCATTAAGATAAGAGGGGATATTGATATGATATGTCAAGTGCCACTGAGGAGGGTTCTTTCATGGAAATGGTTTGTCCATACTTAGGTCAATGAACTGCTGCATCTTTCACTGAGTGATGACAGGTGAGGTCAAGCCAGACCTGATTGGGCTTTAAGTGGACTGTGTAAATGGGATCTATTTGGCTGATGTCTTTAGGCCTAGAGTTAATATGGTGGAGGAATGAGTAGATTTCAGATCTCTTTTTATATAATACTAAATTCTTTAGCCAATCGTCTTTGGTAGGACCTAGTTGTCTGTGCCAGTGTATGGCTTCTATTCGAAGTGGCAAAAGAAAGGTCAATGCTACATAGCATCTAGTATTCTGAGGCACTGTTTGAATGTAGCCTAGTAGTGCCATCAATGGATCTATCTCCAGTCTGCTGCCTATTATATCTGCAAGTATCTAGAATATTTCTTGCCAAAGCTGATAATGGGGGCCACTCTCAGGCAAGGTGTATAAATCCTGCTTCATCGGGGAGGCATCTTGGGCAATGTTGGACTTGGCCCTTTTTGCAGGGTCATCCCTGAACTTTTTGCCTATCTCCTGTACTTTTTCTGACCTGTTTTTGTTGGTTTTATGACTCTGGGCACTTTACCACTGCATATCAGTGCTAAAGTGCATATGCTCTCTGTTATAAATTGATGTATGGATTAGTGACTCCATAATTGGCTGATTTGATTCACTGTCAGACCCTAGTACAGTGCACTGGTTGTGCCCAGGGCTTGTGACTCAAATGCTGCTGGTGGGCTTGCTGCACTGGCTGAGCCACCCACAGAAGCAGCTTGTAAAGTGTGTCTCAGGCCTGCCATTGCAGAGCCTGTGGGCAGTCTGGTACTGCCATGTCGACTTGGTAAGTGCACCCACTTACCAGTCCCCAAACCTTCCCTTCGCTGCATATTAGTCACCCCTAAGGTAGGCCCTAGGGCAGGGTGCATTGTATGTGTAAGGTAGGACATGCCCTGGTGTGTGTGGCATGTCCTAATAGTGAATTACAGCCCTTTTCGTTTTTCACTATTGCAAGGCTACCTGTTCCCCAAAGGCCAGAATGGGCAGTTTGATTATAACATCTTATAATCCTAACTGACCCAGGGAACATGGTAGAAAAACGAATTTAGTATGCCTGAACTCAGAATGATAAAATACATCTTTTAGGGAAGTTGGTTTTAACATTCTGTGTTTGAAAATACCACTTTTAGAAAGTAGGTATTTTCTTGCATAACTATCCAAGCATGCCTCTGCTAGGTTGTATATTCCTTGTCTGGTTTGTGAGTGACAGGGGCTGGGGGATTCCAGGAGACAGGGTGAGTCAGCACAGGGCTGAATAGAGAGATCTGCATGTAGATGGGTGGGAGGAGTTGCACCTGGGACCTGAATAGGGCTGTGCCTTCCCTCCACAATGCTGGCTCCACCTCCTGTGGTGTGTCTGATGTCCCTGGCCTACTCTGTGAAAGAAAAGAAGGAGTCTTGTCAACAAAGTGCTCCAGGACTGACCAGAACTGGTTTGGACTAGGCAAAGGCCTCTCTGCCTTCAGAGAACAAAGAGAATATGTGTATAAAAGAGGGGGCCCAAACCCCAGAAGATCAGATCACTTTGGGAAACAAGAAGAAACCTTTGCTGAGGAGAGGAACCAGAGAAACTGAGGAGGAGACTATCCCTAAGCTGAGTGCTGTTTGGGGGATTTGCCTGCAGTGGTTGCCTGACTGCCAAAGAAAGGAGAAAGGAACTTTGGGTGTACTTTCATCAACTTGTAAGAGATCTCCAAGGGCTTGAGAGAAGAGCTTGCCTCCTGCTGAAGTCTCAGGGACAACAGACTTCACCAACCAGCTCCCCAAGAGTCTTTCTGTAAAGTGCCTGCAGCTGAGCTGGACTTTCTGAGGGACTGCGTGTCGCAAGGAGCTGGAATCGCGACTCACGAAGGAGAAGCGTCGCCGCTGCAGCCGAAGCGCCTCGCATCGCCGAAGAAGAGGATCGACGTCGCATCAGACGCTGCCGCATCAACGGAGAAGAGTGTCGCCGCCGCTGCCGCATCGTTGCCGAAGCGCCTCACATCGCCGGAGAAAGGACCGACGTCGCAACAGACGCCGCCGCATCACCGGGAAGCGTGTCGCAGGGCCTGTCGCGGCTCAGAAGAATCGTTGAGTCGCCGCACGGCTGTCGCATCATTGCCGAAGCGCCTCGCTGGAGAAGAGGACCGACGTCGCATCAGACGCCGCCGCGTCACGGGGAAGCGTGTCGCAGGGCCTGTCGCGGCTCAGAAGCATCGTTGCCGAAGCGCCCTGCATCGCCGGAGAAGAGGACCGACGTCGCATCAGATGCCGCCGCATCACCGGGAAGCGTGTCGCAGGGCCTGTCGCGGCTCAAAAGAATCGTTGAGTCGCCGCACGGCCGTCGGGCGTGCACGCATCGTGTCGCATCAAGAAGAAGACGCCATCTTTGTTCATTGGACCGGATCTTCATCGCACCACGGCGTTGCTGGTCGCATCGCCACGAAAGCGCAGTAAGAAACTGACGCATCACCTCCCCTCGCAGAGAAGAACCGACGCATCCCCTACCATCAGTAGGGACCCGACGCATCACAGTTCTTGCGTGTAAGGAACCGACGCATCACCTTCCCTACAACACTTTCGTTGTATAGCGTTACGCATCCTAAGGTACATTGAACTCAAAGTGTCGCATTTACCATCTCAAGAGAACTAAGCTAATTCTACCATTTTTGAAGTATAGTATTGTGGATTTTTGTCGTTTGTGGTCTTGTGTTAAATCTATATAAAAGATACTTATTTTTAATATACATCTGGTGTGGTGTCCTTCTGTAGTGTTGTCACTTGATTACTGTATGTGTTCACAAATGCTTTACACACTGCCTCTGAGATAAGCCTGTCTGCTCATGCCAAGCTACCAAGGGGGTGAGCAGGGGTTATTTTAGTAGTGTATCCCCCTTACCCTGACTAGACGCAAGGGTTCCTATTTGGTCAAAGCCTCTGCCAACTAGAGACCCCCAAATCTAACAGGCAACTATACAAGTAGTTTGTGTTTATCTTATGTCTCTTTTCCAAGGTGAAGTATGCGCTATGTAAATATTGAAAATAGAGCAATTTGAGTCTGTTTGCCTCACATATCTCTTTCCCCAGGTCTCATTCCCAGCCAAGTCTGTTTTTATTTGTACTGGTACTTTTAATGGAAGTCATAGCCCCATAGACCCTCAATACCCTTTGTTAGACCTGGATTTTTCAGCGGGGGTTATCTTCAGACTTTCTGCTTTTTGGCTTCCTGTTTCTGACCTGTTTTTGTTGATTTTATGACTCTGGGCACTTTACCACTGCTGATCAGTGCTTAAGTGCATATGCTCTCCATGTAAATTGTGTTTATGGATTGGTGTTTCCATGATTGGCTTATTTGATTTACTACTAAGTCCCTAGTAAAGTGCACTGTGTGTGCCCAGGGCCTGTAAATCAAATGCTACTAGTGGGCCTGCACCACTGATTGTGCCACCCACACAAGCAGCTGTTCAAAGGGGTCTTAGACCAGCCACTACAGTGTCTGTGTGCAGTCTCTACTGCCATGTCAACCTGTCAAGTGCACCCACTTGCCAGGCCCTAACCTTCCCTTTTCTACATGTAAGACACCCCTAAGGTAGGCCCAAGTCACCCCTGTGGGCAGAGTGCAGTGAATGTGAAAAGTTGGACATGTACTGGTGTGTGTGACATGTCCTGATAGTGAAATACAGTGTATGGAAAGGCTATCTGTCCAATAGGATAGAGTGGTAGTTTATTTATAACATCCTATAAGTATAACTTCCCATTGAGACCAGGTAGGAAGATGGAGTTTAGTATGCATGAACTCAGAATATAAAAATGCATCTTTTAGTAAAGATGATTTTTATATTGTGTGTTTGAAAATACCACTTTTAGAAAGTGGGTATTTTCTTGCTTAGCCATTCTGGGTGCCTCTGCTGGTTTGTGGATTGACTGTCTGGCTTTGGAGTGACAGGGTGCATTCTCTCAGGCAGCCACTGGGGGAGGGGGTTGAGGTGTGTCCTGCCTTTCCTGAATGAGTCAGGGCTGGGCTGAATAGACCTGGGCTGGAATCAGAGTAGTGGGAGGAGATTTCCCTGCACCTGAATAGGCCTGATCTGCCTTACACAATGCCGTCTCCATCTCCTGCCAGGAAGCTGGGCCAGAGAGGACAGAACTGGTTTGGACTGAGCACAGAGCCTCTCTGCCACAAGAGAACAAAGTGAAATTGAGTATAAATATTAGGGCCCATACCCCAGGACTTTAGATTACTTCTGGACTCAAGAGGAACCTCTGCCAAGGAGAAGAGCAGGGAAAACTGAAGGAGAAATACTGCCCCTTTGCTGTGTGCTGTGTGGGGTTGGCCTGCAGTAGCTGTTTCTGCCAAGGAGAAGACCAAGACTTTGCTCTGTGATGTGTATCCTGCTTGAAGACGATCTCCAAGGGCTTGGTGTAGAGCTTGCCTCCTGTTCTGAAGTCTCAGGGACACAAAGACTTCATTCTCTCTGTCTTCCTGCTTCTGGAACTGCTGTTTCAGCTGCCACAGGGGGAAATAGCAACACCGATGCCGGCGAGCGATGCCGCTACCTGCAATGAAGCCGTGGGCACCGCTCGTGAAGTGCACGACGACCTGACTTACACCGCAGCTCCTAAGCTTGCCGCCGCTGCACCATACCGACTCTGACACCATCACTTAGGCAGCTGCCTGCACCGGAGCCGAGGGCACTGCTCGTGATGATCACAACACACCACCCCACTCACACCGCAGCCCCAACCTCACCGACGCCGGTGCTTCATCATTACGGAGCAGGTACCTTACATGGGTGACCTCCCAAATCCATTGACCCCTCCGCATCGTCGCAAGGAACAGACGCCTCGACACCACCACGACACCATCACCTCCCTGGCATTAGTAAGGAACCAATGATTCACCTCCCATGCATCGCAGTAAGGAACCAACGCCTCACCTACCCTGTGGTCATAAGGAACCGCCGACGTCCGGCACCAACGAAGCATCACCTCCCCACGCCGTGCACCGTCTTTGTTTTCATTGTTTACAAGGTACTGTTCTTTGGGTCCCATATGACTCAGAGCCCGACGCCACGCACCTCACAGGCAGCGCTGTACTTTTTGGGTTTTCAGCCATCCCAACGTCGTAAATGTCCCAGGTGGAGCAATTTGTTGATACAAGCCTTAGTTTTGTGAATAACCTATTTTTGATGATATATGAATGGTGGATTTTTGTTGTTTTGGTCTTGTCTTGTTTCGATAAAGCTTCTAAACTGGTGTGGTGGTGTGGTGTCCATTTGTGGTGTTTTCACTGTGTTACTGTGTGTGCATAAATGCTTTACACACTGCCTCTGAGATAAACCTGTCTGCTCGTGCCAAGCTACCAAGGGGTGATCAGGGGTTGTCTAAGGGCGTAACTCCCTTACCCTGACTAGAAGCAAGGGTCCCTGCTTGGACAAAGGTGCAAACCATTGCTAACTAGATACCTTCATTTCTAACACCTTTATTGGAGCATTCAATTATCTGTGTCAAAGGTATAAACACTGAAGGCTCTCTCAGGGAATCTGACATTGCATCACATACTGTTTTTCTTAGCCTCATGTATGTGAATATATCTAAGGATGAGATATTGTGCATACTTTTAATTTACTCCATGGATAGGATATGCATTCTGGGTATGGATGTTTTCAGCCCTGCATTGCCTAATCTATGTATATTGTCCTTATCGATAGTCAAAGCCGGAAGAGGTTTTGTGCCAAAGGTATCACTGGGGAATATAGTAATGCCTTATGGCTAGCTGTTCTCCATGCTCAGCATGCCCATGGCTCACCCACTTCTTCCCTCCTGGGCTTGGGCAGTCCCATAGGTAGAAGATATCTAAATGGTTTATTGTTCATTTGTTCACTTTCAGGTATTAAAAAGGGTAGCCTGGCATCTGAGTGAATCCAGTATTGTAAAAAAAAGGGCATTGTTCTGCTAAATAATATAACTCTAGGTCAGGTACCACAAACCCACACCTCTCATATGAGACAAGCAGTAAGTTCCACTGGATAAGCTCTTGCCTGTCTGCCCAGGTGAGTTTGGTCAGTAAGGATATAGATTCTAAAAAAACCTTTTAGTGATTGGGTGTGGTATATTAATGCACAGATATAAAAAGTGTGGCAGTACAATCATTTTGATCAAGGCAACCCTTCCAGGCATGGGCAAAGTTAGCTTAATCCAGGTGTCAATTTGGCAAGTAAGTTTAGGAATTGCTGAGCTGTAGTTTGCCCAAAGCATGCTATTAGTATCACTGCAAACTATCAGCTCCTAATATGTAACCGAACCTTCAACCCAGCATATGGGATATTCTTTGTGTAATTGGGATGTGTATTCAGTGAGAGGGGATATCTCCGAAATCTCCCAGCTGATAATTATTCCAGAAAACATACCATTCTTTAACCAGAGGTGTAAGGTTATGGGATGGTTTGTGTATGAACAGCATTATATTATCTGCGTATATTGACATGAGTCTATGGTCTATTTATCAAAACCAACTACCTCACTCAGTGGTAGAATATTTTAGAGTTAAACTTGATGAGTAGAGCAATGGAGCTTGAAAACACTTGCTTCCTTCTCAAATTGTGTCATTGTTTTCATCGGTCTCTTATGGACATTAGTGACGTAATTAACATGTCTATATTTCTCAAGTCCCTTTACTTTGCTTACTTCATTTACCTGGAGAGTAAAACAACCCTGTTGGACATGTAAGCAGCTTGCCTTAGCCATCTCAGTGGGCAGCCAGACCTGCCCCGATTTCTGATGGTTCTTCTAGGGAGCTTTGGGTAGTGGCATTGTCCAAGCTGTGAATACCTATTTTGTTGGTTTACTTTATCCTTTTATTAATTTGATCTTGAACACTGAATACACATAATTTAATTAGTTCTACCAATTCAATCACCCAAAGTTCTTTAAACAGGTTAAACTTAGGACAAATCTTGCTCTCATTACAACTTGACTTGATATTTCAAAGGCATTCGGCATAACAGCCATAGCCTTTGACACATCAATATGGAATAGTAGTCCTTTCCATCATCACTGTTAAAGTCCAATTATTTATTATAGAGTTAATTAAAACCTTTACAAATAATTTGTTAAAGAAAAGCTTTTCAAAATTGTACCTTTAAAAATCATTCAATATATATAAAATTAGTTTTTATAGCAATTTGTAAAAATTATAAACAAAACAAATTCATATAAAAGGCAGGTGATTATCCAAGCCTATTACCAACACATTAAAATATCCGGTGCTGCAGCTTTTAAAATAGCCCTATATGTTAAGGAGAGGTGCATCTAACCAAAGCGCGTAATATGTAATTTCAACATTTAGGCATCAGAAGAATATATTGTATGAAAGTGCAAGTGCGGAGCACTAAAACCATACAGTAACGATAAAATATCAATTTCATAACTTTTATGTAAGACTAGGAAGAGAAGCAAATTCTTTTTTAAGACTGCAAGGCATCAATGGCAATCAGCTTTTTCCATATGGGGTCCATATATTTTAAACTTGCAATGACTTGCAGGTCTGAATTCTACGCTAATTAAAGGGGACTTTCAGCAACAGTCTTCTTTTTTGTAATAAGGCTGGGCATAAGCAAGTAATGTTTATGATATTTTCTTCCCCAGAGTTACACAATCTGGAACACTCCTTTGTAGTCACCTTTTTCCACCATTTTCTATTGATTTCTTCTGGATGAAGGCTAAAGCCATAATGCATGAAATTAATTTTTAGGTGCCTTGACCATCTGGTCTCTAAGTAAGATTGGCACTTAAGTGTCTTATATTCATTAGGAACTGACCAGCCATGCGATATACAAGATAGCATATCTTTGAATTTGAGCACTGATGTTTTCTTCATAATGACATTGACCAATTTTTTAAAGGTGGCTGGAATAGGGGATTTTCCCATATTTTCTGAATTCCTAGATCTTTAATGGCCAGTTCGAGATAACAGCGGGCTGGTGTAGTTCCATTCATTTGCAGTTCATGCCAAAGAGTTAGGTACAGTTGACTTCCTGAGGCAGACCTGATTCTTTTTCAGGATTTTACGTAATCCCCTTTCCTCTCCATTAACTAATTTAATAGACCAAACTCCAGTCTAATCTGGGCTGGGGAGGCATTTGAAGGGAGGCGGAACAGAAATCTAAATGCTTTAGCTGAGATTGAGTTTATGAGTGCAGCACCTCAGCCCGGGAGCGCTTCACTTCTGCAGATCATATTTCATCATTGCATAATATGTGAATTATGTGAAAATACCATGTCAAACTTGGAAAAAGTTGTAGCTACCTGGTCAAAGAAACTCAAACTCACAATTGATAAAGACGTTAGATCAAGTGAATACATTGATATAGAGTGGTTTATTAAGCAATCCAAGTTGTTTGTAAATCTATAGTTCAGCTCAAGAATTTATCATATTTCTCAATGACTAGTTCAATGAGGCCTGCAGGCTTCCATGGAATATTTTTTTTGTTAGGCAGACATATGAAATATTTGTTCACTGATGGCCTGGCTATTTTAAATTATTTGAATATTTTTTCAGCAACATAATCAAATGTGTAGCATGTGTTTTATTAAAACTATGGCCTTTATCATCTTTGGCTATGACCATCACATTAAAGTTTCGGCAAAATGTAAACCATTACAGAATAAAACCTTGGTAGATAATACCCTTTTTTTGCTTGGGGCTGACATGATAAGAAACTACCTTTGCCATCTCAATGATAGCAAGAAAATACTTATTGTTGTTATTTCAAGGATGTTTTTATCAGGATTCGAAATAGTATACATTAATTCAGTTTAAAATGATGACCTGCCACTGACCACTATTTTTTCTTAAAGCCTGTGTTTGTATATTCTGCCCTTTCACTTTAAAGTACAGGATGAATTGGGTTCTGTGGGAGGAAAAAACACATTTTGCTTTTTGGAGGTTTTATTAAAAAAAATAAGTAAAAAGATCCTTGTATTTTTAAATGTATCTTGATGACAGCTTATCGTCTATGCCAAAACAATTTTGTGGTAGAATTGGACGAAAGATCTAGTTGGGCAAAATAAGTAATTTCCATAAAGAGTTACATTATTAATTGAACAATTAAAACGTTTACAGCATTACTATTTCTATCATAATAGTCAGCTTTTTTTCTAACTACTGAAAAAAAATGTTTCCGTTTATTTTTGAGGTAGGCCTACATATTGCAAATTACAGAATTCCATTCTAATACAAACTATTTCCAGTTGCTTTTTTTTTTTTTAAAAAGGGAAAGTGCTCTCACTTAAATCCAGTCGTGGATCAGAACTCTGACCGGAGAAGGACTAGCCTATTTGAAACTAAACCATATAACAGATCTAATAAGTACATATTTTTTAACATTGTAGGTTCAATGTCACTTTAATCAATAGCATGAATCTTTCAGTCTATGCTATCATATTTTTGGCAATTGCCTCACATGTTATGTTTTGCTAATAATTATATAAGCTTCTTTCTCTCCCCTGTTTAGATCTTACTTTTCCTGTCACTTCGTGGGTAGAATCTTTTAAGTATAGTCACCTGCTAGAGGCTTGCTTGAGGAACTGTTAAACCTGTCCAAAAAAATTGTGTAGGGGATTGGTGACATCATAGATTTAATCTCATTATGTCGCATTATGCCGTGATTCTCTCCATCTACTAACCAGGAAACCAGTTTTTACCAGCTGGTACAGCCGCCATGAAAGCATATATCACCTTGTTTGCAGACCACAGCACAGGTATTTTTTGACACATCTTAGGCTTAACACCGTACACCTCCTGGTTCATTAGCCCCAATTTGGATTCCAGTCTAACAAGCTCCCCCACTGTCCCTGTGACACTTATTTGTCCCATCAACTCTGCATTTCATGTTTTTTTTGCAAATGTTATACCACACCCAGAAAGTTATTTCTGTTGCTCATCCTGAGATCTTCCAACTAAGGACAATGCAGACCTGCTATGCTATATTTTGAACTGTTGCCCTCAAACATTATTTGTGTGACTGTAGTAAATTTTATTCAACACTCATTTAACATTAGAAGCACTTTATGAGGGGTCTGGGGTTGGCCTATGCATATGAACGATTTCTGTTCTTGTTTTTGCACATACTGGTTACATTGCCCACCCAGTGACCTGATCTTCTATTGTAATCCATGAAGTCTCTTTGAGCATGAATGTGCTGTTTTAAGTTGGCTTTTATTGCAAATGATGTCCTGTGGAAATGCTTTTTATGATGAGCAATATCACTGTACTGTACTGCTGATATGGATTTTACTATTTTTATGAATCTTTTATGGTTATATTGTAGCCGAATAAAGAATATTTGAATTGAATTGACAACAAAATGTCACTGTATCCCATTCGAAAATTGGCAACGAACAGGATAGACAAAGATAATTACAAAAGAAATGCTAAGGTAGCTGGATAATAGCCCTCTCTCTCTGTCCCTTAATGGTAGATAATGGTTGTTGCTGAAGCTGATACTGTAAGAGCGGACTGTTAAAGAGGCGTGATGTGCTAGCTTATGCTACATCTGGATCACCAGATCACCAACCTGCCACTTCCTGCTAAGAGACCCATCTGTCAATGTATATTAACTGTTCATTAGTGCAAAAACAACTGATTGTGATGTATAACGCCTGGTGGTCTGATTATTTTGCTTAATTTGTGCTAACTGGTCTACCGACCGGAGCATGTTTCTAAGAATACACGGGCATTGCTACCAGTGCAGACTAGTTAAAACTGAGAATAACATCTGGGTTAAAGGTCTAAGTCGAGGTCATCTTCCAAAAAGCAGGTTTCCTCCCTTGCAATTTAGAACCATGGCTAAGCCAGATTGGCTGAGGGGACAGTATATTTCCCTGGCTGGTGATCTCTCCTCATCCTTGATCCCCTCTGCATCACAGGATTTACAATACAAAAGCTGCAATAGTCAATGTAAGTAGCTTCAACTTTTGTTGGTCACATTTATCTAGTTAGCAGATTTGTTAGGTCGAGCCTAGCGGCAGCGCACATGCGCTGCTGGCTCTGCGAGGAATGCTGTAGTAGGGTATGCTGTGGAAGCCTTGTCCACTCTCCGCCCATATTTCTCATTGGTTTTGTGTCATTGTCCTTCGAAAATGTTGGCTTTTGATTGATTATGAGGCTTGTTAGTCCCGCCTTGTCGCCATTTGTTGCCGCCCATAAGGACTGGATCTTTTACTTGGCTCGTTACACGGCATGCTTTATGTACTGGGTGAGCACTATTTTGTTTATTGCCACTAATGGGAACAATGGCTGTACACCGCGCTCGGTTTCATTATTTTTTTTAACTTTATTAATGAGGGCGGTGCCCGCTTCAGGGACACCGTGCTCTGTTTATAATTTTTTTTTTATGTAATACTGAGCGCGGCGCCCACTTCAGGGACACCGCGCTCGGTTCAAATGTTTTTTTTTTACTTTAGTAATGAGCGCGGCGCCCGCTCAACGTGGCCATTGTGTCACAAGAAGCGTCCGTGTCCCTTCTTCACTGAAGTCTTGGCCGCAGTACATTTCGGTCTGGGCACACACATTGGATTTCTTTCTTCTTTTGTTCCCCTTGGTATTCCATTCATTACTAAACGTTTTTAGAAACGTTCTAAAGAGGTTCTTAAATGTCGGTTCTTCAGGAAATGCCCTAACGCAAATGGTTGATGTAAATCCGAAGCAGCCTGTCCTTCCTGTATTTATAACATGCTTTAATACTCTACACATCAAAGGCTTTAGGGAGAAATGTCTTGTGGGTATCGGCTTTAAAGTCAGACTGTAACATAAGGAATGGTGGTCACTAGCTTTTGGGGCAAAGCAGAGTGTTCAAGTCCCTTCAGTGTTTGTCCTTGTTTGTTTAATGTAATGTGTACTTCGAAGTGATTCCTTGACAGACCACAGTTATTGTACCTCTTGGTGCACCAGCGAGATGTAAGTAGTGTTGTGCAAATGTATAACAAGTGATCAAGGGTTTCAGCTTAGGGCAGCGATTCTCCATCTCCTCTCTCACCTGCCCCTCGCAGCTATGTTGTCTCCCCATACAGCAATATACTATTGCTACATTGACCCGCATACCCAGCCACATCAGCGAAGTCCAGTCACATATTACAACCCCTGATGAGCGCCTTGTTTGCGGGGTGACTGAGGTCTGCTTTCTGTTGGTTGTTTCTTGCTCATCCAGGAATCCCAGTTCACACTTGCAGATTGACTGCTAATTGTTCCCAGTTGGCTCTGTGTTTTTTGACTGGGAAAAAAAGTTGCTTCTTTTGTGAGTGACTCTGCCAGCCTGCATGTGGGGTAGGACTTACCTTGTGTCCACATCTTTCAAACTATGATGGATGGTGTGGGCCAAGGGTGCACATTGTCTTCCTACCGTGTCTGGTAGCTCTGTGGACTAATGCATCCACTCCAGAAACCTGTGTTTGACCTCATGGCCACAGGTTCAAGTCCACTTAGTCATTTCATCCTTCTGAGGTCGATAAAATAAATATTGTTTAGTGGTTAACAACAAACACCTGTTATTCAGCACCAAGATATCTTAAGGGCTGCACTTTACAAATGCACGTGTTATGTTGCCCTGACCTGGGAGACTAGGTGAGAACCAGTCAAAGGGCTGTTTGATTGGGTTGCCATGTAGTACTGGAGTAGCTGCTTTTCTCCCCTGAAACATGTTTGACCTTGTGGATGCAGTCGTACACAAGATTATTACAAAAATATTTTATAAATATCTATATTGAACCTTCATATACCAGTGCAGATTCACATTACTCGATTGCTGTTTGAATTGTATTGAGATTACATAGGCAAACCCATAACAATTAATTCTGAAGTGATCACATTAAATTCAAATTTAAACATCCATTGTTAATGATTATAGTTACAAAAATAATACACATACAGAATACCTAATGTTCTTCCGCCCACCACGACCACCTTCAGTGGTGCTATCCTCTCTGCCACTAAAATATTTAAAAAAAATCTATACCTGGCATTTGACACCATCTGCAAACACGTGGTAATCAGCTGTCTCTGTATGTCGGCCTAATTAGTGTAAGTTCATTAATTTCGCATTACTCTTGTTACGAGAAATTCTCGAAAGCACACTATTATGCCACATTTTGTAATTACGAGCTATTCATGATAAAAATGTAATAGAGGAATGCGCCATTCGCTGTAAAGATTCACTGCGATTGCACAGGAACACAGGACAGAACACAAGTGGCGACTCTTCAGTGCTTTTGTCTTTTTGCTCTATTTTATGTAGCACAAAATGCATCCCTCCATCCAAAGTGGGCACAAGTACAAATTTCGCTCTAAAATAAAGCGCCAAATGCCATGTTTGCATTTTGCTTAATTCTCGCATACTTTTGCTGAAATTTACAATTATGGAAAATCAAATTATGCAAATTTCGCACACCCCTTGTCTAAATAATATTTATAAAACCCAGGACTTGGTTTTCTGCCACTTTTCCCTCCACCACCCGGTCCGGCCCTTACCAAGCCGATGGCTATGCTCTCAATAAGAGCATAGAGAGCTGGTGCTTTGCTGACAGTGGCTCAGCACAGAAGAATGTCCTGTCAATCTCGGGTCTGTACACACCCCCAACTGATGGGAGGAATGGTGATTGGTGGCGCGAGAGCAATACCGTCATTCCCCCACCTCCCCACAGGTCTCTATGGAGCCGTAAAGGCAGAAGGCCTCAATTGATGTCACAGCCCTGAAAGTCATCTTTTTTTAGGTCGAGCCTGGGCAGTGCATGCGCTGCTGCGAGGCATGGGGTACTCGGGTATGAACTTGAAGCTGCGCCCACTCTCCTCCCATCTTTCCAATTGGCTCCTGCTGCTGTCATTTCTAAATGGTTGCTTCTGATTTGTTAACAGGCTTGTTAGTCCCTCCTTAGTAACGCCTTGACTGCATTTGTAACCGCCCATCTTGACTGGACCTTTTACCGTGTCCTTACTGATTAGCTTCCATTAGCCCTTCTGAGAACTCTTTGGTCAATTTATCTAAAGAGCACTGGTGGGACGCCAGCTTTAGAAATGGCAGCCACTTTTTTTATTTTTTATTTGCAGCGCATTGCTTTCACTTTTACTATGGGGTCACATGCAGCGCCCGATCATTAGCTTTTTAACACTTTCCCTCCCCACTTTATTTCATACACTTGGCCCCGCCTTGCTTTATCACACAGCATGGCCGGGCAGCGTGCACTTTCACTTTATTTTAGCCCTGCTTTCTTTTGTGCATACACTGCGTCCCAGCCACGCTTTATCCCACAGCATGACCAGGCACTTTCACTTTATTTCAATGTATTAAATGCTTTTGTAGATACATACAGCACGGCACACTCAATCTGAAAGCATAGGAGGGCGTCTTTTTATTAATTGGTCCCACGCCATACACAGCAGGCATTCGAGGCTTGAAGGGGAGAGCGGGCAAGTACATCGGCCGGCTCGGGCTCGTTGCTCTCCTCCCTCGCGCTGCCCATGTCCCTGCAGCTACTAGCATTCCCACAAACTGGCCAGCTGCAGCCCTTCATGTTGTTTACTAGCGCCCATGCGGCGCTTTCACAGTCATAGAGGCCGCACCCCTTTCTTTACACAAACCGCGTCTAAAATAAGGTGGGTGGCCGACATTAAAGTGAAAGTGCAGCAGTGGTGCTTTTACCAACAAAAAAACATCTGTTTGTCAACTTGACAAACAGATGTTTGTTTTTTAAAGCCCCCATGCCATGGTTTCACTTTAATGTCGGACATGCCCCTTTCTTTAGACGCAGCTTGTCTAAAGAAAGAGGCGCGGCCTTCATAAATGTGAAAGCGCCACATGGGCGCTAGTAAATTTCAATGCAATAGGTCTCGCATGTGCGAGAGTTTAATCTATTGCATTGCCAATAGCTCAAACACTCATGAATGCGAGACCTATTGCGCTGCAAATGCTTGTTTTATATTGGTGGCAGTGAGTGTTATCCGAGCTAATTTAGTCATCTGCCTGCCTATTTAGAACCATTATTGCTCCTGTTCTCCACCTTCTACAGGTAGGACTCCTGCATCCATGGTGCTCGTATAAATCATTATAGGGTATGAAAATTTCACTTTCCTTGTACTTCTGCATAACTATTTTAAAGAGCTTCTCCACTAAAGCTGCTTAGTAGAGACGGTATACATATGTTTGTAAGCCATTCACATTGGTCTGACTTGTGAACATCATAGCTGGTTTAGAGTTGATCAGTTTGTTGGTTTTTGATAACTCACTGTATTTTTATTGTTTATCTGTCGGTTCAAATATTTTCTCGCTTCTTGAGTATCCCTTATAGCTGACCGGTTTGTACAATTAATGCAGAATAGGATGAGTTTTGGTGGAGGATGGCATGTTTTGAATGATTAGTTTGCATTGGTTTTCTGCACTGTTTTGTTTTATTTTGATTTATGATTTGTTAAACTATTACCAGCAATGGTCTGTTACTGATTTTTTTTAATATGGGTGAACCTAGAATGGTGAATGTCCAAGCTGACTATTCAATCCTAACAAGAGCAATCACACAGGATTTGCTTGTAATGACACTCGCTTCAGTCGAGCGGCATGTACGGGACACTGCTCCTCTAGACTTCCGCGGACTTCACAGACGGCATCCTGTGTGATTGCTCTTGTTAGGATTGAATAGTCAGCTTGGACATTCACCAAGCATACTGAATAATTCACTGTTCTGGTGTCAGTGACCTGGAATTTTTAATGAATATAGCGAAGCATCTGGTTCTTGACACATGCTTGAACAGCTCTATGGGTCAATTGTAATTCTCCTTTCACCGTCCTGAAGATGGTCTAACGGACTCACATGCCATCAAGACCGAAACGTTCACAAGCTCATCTATTTTCTTCAATGATTTAATCTGGCAGGAATTGTCTTCTGTTTTGTCAGATTCTATTTCTGTTTTTATAAGTTTGAAATAGATGGTAACAGTAATGATTTGAAGGTTACAATTTTTGTATATGATTTGTTTGCCTCTGTCATTGTGTTTTCGTTAACACATTTTGTACCCCCTTCTTTGTTATTATTATTATTATTATTAATTAGCATTTATAGAGCGCATGGCTACCCAAAGGCATCCCAGCGCTGGCGGCAATTAGGGCTAATAAGGGAAGGCTAGCCGGTACTCTTCTGGAATAGCCATGTTTTAAGACCCTTACGGAAAGAGAGGTGGGTAGTTTCATGGCGGAGATTAAGAGGGAGGGAGTTGTTTACCCACATTAAATGAGCAAGAAATTTAGAAATCTACACCTGTGTTTAAAATTGTTCATTAAATATTAAGTATGATGTAAATGAGTGAATTGATGTTTCGATTTTTCAAAGGTTAGTCACCAATCAGGGACTCAACCATAGAGTAATTCACATAACTATTTTACTGAGTACTCTGAATAAATTCCCTTGTAGGCCCAGTTACCTATTACCATCTCCTCTCCAGCTGTTTGTTGTCTCGTTTTGCTGTCCTTGGGTGTACCAGCTGGCCTTTTTGGAGGATTTTCTCTGGATGTTGCTCTTGATGGGGATGATGCTGTCGGCACAATTGGTGATCCAGGAGTTGAAGTTCTTCACTCCCTATTCGAGGTTGGTGGCGGTAGCGGGGTTTGAGGTGTTGAGGGCATCTGTCTAGCTGGTCTCTGAGATTTTGTTCCACCTCCGGTGGTGGTCGCTGGTCATCTTGGGGGTGGCCATGTGGGGGCTGGAGAAGTGGACGATGGATCGATCGGTCCATGTGAGTTATGTGAAATAGCTACATTTGACACAGTTGCTGGAGGTGACAATGGGGTCCAGCATGTGTCCTGCGGTGTGTGTAGGGTTATGGACAATCTGGGTCAATCCGAGACTGCTCATACTGTCGAGGAGGTGTGTGGTGTTTTTGTTGTTGGGGTCATCGATGTGGAAATTTAGGTCGCCGAGCAAGATGTAGTCCTTGGAGTCTAAGGTTTAGGGTGCACTGAAGTCTGCGATGGTGTTGCAGAAGCTGGGACATAGGCCTGGGGGTCGGTATGCTAGGGTGCCTCTGATGGTTGTGTTGTTTTCCATGTGGAGCTTGAAGTTGATACGTTCCATGGGGTTGGTGGTGCACAGTATGGTCTCTTTGTGGATGATGGCTGTTCCTCCTTCTGGCTTGTTGGTGTGCTCCTGGTGAGTAATTTTATATCCATTGGGGATCGCTGTGGCAATGTCTGGGGCGCATGTAGGTTTGAGCCAGGTCTCGGTGAGGAAGACGAGGTCGGGTGCGAGGGTGGCGATGAGGTCCTATAATCCGGTGGAATGCTTGCATAGTGATCGTGTGTTGAGAAGGGCACATGCGAGTTGGTGTTTTTGTTCAGGTGGTGTCTGTGGTGTGTTCAGGATGGGGCTGGTCGATGGGCTGGTGTGTATGCCATGGCAGGTGAAGTGTTAGTGGGTGCAGGTGAAAGTCCTACCGTGGAGTGTAAGTCAGCACGATGGCAGTGTTGTTGCAGCGTCAAGGTTGTAGAGCTCGCCAATGTTGTATCTTTGAGGGAATGGCGGGTCAAGGGTCATGGCACTGAGAGTGATCCAGGAGCCGTTATTGTGCCTTCGCTGCGGCCTGCATTAAGAAGGTCTGGGATGGGCTGGGCTTCTGTTGGCGGGAAGGATGGTGAGTGGGAAAGCCCGGGTGGGCAAACACAGGTGGGAAAACCCAGGCAGTGAAAGTGTCACTGGATCAGTCTGGAACAAGCAGGAACTGGAGGCCACAGGCAAGTGGCAGGCTAAGTGTCCAGGTGCCTACTCACAAGTGGAAACATTACCATTTTGAACTAAAAAGACACAGAAATTCACCAGTTATAGTTAGCACTCGCCATGTCATCTCAAATCTCAAATGTTACAAGTTATAGTTACTTTAGAACATCAGTTATAGTTACTTGAGATAACTATAACTGTTGAATATCAGTGGTTTTGTTAACTTCAAATCGTATGTTTTACATGATATTTTCACCTAATTATAACATCTCTTTAACCTTTGTATTTTTCAGTGAATTTCTAAGGTTTTTTAATGTAAAGTTCGATATTTTTACAATTCCTAACTAAAACGTCACTGTTTAGTTTTTTTCAGTGAGTTTCTAGGTATTTTTAATGTGAAGTAAGATGTTCATCATAATGCAAGACGGGGAGGCTGGACGCAGGGCCTGGCCTGACATTGTCTGTTGAGCTGCCCCCAACCAAGCTTGCTGCCCCTGCTCCCCTCCTCCTTGCACTCCATTGTCCAAGTCCATACCTCTGCCCCCTCATTCCAGGCCTGTGTGGCTGTTGTTGTGCCACTGCCCTTCCCGCCTTCCTTACATAGTTAGCTTGCTGCCCCTACCCACCTCCTCCTTGCCCTCTGTTATCCGAGTCCATGCATCTGCCCCATCTCTCCTGCACGGTCCAATGTGCTGCCCCTGCTCTCCAGTTAGCTTGATATCCCCGCCCAATCCTGCTGTCCTCTCTTGCCTGAGTCTATACCCCTTTCATTGACCTCCTGTTTAGCCTCTGTGCTTAGCTTGCTGCCTCTACCCTCCTTTCCGCTGCTCTATGATGTCTGTGTGCATGCCCCTCCTTCCTCTCTTTTGCCCTCCATGGAGCCGCCACTGCCTCTCCGGCATGTCCATCATGGTCAGATGGCTGATGCCTGTCCCTTCACCTGTACCCTGTTTTCCACTGTCCAAGTTCCATGCCCTTATCCCCTCTCTTGTCCTCCATAGTCTTTTTGGCTGTAGTACCTTTAAAAGTACAGTTTGCCAATAGGAATGGGTTTACTCTTTTTTGGGTGTCCCTCCCTAAACCCTTGTAGTAAGTATTCCTCATTTTCCAGCCACTGCCCCAGTCCCTCTCACCTTTGCAATTAAATTGTAGGCGTGCACGTGTGGAGATCTCCATAGTCAGAGGGAGATCTCTGCACATGAAAGACAGGAGAAGCGGAGGCAGAGACTCCACACATAGGTTAGTGAATGCTATTTTGTAATACTTGATGTAGCATTATTGTAGAACTATTAAACAGGCTACAACATTCATTTTGTGAATAGGCCCCTCAATGAGCCCATATTTAGTCAGTACGTCTTTATCTCTAAATAACCACAAACAATGGCCTTCTTTAGCACTGACTCTTATCTCTGGAATTGTACAGCATTCATTTATACCCTGCTGGGAAGAGTTGTGAAATGACAAGTCTCATTTATCACACCTAGCTGGGCAAACAGGAGCTCTGGTTACTAAAACAAAGACATGGACTTCCAGGTCCCATGACAAAGTAACTAAGAGACAGGAGAATTCCGTAGGAAGCTATCCAAGCGGGCATTCCAAGGAATGTGAATAATGTACGCTATCAGCACATTTATGTATGTGTCTTAGTTGCATAGCTTTTTTTTCTCACTAAACTTTTGTATATTGCACGTTCGCCAATTAGTTGGCCTCAAATTGTGTGTGTGTGTGTGTTGGTTTACATAGTACTTCAAGGCCTATGAAGACATGTATATTCGAAATAACAATAAAATTAAACAAGAGCAGAAATAGTTGTAAGATATTATTTGTAAACTATGGATGAAGGTAGTGTATATTAGGCCTCCGGAGTGCCAGGATGTGCAAGTGCATCTATGCAGGCCAATGCGCTAAGAAGCCAATTTAAGGTGCTAATGTCTTCTCTGTAGAGAATTCAGTGTAATTGGAAAGTCACTGATTGTAACCTCAGAATAGGTTGTCACAGCATTTCATTCTTCTGAGGTGGTTAAAGTGTGTCTCAGTGGGAGGCAATAAAGTGCTGAACTACTTTTGGCTGAGGTAGGTAGGGTATAGTACGAGACATTGAGGGCGAAGTGCTATGCATGTCTGTGGAGGGTGCAGACCAGTTGTTGAAACCACTGAGCTACTTTATCAAAATATGTAAGTTCCCATTCTAGAACACTGCTTCTTGTGTTATGACTTCACCCATTCCCGGCCCCCTGCACAGTTCCCATGCCCCTAAAGCCATAGCCAGCCTCACAACTTCATTGAAACAAAGGCCACTGCCTCTACCCTGTTCCCAACATTTAGCACTAATCTGAAGCCTCATGCAGAGTACTCCAAAATCAGACTCAAAATACCCCTCCCGTTGCCCCTACAGAGTACTGGGGCATCAGTAACTCCAGAGGGGCGGAGTTAGCGGTTATTATTAAATGAATCCTGGAATGTGCCTTCAGGAAAGAGGAACTACCATTTAAATAGGGAAGGTTGCTGCTGATTTCCCATGTAATTCCTCATTTTCCCTGGAGTTTCCCCACAGGCATTTCATCCAAAGTGTCCGGGCGAAATGCCCCGGATCTGTGTGCTCCCACAGACTTCGCGATTTTACCTCCCATCACCGGCCCCGTCGAAATTGCAGGGAGCTCGTCATGAGGCCCAAACCAGACAACCATATAATTGGATCAGCAGACACTGGGAGTGCTTGCAGGAAAGCCTCGGCTCTGCCATCTTAGATCACAGAGTGCACTGCAAGATGATTTTTTAAATCTCCCTAAATGAAGCTTGTGTGGAAAGCAAATCTCGGACGATGCTAATTCCCTTCTTTCACAGTTCGTGGCCCACGACAGACAAACAAACCAGCTGGACTGTAGAGGAGGAATGCACACTGTGGCAACAAATTTGTGGTTTTATGAAATACTTTGCCTGATGACAGGAAACCACATTCAATTCCTCCAACTGCTTGTAAAATGTATTTCGGGACGTACACGCTATAAAGCTCTGCGCGTTCAACCAGAAAATGAGTTTTAGAACACCCAGGCTCACTCTCTGACAACTCCCTGCCGTGATCTTTGTAGGCTAATGAGCATTGTAAAAACCAAACAAAATGGTGCTGTGAAGAAACATCCAATGCTTATTCCCATGATACACCAGACGTCAGGGCCACTTTTATGCAGTGCAGTAGCGTAGCCAGTGTGTCATGGACTCACATGCAAGGACGGAAATGGGCCCTGCTGTTTGAACTATCAAATAAGGCAATAATCGGGGTTTAAGTGGGCCCCGGTGCCACAGCACCTGCTGCACCAATAGAAGGTAAGCACATGATGCAGTGCGACTTCCTTTTCGTCATTACTGGTTCACATGGAAGCGGAAATGACAACGAGGTTATTTCTCAGTAAAATGTCTTCTCCACTTTTAAGATTACCTCATAGTTTAGTGACCTAATTAACCTCTTCCGGCGCATTTATCTGAGACAATGTCAGTGCTCCTGCGCGCGCATCTTTGAAGTTTGTGGCACCGTGCTAATTTTAGAATGACTTTAAACCTTTCATCGGCACATCTGAATCACACAAACAGTAGATAAATTAGCAAACATGTTTTAAGGAAGGCTTTTTAAAAAAACATTCTATGTGCGCATTATTACAGCAACAACATGACTGTCATTTATGTGCAAACTGTAGACTAAAGAAAATGCCACAGAGGATACCTCGGGTTTCCAAGGCAACAAATGATAGCAATGTCATTTTTTACTAGAAACCTAGATTTATCGAGCCCATTTTGGTACTGCTCCAAGTCTTTGTACCTCTTGGAGTCACACATATTTATTTTATTGCGGAGGTTGGAATGCAGGAGTTTTCTCCAGTGCCCCCTTGTTTTATTATTTTCTTATTCGTGATGCTTTTTTGTTTTATTACTTATTTGTAGTTTCTACCTTTTCTGTCTATTAAAGCACACTTCTAAAATTATAGGCCTAACTTTCTGTTAATGACAATACGTTATGTTTTATGGATTGTTGCCTCATATTCTAGGCTGAGCTTTATTGTGTTATTCACTTGCCAGGATTGCATAAAACATATGTTTCCCATTGTAAACCTTTTAACCTTTTTGTTAAATTCCAGTATCCGTTGGCCCTTCTATTCATCACTAGCAACAGTGCACACCAATATCCACTACAGCTGTTTGCTTCCACATATTTTCATACATTTTAATTGACATTTGCATGCTAAAGGTTAGAGACAGGGTCGGGCCAGGTGTATTCATTGTGCCAAAACAAATAATTACTGTGTACATTTGGGCGTGGAACTCCGCTATGTAAATGATAACAGACTCAGTTCAGTTTTTTGAACAGACTCGCATTATTGTTTTGTAAACTCTGAAGGGAAACACAAGCGGATATGTTATTTCTACCAAAGTACTACATGCAAAACAATTGCCTCTTTTAGTTTTTGATTCCACGAGGCCTCCCGGAAGAGACGCTCACCTCTGGCTGTGGTTAAACGCTCCTCCTGGGCGCTGCCATCTTCCCAACGCGACATTTCCGGTTGAGTTGGGGTGGATCAGCTCCTCGACCTCCTCCATGTCATTTTTTGTTTTGGATGTTAATGAATCTTCTCCAAATCTTCCTCCATTTTCTGAGAAACTTAAGTGCCCAGAAAACTGTAGCAGAACTTTTCAGTTAAGAGATTCTTTTTCGGGAACAAAGAAAAAATACCCAGAGGGCCTTGGAGTCTGATGGAGATGATTCCCAATGCTAGTTAAGTAGTCATCTAACCAAAACAACAGATAGTGGAAATAAAGTATTATACACCTCATTTTTATTCATGTATTTATATTTGTTTTGTTGATGGGACATCTTGAGAACAAATGTTCTATGTAGTCAACGTAGTACTAGCAGCTTAAAACCAATACTAGGGATGCATGGATAAACTGACTGTAGAATTATTACAGACTTTAATTAGCTACTTAGGACTCTGCAAGTGTTTGTATTGCAGAGCACTTTTGAATATTCTTTCACAAAAAGAACTATCAGTGGGTTC
This sequence comes from Calotriton arnoldi, assembly GCA_963921515.1. Classification (NCBI taxonomy): domain Eukaryota; kingdom Metazoa; phylum Chordata; class Amphibia; order Caudata; family Salamandridae; genus Calotriton; species Calotriton arnoldi. Next base: position 150,611 of record CAWUFW010018375.1, on the reverse strand, counting down.
AGGTGGTTTTTGATGCCAGATCAAATGTGGGCATGATCGCAGTTAAGGTGGGAGTTCAGTGAATGAAGGTGTTCAGGTGCATAGGACTTTCAGAGTAGACCATAAATGATTATGAGATCATATAAGATGGTGGTACTGGCTTCCTATAATACAGATAATAAAGCTGATGGTCATTTGTCACATAAATAAATTAATGGATTTGTCACACTTCTGTCCCGGAGATCTTTTATGTCTATTTCCCTCATCAGATTCATACTTCTTTCCAGTTTTGTGATTCTCTCATCAGAAACAAGGTGGTCACTCTTTCTCCTTCGGGATGCCCACTCTGAAACTCATTAAGTGTGCAACTTAGGGAAGAGGCACATTCTCTTTGGATTAGAAAAACTAGAACATGATCTTGTTTCCTAATTAAAATCCACATTTCTGTTTAACAAGCTACTGTGCTCAGCATCATGAAATTTAAGGCTGATCTTCTGTTATAAGAGCAAATTATTACAAAACAATTTAGCATGACAGGAAGTAGGTAAATTCGAATTTGACCATGTTTACCATTAGGCTATACATTGTTACTTAAAGTGAGAGTCCATTACAGTTTTTGAACGGGAGGGTTCAGAGAGGGTACAAAAACAATGCATATGCTGTCATCGTAAAGAGGGGAGCAGAATGCAAAGGAGGAAATAATGGGTGGTCACAGAGTAGACTTGCCTGTAGCAGTAGAACTACACCAGTGTAGCGCTTTGGTGTTTAATGCAGATTAGAGAGAATTGATACAATGTACTGTGGATTACCCTATTGAATGGCGATGTAGAGGTACAGATGTCAGTGATGTGCTGTCATGAGGTGTGCCTCATTGAAGAAATATGTGCCAGTAGGGACTGGTATGGAACACAAGACTTAGAGGTTATTTGAGCATAGTTAGTGGGAGATTCTGTTAAAGAGAAACTTCTCTAGGATTCTTGTTCAAAGAGAAAGATGTAAGCTTGCTGGTACTTAAAGATAATAGCAGGGTCCCACAAGGATTGCAATCAGTAAGTAAGCTTTTTGGGAAGTTTACGTAAACTATGTTACATTAGTCCGGTCATCTAATAGGGGCCTTTGTCAACCTGTGTAAGTAGTAATCCTGAATGAGGATTTTACGGATAATGGACAGTTGAAGCTAAAGCTCAAAGGCTTTGTCTCAAAGTACAAAGCTAAAAATGTTGCTTGATTTTGCTTCAAGGTGATTGGTTTTCTACAACTTCATAGCTTGCCCAGATGTTAAAGATTTGTGAACAGGGATGTCTTAAGGGTGGACGTGTGCAGATTTCAGATCCCCAGAACTTTCATTTTCTGAAAGCACAGATTCAGCCTGGAAGACCTAGACTAGACTACAAGGCATTTCTAAGCCATTTGCCACACTTGGGGCCTGATGAAGGTGCAGGAAGGTTGCAAGTAGTGGGTGCAAAATGCATGTTGACATTTTGTGACTTGAGTGTACTTTTGTGATGTAAATTATGTACTAGTAGGCTGTTTTGCAACTTTCCCACTCCCATAACGACTTGCCTAATGAATAATAATTAGGCATGTTGCATTTTGTGATCCGCCTGCTAGTGGGTTAAAAATGCAAAGATAAAGACTTACAAGGGATAGCAGACCTCTCTCTCCTTATGCATGCATTTCCAAAACGGACATATGTTTTAAAAAGAAGTCCATGTCTTGGACCACTGCCTGAACACCCCAAGGCTGCTGACTTGATTTCTAAAGGGAAGCTGTCCTGCTGGGTCAGCTTCCCTTTTGCGAATCATTTACCAGTCCAACTCAGTGCTCGTAGCTGATGAAGTGTTTGCGCCTGCAGTTCTCTCTACAAACCATTGGTACATAATTTTTCGAATGATAAATAGGAGGCGGATACCATTTTTATATCCCCTTCTTTTGATTCTCAAAAATCCTTTTATGATTCAAAAAGTATTTTTCGACTCGCAAAAGGGCTTTTGTACATTGTAAAAGACCCTTTTGTGGTTGGAAACCTTGTGATTATGCGAGCTTTGTACATCAAGCTTTGGTTTTCAGTCAGTTTTAGCATGTTGAAGTGCTTTTTAGATGACACAATTTGTGTTGTTGCTGGTGTTTTTCATATCTTAATTTTATTATGCACTGCTCTTGGATTATGTATTTTTATGTATTTGCTGTGAAAATGTTCTGTACAGCAGCCTGCACACTTTTGTGTGTGGTTCTATTGAAAAACGAAACTCAAAACAAATCAATAAATAAAAATAAACCTGAATGAATGATAAAGAACAGAAATTAAGCACTCAATAGAAGATTTCAATGAAGATGCAAAGTCAATAATTTTTAAAGTTCATAGTTTTCCATTTTTACTGTTTGTGACTGGTTCTCCATGACTGCCAAGCCAATGCAGATTGACAGCATAGTGAGTAAAACAAGCATTGGGGAATTCATAGCTTTGACTCTGAAACTCAAGCCCTGACAAAAGTAATAAGCAAGCATTTTTCAATGTCAATATGTCTGGCTTTAAAGGGATGGGGGTGGTAATGTGAAGCATTACAAGTAAATAGCAATGGAATAGATAAGTATGTATAAGCAAAGAACTGTAGTAAAATATTAGTGAAGCTTAAAGGTTCAGTGACAGTTGTACAGTCAAGCCAGACCTAAAAGTCCATGTAGGTCAATAACTGCCCTCCTCACATCTGTGCTGCTGCCAGAGAAAATCAACATAAATTATCTAGATACCTAAGACACTTTAAAAGCATTCCAATGTTGTGTGTGCCCCTGAAAGTTCGAGCTTATGCAAGTGGATAAATAAACAAAATGATCACAGCTGAGTGGAGGCGAAGCACTTTTTTGTGGAAGCACACAACTTCTGTCCACTCAAAACATGTACGCCTGACTCCCAACATGTGGGTGGAGCCAAAGCCCCTCTCTAGTGATCCTCACATAATTATCTGACGACAGCTGCACTTTCAAGCGAGACCACACAAATGACTACTACAGGGAAAAACAATTTATAAAAAGATTGCCTTTTGTATGCAACGCATGAATGAGACAAAGAAATAAATGTCTGATGCCAGAATGCAATTTTCAGATGTAAAACAGTCCCTCGAGCATTCAAATGGAAACAGACGGATATATACAAACGGCCAATAGAAAAAAGGCAAGACTAAAATGATCCTGTCTGCTGATCCAAGATGTGATTGACAATATCTTAAGCCACTGACTAAAGGTTGTTGAGACAAACAAGCCAATGGTTGAAGGAGGCTGAAACAAAGCCCATTAAGGTACATATAGAATACAGTAAGTCTTCCACCAATGACATAAGTGTCACTACACCTCAGACTGCAATGTATCCAGATTTCCTTAAATATCAGTTTATATGGACTAATATGTTCTATTTTCCTAAAGCTTTAATGCTGTTTCATGTATGGCTATTTATAATGCTTTTTAAATGTTTAAATAAGTATTGAAATATAACAGTTACCACTTACCACTTTTTCACAGAAAGTAATAAATATGGCTTTATACTAAAAATATGAACAAAACTTTAGTACCCAAACAGATCGAAATGTAAACAAAGAAATAACCTAAAATGTGGAACCCCCCACCAAGATCATTGTTCTTCTAACTGTCAGAATCGGTTTTCTGAAAGTACTGAAAATCCTTGAACGAAACATGTTTATAGATGTAAGATGAAAATGTACACACTTTTCTGGAATATTAGAAACAGAGCAGCCCTGCATGGGGTTTGTTTCACTAAAGCTAGCTAATTGTACTTCGTACTTGCTGCAGAGATCATTATGTATGTGCTCATTATGTATGTGCAGATCACAGATTAGCATCCTGTGCGGGGAGTCGCTCAAGGCTTTCACAAGAACCTCATATTGGTTGGTAATCGTACCTATTATTCCAGTGCCAGCACTAGAATTTCAGTGACCACGTGGTCAGGGGCATAGCTTCAGGGGGAAGGGCAAGAATAAATTCATTCTTGGCTTGAGAGTTGGGTCTGAGGGCACAGAGTCGGGTCTTCTATTACTTTGATGGTTTATCCTGTTGTCCTCGTTTGACTAAAATGTATTAACTTTTTTTTTTTTAAAGGAACTAGAACAGAGGCCCACCTAATTCAAATAAGTATTGAACCTGTTCCTCATGGGAACAGTGTATCCCAAACATTGGTCATCCCTCCACCCTTAGCATGTTGTTGTTTTAGTTGGGAAATATGCAATTCATACCCACCCCGAATCTCACAGACTAAACTACTGCCCTGCATATGGTGTTGGGGGTGTGGAGAATAGCATGCAGCTGCACAACATTAAAGAGGTGCTTGGAAACAACAAAAATCTGCTTATTTGCATGATGAGGAAAGTATTGTGGGATACAGGACAGATTATAGTGTCACACCGAAAGCAAGGTATTGTTGTGATGTGAAGGAAGTAGGAATACAGTGCACAAAGCAATGTCATTTTAAAGTTATATGAGGAACGGTGTGAAACCTGGACATTGGGCTAGTATACAACAGCGCTTAGTCTTGCCTTCATTCCCCAGGCAAATCCTGGAGAGCAACACCCATTGGGAAAAAGAGCTTTAGCCCCCTCCCATGACGTGTCTTAACTAGGGCTGCAGCAACTTCCGGACACACTCTATTCTTCAGCTAATCTGTACTGGGCTGCGTTGAAGATGAGGTCTCATGACAGCCTCATACAAAGCATTTCCTTGGTCATCCAGTGGTTGAGGTGCATAAAAAGTATGTTAACTTAAGTGACACCACTAAAAGGACCAAATATTCTGCAACTTTTTGTTGCCTTTCACCTTTAGGTAAATATATATCAACTAAAATGCATACATGTTAAATGAAAAAATAGTTGAATTGGTGGGAAATACATTCTTTTATGTTATTTATGAAAGCTCAGTTGGTTAATGTGGTCACTACAGGTGTGTGTGTAACACCACACAGTAGAATCCTGGTTGGGGTACCAGTAGAATACTGACGTGTATTTATAGTGCTTAAACACAGTATGAGAAAGGCTGCCACAAAATGTTCAAAGTGCAGAGATATTTAGGGGCAGAGTTACTAACTTTTCATGCAGTGCAGTGCAGTGTAGCAGCCAAAGCTGCTGCACTGTGTTGCGTAAAAAGGAGAGAACAGAACAGTGCCATATTTACTAAGAAACAATGCTGTTTTCTTCTCTCCTGTGCTGGCCCACTTTAGACTGTAATGTGGGAAGGCACCCACACTTGAATTATAGTGTAAGGTTATGTGTGTGTGCTGTCAAGCATAGGTTTTGTACTGGAATGGATTATCCTTTCAGTACAAAAGACTATGCTTTGACATAGTTTACCATGTTTCCAACTTTGTATGTGTGCTGTACAGTGCAGTACACATGTATAGTTGGAAAAGTTTTGAAAAATAAAAACATTTCTCCAAGCTATAGCCTGCCAAATCAACAGTTTTTACAGGTTTGCATCACTTTTGTTATGAGAAAGAGATTGTTAATAAATCTGCCCATACATGTGTTAAAAGAGATACTTTTAGTAACGGCCAATCAGACTGTCCTGAGTGCAAACCTTTTAATAATACGCTTCCATTATAAGGACGTTCTCCAGAATGCAGCTAACACCCTTACCTAAGCTCTCATACAGAATACACCTTTGTCGCCAAGAAGCATCAAAAGACTTAATCAATTAAAGCCACATAATAAATCCCAAGCAGCCCAAATCTTCTGATTAACCAATTTCACGAATTTACATGTCTTTCAGGTAGGAGGCACCATAGCAAGAAGGCTTGTTTCTTCTTTCGCTCTCTGCCTCTCCCTTGGCTTCACAGAACAGGAGACCAACCTTCCTTTCAGCCAGAGAAGCCTGAAGGTCCCCAGCATCAATTCTAGATTTTTAGTTTTTGTTTTAAATAAGTATGGAAGCTGTTATTGTAAAAATTAAAAAGATTGGGAATGTTGTTCCCAGTAGACTCACACCCACTTCAAACATTGAGGTCATCTAGAAGCCATTTACTGGTAGAGGATGTTTCATTTATTTTTCATTGCTTCTCATGCCTCATGGTGTTGTACTCCTCTGACATTCCGCAGCACTCTCTGCCTAAGCAGCCCACCTGCAAGATGCCCATAAAAGGCATGGGCCTCAATTGGGAACTGTGCAGAGCAGAATTCATGTGTGGAATTCTGTTCCACACAATTTTAAGAGGTCCAGTATTCATGCACCTAGATTTACTGATTGCCGGAACAATGAACCTGATCTTATCTACCAGAAAATCCAGCATGTAAAATCACTGTGGGGAAAAGGCTGCATTTTAGCCCAGACCCCTTCCATGACTCTTGCCCAAATATTAGCCAAGGCACGGGAGCAGTGTATGCTCCTCTAACGCCTTTGCCATCCACCATTCCGCACTCTTTCCTTCACCCTCCATCCATCCTACTTTACAACAGTCCCCTGTACACTTTTACTACAGACACCTGCACACTTAAAGCAGGTGGTAAATGTATGTATTAAAACCCCACAGAAAAGGAATATCAGGCAGAATACTGCCAGAGAAATCTGGGTCCCCATTCCATGGGGTTTAACTTGTAATGGCATGGTTCCGGTGGATTGTTACCTCGTGGTATTGGTAATTACTGATGCAGAGTTTGCACACTGCCAGTACCATGCAATTTGTAATGGTGGTCATAGTAGACTATCTAAAGTGCCTAGGTATATACAACAGGGTTGAAAGAAGTAGTTATCACACCCCACCACATCTACAAATCCACAGCAAGGTACTTCACAGCACTTTAACTTCAATAAAATACAGAGAATGCAAGATTCCATAAGAATGGATATTGAAGAGAAATCTTTTGATTCCATGCCACTAAAAACTTGTGTTGTTAATGATATCATGATCATTTATATGTTGAACTATGCCAGTGCTCGCTACGTTGGTCTTCCTGAGTCAGCTCCTTACAACCTTCAAGGTGTTTTGAATATGGCAGCATGACTTTTAATTTTCAAGAAAAGTGGTAGGTTATCAGAGGCTCACTGTAAGCTGCCAGTTTGTAAAAGGATCCATTATAAGGTGTTCTGCTTTGCCCAAAGAGCCTATTATGAAACAGGTCTCATGCTGCTTATGTGTTTACTTCCAAATTTAAGCAAATCCTTCATTTCGACTCTCTCCTGCTATCAGTACCCCAACTTGATGGGTGGATAGAGGGAGATAATTTCATCCCTTTTTTATTTTGAATGCACTCAGTCTTATCTTGCTCAAAGTAGAGGATCTTCCTATGTTTAGGAAGTCTTAAAAGTTATCTATTTTAATGAGTATCTTCATATCTTTTCTGATGTTGTTAGTTCAGTGCCAAGATGCCTTAGGGAGTTTGTTGCATTTTATAAGTAACAACTCAGATGAGCTCATATCTTACATGCATAGACTTTCAAAATATTAAGTGGGTGCCCTCAAGCATTAAACACAGGGCTGGTAGCAAAGTTTTGAAGAAATAGAGCAAAAATGGTGGGTTGTGGCTTGTGTCCTTTGGAGATAGAGCTTTGTAAATTAAGGGATAGCTCAGCTGTCTAATGCCTGACCTACGGGTAGTCTGAGAGACAGCACAGCTCCATGAGGCATGAACCTGGTATTTGTGAGTAATCACAGGCACACCTCTCCCACTTTAAGCTAACACCTGTATGATCAGTTTCTCAGAGTACATTTTGAGACAGATTTAGAATGTGCTTTAACTTATACCTTGTGGTTTTTCCCAGGGATGTTATCTACTCAGAGGCAGTACACCATCACGTCCCATTTGCAGGCTTTTCATTGCTCTCTCCTGTCTCTACACACTAGTGTAGTTTTGCAGCAAAATGCTTGTGAAACATTATTTTGCTGCCAAAGTTAGCCTGGGTCAGTCAAAATTAGCATAATTCCGATATTTTATATAATAGCTTATCAAATCAAAGGCATTGAAAATTAAAATGTTACTTTGTGCACTACTTATTCCAATGTTACAGTGAAAACATACTGGTCTGTGTTGTCTCTATAGTGGTCCATTCAAGGCTCTTCTTTCTGCTACTCAGGACCTGCTAATTGCTATAATTAGCAATATATATTTAGGAACAAGCATTATAGAGAATATGGTCATTCTTCTCAAAGGAATTTTGGAGAAATTCTTAACAAATGTTGCATTTTATAATGCACATTCCCCATGCAGAATTTAAAAACAACATTGATATTTTAGTGGATTTCACAGGTCATGTGCTGGGGCTTCAGAACAAAATTGGAAACATGGCTTTTGCTATAATATATGGTATTAAGTCGCACTATTTCTGTTCTGTTCGAGTGGCTTCTTAGCAGGACAGTACATATCAGCCAAACATTCAATGTGTTCTGGAGCTTGAAGGAATACTTGTGTCCCTTGCGTGGAACTCCATTTGTTGAAAAGTTATTTCAAGGCAACTATTTTTTTGCCAGCTCTTTAGGTCTGGTCACTTCCTCCATGGATGTGGATCAATTATCTCATATGAGAACTGCTCACTGTGGGGTGCTCACAATAACAATTTTATTTTGATTTAGAATTGCACAGATTCCTGGTAGAGCAATTAACAGGTGGTTATATTGCCAACTGACTGGGAATCACTTATTCAACTTCAGGCGGAATAGAAGCTGCATTAGGAATCAAATGTGCGACTTATCAGTTGCACATCCTAAAATTAGGTGCGTTAGCCAACTAAACTCAATATTCTGAGACCTGTACATGTGTGCGGCCTCAAACAAGCATTTATTGCAGTGTCCCAGTGAGTGGACTGAAAATGCACCTTGAGTCAACACTCAGGCAGCAGCGTCTTTCCAAAGATGGAATTAGAACCATCATCGTTTCACAGAAGGAATTTTTCAGAGAATTGACAACAAAAGGTCATCATCTTGAAATAACTTTGCAAAAACTGGATCTAAAGTGCTTTGGATTAAAATCTGTAGAAGTTGCTTTTTTTTGTCAAATCACTCATTCTCTCTTTTTTAAGATTTATCATTAGCCTATAAACATTGTCGGATTGCCTAAAACATGTTTGTTATACTCATATAGGGTTTAACCAGTATGTTTCATATGTACACTTTATTACTCTATTTTCTTGTATTGACTCCAAGGATAGCTCCGCCCTGTGGCGTCAGGAACCCCCGCTTTAGCAGATAAAATGTGGATTATCACTGGGCCCCATGACCTGGTAGAACGCCCCTTAAAAAATGTACTAGTTTAATTTTTTAATCCTGCAGATAAAAGCTAGTAATGCATTAATACCAGATCAGTACTGAGACAAGAGGGTCAAGAGCTCCTACGTGAGCCATGTTTCTATTAAAGAGTCTGAGAAAGAAATGATAGAAAATGGGGACAGCTGGAAAGGGAGTGAGAGGAGACAGAAAGGGAAAGAGTAAAAGGTGAAAAAAATAAAGAGGAGTCAATACCAGAAAGGATAAAGGGGAAAATGAAAAAGAAATGGTGGAAGTAAGATAATGTAAAAGGAAGGCATGAAACATGTAAAGAAGACAGGGTGAGAGGAAGGCAGGAAAAGTGCAAAGAACAAAAGGCAGGGAAGGGATATGGAAGGATGGATATATGTATTGGGGAGTGGCTGAAAGGAAAAATTAAATAATGGGGGATGGATGGATGAGCACACTAACCACTGGATAGTTGTAATGGTGGAAGTATGGATGAATGGGTAAAAGGATGAATGGATGGAATTTCTGACATGGTGAAAGGATGGAAGTGTGAATGGGTGGAAAGGTGAAAGAGTTTGCAAGAAAGAAGGGTGGATGGAAGAGTGAGAGAGTGAATGTACAAATGTGTGGATGTAAGGATGAATGGAACAATTGTAGAAAGGGTTAGACGTACTTGCCTCACTCTCTCTGTGTCATTAGAGGTTTACCTCTAAGTGGGGGAACTTTCATTTTTGGGCTGCTCCCTTGGCTCCGCCCCATTCTTTGAAGTGTTAGCCCATTGAATTGGTTGACTTGTTAGCCCTCCTCCCCGGAAGTTCAGATCTAGTTGCACCGCTGAGTATATTCCTGCAGCTTCCTCTGATTTTCCTTTCATTTCCCTATTTACTAGTTCTTCTAGGCCTTTTCTCCCTGTAGTTCTGAATATTTCTCCTTCTCTGTATTGCTGTATCTAATTTACACCTTTCGATTCATGACACGTTTTGAACCCTATTTGGTATTGAATTATGGGAAATTGTGTCATTTTTTTCTCCATTTTGCTTTTCACTGTACTGTTACTTCTTCTTGTTCTTTGTAATGAATGTATTTCATTTCAATTTGTTTAGTTATTAGCTACAGTCAGCAGTGTTCTTACACACTTTTCTTTGGCAGAATAGCACGCTATAAAACAGCAAATAAATTGGACACAAAGTATAATTGAAACGATCTAGATAGTAATGCTGTCATATTGGATGCTACAGTAAGCCAAGAAGCAGTGTGTTTTTATAAATAGATGAGTGTCACCCAATAGTGTCAATACAATGCATAGCTGTGTAGCATAGGGCTTGCGTCTTCAAAAATCTGTTAGCCAGCCTACGTGATATTTCAGGAGCTCCCTCTCAAAATTTTGCAGGGGTTCCCTGTCGGTTTACAGATAACAACTGGAGTGGTTTGACAAAGTTGGTCACGACCAAAGCAGAGCATAATCGACCATCTTTACTTTAAAATGTAAGGTCCTCACAGGAGCATGTGGAGGCATGTGTCATATAGTCAAACATAGGGAAAACTCATCCTTTGTTCTCAGTGTATGTGTGAAGTGTGTGGGGAAGTGTGTACTTTTCAGTCATTTATTTGGAAAAATAGAATACTAGACCAGTGATTAGTGACTACTCCGAGGAGAAGCATGTGTCGTTCAGTCAAAAGCTCTGTAAATATAATCCTTCATTTCAGTCTACATGGCCATGGGTAAGCTTGTATCATTCAGTTAGGAATTGGGAAAGTATACTCCTTGTTTCCACTCTAACTCTGACTCTAACACATTGATCCTCCCTTGATTTTACTGACCCAGCCTCCAAATTTTTGCATGCCCAATTCTGGGCGGAGTTTCACGTTAAGGAGGTCATGAACTAGACAGGCAACCACTCTTGGCGGTGCCTACATAAGGCCATGTACAGGGACCTATTCTGATAACTGTATTCAGCTTACTGCTCATGCGCTACTCGAATGGTGCATGCTGTAACTGTACTCGCATCACCATGAAGCCTGTACATCCTGGAAGTATTCTGTACGTGGTGGCATTATCACAGGACATTTTTTTCTGACTCCCTACTAAGGTAATTCTTTTTATGTATAAGGTTTTTAGCCCTACATACTAGCCTCTCTTTTTTGCTTTCCTTTTTCTATACATTTCAGCTCTACCCTCAGGATCCACCATTCAGAGTCCTGATGATGATCCCATTTCACTGACGGGATCAAAACGTTGTTGAGTTTGGAGCGGACCCTTAAAAATATTTTTAATTATATATTAACCAGCCGTACTGTTCTTGTATATTTGATACAGACTATGATCCCTTTTATCATCCGTATGTATCACGTTGAAGAGAGCACTGACCACGTTTTTATTCACTGGCACCCACTGCGTCTTGATAATCCATTCTGCTTTTTATTTTATTAATAAATTCCATTTGGATACATTATCAATTGTTCTTTCTTGGTATACTAGGGACCACTGTTGTTGTACTAGCTACATATAACTGCAAAGCATGATTTTCATCAAGTAGGTTGTGTAGAGGAGTTGGGATACTCACCTGAACATGCTGTATTGAAAATGAATGTATGACAGCAGCTGAGAGCAACATTACTACTTTCTGGATCGTGTGCTTGAGCGATATGTGTCACAAAACATTTCTATTTATGTAACTTGGGAGATACCTGACCCTGCATATCTATTTGAGGTGTGAGCTATTTCCGCTGTCTGCTTCTTTAGGATGTGTATAACCTGAAAATTATCTCCCTGTCACGACAGTGATGCTTATTTGCATAATCCAGGGATCAGTTCAGCTATCTGAATCAAATGTTCATAAAATCTGTGCAACCTCAGGATAGCTGATGAAATAGCCGGAGGATGTTCATGTAAAACTGTAAAATTTGAGGAGAAGTTCTGTTCTAATTTCAGTCTCACAACACTAGGGAATGTTCATAGGGGTTATATTAATTGTTGTAACTTCAAATTCAATCCAACCAAAACTGGGAAAGTGCATAAGTGAAAGGGATGCGATTTATAATTTGTACTTCAGTCTTAACAAACACTGAGAAAAGTGCATAAATCAAGGTGGTGAAATTTATAATTCTAAATCCAATCAAACTTAAATTAACATGAGCACATAAATAAAAGGGGGAGATTTAATTTTGTAACTCAAATCTAACAGTAATTGGGGAAAGTGCATAAATGGAGGTTGCTTGTCAAAAATATTCACTATTCTAATTCCAGTCCAACCAATATTGGGGAAAAGATGTATTTTGTGGGGGGAGGGTAGGGTTAGTAAAATGTATTTTCTTTTTACTATTATAATAATCATTATTATTATAGAAGCAGTGTGGCACGGTATGGAAATGAAATATATGTAATACAAATATATATTTATGGTTTACAAATAATACTCTTTTGTTTTAAATACCCGAATTATATTGTGTAGTAAAATAAATGGACTACAAGCCAAACTACCACAACTTTAGAAGACTTATGGCACATATTTTAATGTATTTTCTTTCAAATTATAAAATGTAAATACCCCAAACAAATATTTTAAAATAATTTGAATACAATTAGAATTAAAACTACAAAACAATATTAAACTTTAACATTATTAAAATAAAATTAGCAATGTAATTTAAACATAAAAAGAAAATTATACAGTCCATAATACATAAACTACAGCATTTAAAAATGTAAGCATTTTTAAATGTATTAATTGAAAATTAAATAATTTAAATAATACAATTGTAAACTATAGGTATTAAATAATGTATAAATATAACACTACTCACAAAAACATTAGGCCCTCGAAAAATGTGCCCTACTTTTGAAACTTAAAAACAACAAACACAATAATTATGCTTGTAGCCACTACCCTATCCCCAATAAACCCCATTCCATAATATAGATAGAAAATATTAGTTATACAACCCAAAGCAAATGAACCCCAATTTTCTTTTAACTAATGTAAACATATTTCAAATGTAATCAGAAATCTAAATACATTATTTCAAACTTGTAAACTAAAATACACATTTAATTTAGACACACTAAATACACACTACGAACCCTAATCTCCAAACTAACCCCAAAACCTAAAAAAAAAATGTAATAACTAAAAAACAACATAACAAAAAATAACATAAATATTTAACTAAAAAACCCAGTAAACATTAAAATAACAACATTAAATATAGCTGAGTTAAGTATCACACTATTTTAGTAAATAGCATTTAAAAATCAATAATATTGCCAAAAATAAGAAACGGTATACTGACACTTGATGTTAAGTCCGTCGATATTTTGCGTTCACAATACATTGATCACAATGTTGTGGTTAAATAATATTTTGGAGTCGATATTTATGTACCACACTATACTGAAAAAATAGTGGAGCTTTTAATCTTCTATGATAATTTTGAATTTCAATAACATTTATTAATGACACATATAACGAAGTTGACTGTTTGTACTCAAAAATAGTTTCTCGGAATCCTTCGTACGTCCAACAGATGAAGATAAGACCGCGGCCCTCATCCTCCTGGACCTGTCAGCCGCCTTCGACACGGTCTGCCACCGCACACTACGCACACGCCTCCACGACGCCGGGATCCAAGAGAAGGCCCTGGACTGGACCACCTCCTTCCTCACCGGCAGAACACAGAGCATCCGCCTCCCCCTTCCGCTCCGAAGCCACCGAGATCATCTGCGGCGTACCCCAGGGCTCATCCCTCAGCCCAAACGCTGTTTAACATCTACATGGCACCACTCGCCCACGTCGCCCGACTGCACAACCTCAACATCATCTCTTACGCCGATGACACCCAGCTGATCCTCTCCCTCACCAAGGACCCCCAAACTGCCAAAGCCAACCTCCATGAAGGAATGAAGGCTGTCGCCGAATGGATGAAGAACAGCCGACTGAAGTTGAACTCGGACAAGACGGAGGTCCTCATCCTCGGACCTACCCCTCGGCCTGGGACCGACTCCTGGTGGCCGACCGCACTGGGAACTGCTCCTACACCCACCGACCACGCACGCAACCTAGGGGTCATCCTCGACTCCACCCTCTCCATGACAAAGCAGGTCAACGCTGTATCTTCCGCCTGCTTCAACACCCTCCGCATGCTCCGCAAGATCTACAAGTGGATCCCCACCGAAACGAGAAGAACGGTCACCCAGGCCCTCGTCAGCAGCAGATTGGACTACGGAAACGCCCTCTATGCTGGAGCCTCGGCCAAACTCCTGAAACGGCTTCAACGCATCCAGAACGCCTCTGCACGCCTGATCCTCGACATCCCCCACCGCAGCCACATCACACCCCACCTGAGAGACCTGCACTGGCTCCCCGTCAACAAGAGGATAACCTTCAAGCTCCTCACCCACGCACACAAGGCTCTCCACAACACCGGACCAGTGTACCTCAACGGACGACTCAGCTTCTACACCCCCACCCGCCAGCTCCGCTCCGCCGACCTCGCCTCGCCACAGTCCCCCGCAACCGAAGAACGACCTCCGGCGGCAGATCGTTCTCCCACCTCGCCGCCAAGACCTGGAACACCCTCCCCATCCACCTACGGCAGACCCAAGACCTGCTGACCTTCAGAAGACTCCTCAAGACCTGGCTCTTCGAGCAGTAGCAGCACCCCCTCTCCAGCGCCTTGAGACCCTCACGGGTATGTAGTGCGCTTTACAAATGCTATGATTGATTGATTGATTGATAAGATGCCCTTGGCACTGCATTCTATTTTTAGATCTTGTTGAAAACGTATAACAGGAACTATTAACGGGAGAGATGCGGGTTCTTGTTTTTGAAAACTTCTGAGTCAAGTACCCCTGAGATTTTCTTAATTGATAGTGCAACCAGCCATTGGGAATTGTTGGGACAGGTCTAATTAGCACGAGATCATAGATGTTTTACTTAGGCAGCAAATGAGCTCTCTGCAAGCAATTGCCTTTCAGTAATGTTCAGAGAAGAATTAGAACCCCTTCAGGTTTGAAAAATGTATAGCTCCTCAAGCGAGAGAGAGAAGTGGAGATCTGCAGCTTGTTTATTGATTAGGAGTCAGACTCCCTGGTATTATTGGAAATGATACCTTTGGCTTTTTTGGACACTGGTGGCCTTATGGATGGTCCTTGTTTGTCTGAAAGTCCATAGATCTGTACCTCTGCTTGTACTGTTATTAGTTTGTGGTGGGGTGGTTGTGCAGGGGCAGTGCAATTCTGAATGGCTGCCCAGAAGCCAACCACAGTGGTTTAACCGCAGAGACCCATTCTGGCTGGCTATGGCTGCCAATCGTAATGGTTGAAAAAGCTACTGCTTTGTTGTCCAGTGAGAATGTGTTACAGCAAACAAATGATGGACGGAATGCTGACAATGCAAACATTCTCCCCAGTCAAAAGATCTGGGTTAAATCCATCGTTCTTTTGCCCACTACGCCACCCCAGTTTGGACCCAGCCATATGCAAATCAGTCTTGACCCTGTGCCCCATGGGAACAGTCCAGACCGAACTGCCAGGCCAGGTCCTCCCTGGACCGGAAACAAGCTTCCTGGGACCGGTTTCAGGGTATGTCACCCTTCTTCAGCCAGGCTAGCTTGATTCCAGTGGCACAGTGAGCAAGGGACCCACGCCTGGGCATACCCATCCCACTTAGGGCGAAAAGTGTTACAGCAAACAAATGATGGACGGAATGCTGACAATGCAAACATTCTCCAGTGAGAATGGGCAGCCAGAATGCAATTGGATTCTCTGTATTCAGGCACAAAATCTTTCCTTTTACCAGTGCACTGACTAAGCAGATTTTAGCACTTGGCGCAGTACATTGTATACATTTTGGGTGATCATTTTTAATCATATTTAAATAGCTCAGTGTCCTTTCAAAATCCCTTGTGAATCCTGCAAGTCACAATTTCCGGTCTTGGGAAATATTTTATTGGTTTTTGTGCCTTTTGCAAATATTTACATGTTTCATACTTGCCATAAACTTGAATCCTTGCAGGGTTAAATAGACATTAATTGTTCGGATGTTGCTAAAATCAATGCCACTGTGTTATGTAGTCATATTTCTAAGTGCCAGGAACAATTTAGTTTGTTCTAATTTGTATTGTGTGCACTGTGAATCGCCATCATTAGTTTGATTATGCAGTTACACGTCCTTAGCAGATACATAGCATTTTAATGACTAGACATGCTATTTTCCTTGTAAGTAGTCAACATGGCATACTTTTTGGCGTCCAGGTATTAGTGTGTAGGTTTGCTGCATTTGAAATCTGAAAGCTACTCTGAGGCACTCACAGATTGTGATTAAAGAAGGGACTGAATTGTAATCTCTTTTGTTCCACTAATATATGCTTTGCTCTCCTTAGCATGAGGCAGTGCCTCTGAAGCAGCAGCTGAGAAACCAAGTGCTGCAAGGCTTCTAGCAAAGACTATATGAAGTGAGCCTCCCAAGCTGATATGTTGCAGCGATTGTTCCTGGCAGGTTTCACAAGGATCTCTGCAACATATCAGCTTGGGAGGCTCACTTCATATAGTCTTTGCTAGAAGCCTTGCAGCACTTGGTTTCTCAGCTGCTGCTTCAGAGGCACTGCCTCATGCTAAAGGAGAGCAAAGCATATATTAGTGGAACAAAAGAGATTACAATTCAGTCCCTTCTTTAATCACAATCTGTGAGTGCCTCAGAGTAGCTTTCAGATTTCAAATGCAGCAAACCTACACACTAATACCTGGACGCCAAAAGTATGCCATGTTGACTACTTACAAGGAAAATAGCATGTCTAGTCATTAAAATGCTATGTATCTGCTAAGGACGTGTAACTGCATAATCAAACTAATGATGGCGATTCACAGTGCACACAATACAAATTAGAACAAACTAAATTGTTCCTGGCACTTAGAAATATGACTACATAACACAGTGGCATTGATTTTAGCAACATCCGAACAATTAATGTCTATTTAACCCTGCAAGGATTCAAGTTTATGGCAAGTATGAAACATGTAAATATTTGCAAAAGGCACAAAAACCAATAAAATATTTCCCAAGACCGGAAATTGTGACTTGCAGGATTCACAAGGGATTTTGAAAGGACACTGAGCTATTTAAATATGATTAAAAATGATCACCCAAAATGTATACAATGTACTGCGCCAAGTGCTAAAATCTGCTTAGTCAGTGCACTGGTAAAAAGGAAAGATTTTGTGCCTGAATACAGAGAATCCAATTGCATTCTGGCTGCCCATTCTCACTGGAGAATGTTTGCATTGTCAGCATTCCGTCCATCATTTGTTTGCTGTAACACTTTTCGCCCTAAGTGGGATGGGTATGCCCAGGCGTGGGTCCCTTGCTCACTGTGCCACTGGAATCAAGCTAGCCTGGCTGAAGAAGGGTGACATACCCTGAAACCGGTCCCAGGAAGCTTGTTTCCGGTCCAGGGAGGACCTGGCCTGGCAGTTCGGTCTGGACTGTTCCCATGGGGCACAGGGTCAAGACTGATTTGCATATGGCTGGGTCCAAACTGGGGTGGCGTAGTGGGCAAAAGAACGATGGATTTAACCCAGATCTTTTGACTGGGGAGAATGTTTGCATTGTCAGCATTCCGTCCATCATTTGTTTGCTGTAACACATTCTCACTGGACAACAAAGCAGTAGCTTTTTCAACCATTACGATTGGCAGCCATAGCCAGCCAGAATGGGTCTCTGCGGTTAAACCACTGTGGTTGGCTTCTGGGCAGCCATTCAGAATTGCACTGCCCCTGCACAACCACCCCACCACAAACTAATAACAGTACAAGCAGAGGTACAGATCTATGGACTTTCAGACAAACAAGGACCATCCATAAGGCCACCAGTGTCCAAAAAGCCAAAGGTATCATTTCCAATAATACCAGGGAGTCTGACTCCTAATCAATAAACAAGCTGCAGATCTCCACTTCTCTCTCTCGCTTGAGGAGCTATACATTTTTCAAACCTGAAGGGGTTCTAATTCTTCTCTGAACATTACTGAAAGGCAATTGCTTGCAGAGAGCTCATTTGCTGCCTAAGTAAAACATCTATGATCTCGTGCTAATTAGACCTGTCCCAACAATTCCCAATGGCTGGTTGCACTATCAATTAAGAAAATCTCAGGGGTACTTGACTCAGAAGTTTTCAAAAACAAGAACCCGCATCTCTCCCGTTAATAGTTCCTGTTATACGTTTTCAACAAGATCTAAAAAATAGAATGCAGTGCCAAGGGCATCTTATCAATCAATCAATCAATCATAGCATTTGTAAAGCGCACTACATACCCGTGAGGGTCTCAAGGCGCTGGAGGGGGGGGGGTGCTGCTACTGCTCGAAGAGCCAGGTCTTGAGGAGTCTTCTGAAGGTCAGCAGGTCTTGGGTCTGCCGTAGGTGGATGGGGAGGGTGTTCCAGGTCTTGGCGGCGAGGTGGGAGAACGATCTGCCGCCGGAGGTCGTTCTTCGGTTGCGGGGGACTGTGGCGAGGGCGAGGTCGGCGGAGCGGAGCTGGCGGGTGGGGGTGTAGAAGCTGAGTCGTCCGTTGAGGTACACTGGTCCGGTGTTGTGGAGAGCCTTGTGTGCGTGGGTGAGGAGCTTGAAGGTTATCCTCTTGTTGACGGGGAGCCAGTGCAGGTCTCTCAGGTGGGGTGTGATGTGGCTGCGGTGGGGGATGTCGAGGATCAGGCGTGCAGAGGCGTTCTGGATGCGTTGAAGCCGTTTCAGGAGTTTGGCCGAGGCTCCAGCATAGAGGGCGTTTCCGTAGTCCAATCTGCTGCTGACGAGGGCCTGGGTGACCGTTCTTCTCGTTTCGGTGGGGATCCACTTGTAGATCTTGCGGAGCATGCGGAGGGTGTTGAAGCAGGCGGAAGATACAGCGTTGACCTGCTTTGTCATGGAGAGGGTGGAGTCGAGGATGACCCCTAGGTTGCGTGCGTGGTCGGTGGGTGTAGGAGCAGTTCCCAGTGCGGTCGGCCACCAGGAGTCGGTCCCAGGCCGAGGGGTAGGTCCGAGGATGAGGACCTCCGTCTTGTCCGAGTTCAACTTCAGTCGGCTGTTCTTCATCCATTCGGCGACAGCCTTCATTCCTTCATGGAGGTTGGCTTTGGCAGTTTGGGGGTCCTTGGTGAGGGAGAGGATCAGCTGGGTGTCATCGGCGTAAGAGATGATGTTGAGGTTGTGCAGTCGGGCGACGTGGGCGAGTGGTGCCATGTAGATGTTAAACAGCGTTTGGGCTGAGGGATGAGCCCTGGGGTACGCCGCAGATGATCTCGGTGGCTTCGGAGCGGAAGGGGGAGGCGGATGCTCTGTGTTCTGCCGGTGAGGAAGGAGGTGGTCCAGTCCAGGGCCTTCTCTTGGATCCCGGCGTCGTGGAGGCGTGTGCGTAGTGTGCGGTGGCAGACCGTGTCGAAGGCGGCTGACAGGTCCAGGAGGATGAGGGCCGCGGTCTTATCTTCATCTGTTGGACGTACGAAGGATTCCGAGAAACTATTTTTGAGTACAAACAGTCAACTTCGTTATATGTGTCATTAATAAATGTTATTGAAATTCAAAATTATCATAGAAGATTAAAAGCTCCACTATTTTTTCAGTATAGTGTGGTACATAAATATCGACTCCAAAATATTATTTAACCACAACATTGTGATCAATGTATTGTGAACGCAAAATATCGACGGACTTAACATCAAGTGTCAGTATACCGTTTCTTATTTTTGGCAATATTATTGATTTTTAAATGCTATTTACTAAAATAGTGTGATACTTAACTCAGCTATATTTAATGTTGTTATTTTAATGTTTACTGGGTTTTTTAGTTAAATATTTATGTTATTTTTTGTTATGTTGTTTTTTAGTTATTACATTTTTTTTTTAGGTTTTGGGGTTAGTTTGGAGATTAGGGTTCGTAGTGTGTATTTAGTGTGTCTAAATTAAATGTGTATTTTAGTTTACAAGTTTGAAATAATGTATTTAGATTTCTGATTACATTTGAAATATGTTTACATTAGTTAAAAGAAAATTGGGGTTCATTTGCTTTGGGTTGTATAACTAATATTTTCTATCTATATTATGGAATGGGGTTTATTGGGGATAGGGTAGTGGCTACAAGCATAATTATTGTGTTTGTTGTTTTTAAGTTTCAAAAGTAGGGCACATTTTTCGAGGGCCTAATGTTTTTGTGAGTAGTGTTATATTTATACATTATTTAATACCTATAGTTTACAATTGTATTATTTAAATTATTTAATTTTCAATTAATACATTTAAAAATGCTTACATTTTTAAATGCTGTAGTTTATGTATTATGGACTGTATAATTTTCTTTTTATGTTTAAATTACATTGCTAATTTTATTTTAATAATGTTAAAGTTTAATATTGTTTTGTAGTTTTAATTCTAATTGTATTCAAATTATTTTAAAATATTTGTTTGGGGTATTTACATTTTATAATTTGAAAGAAAATACATTAAAATATGTGCCATAAGTCTTCTAAAGTTGTGGTAGTTTGGCTTGTAGTCCATTTATTTTACTACACAATATAATTCGGGTATTTAAAACAAAAGAGTATTATTTGTAAACCATAAATATATATTTGTATTACATATATTTCATTTCCATACCGTGCCACACTGCTTCTATAATAATAATGATTATTATAATAGTAAAAAGAAAATACATTTTACTAACCCTACCCTCCCCCCACAAAATACATCTTTTCCCCAATATTGGTTGGACTGGAATTAGAATAGTGAATATTTTTTGACAAGCAACCTCCATTTATGCACTTTCCCCAATTACTGTTAGATTTGAGTTACAAAATTAAATCTCCCCCTTTTATTTATGTGCTCATGTTAATTTAAGTTTGATTGGATTTAGAATTATAAATTTCACCACCTTGATTTATGCACTTTTCTCAGTGTTTGTTAAGACTGAAGTACAAATTATAAATCGCATCCCTTTCACTTATGCACTTTCCCAGTTTTGGTTGGATTGAATTTGAAGTTACAACAATTAATATAACCCCTATGAACATTCCCTAGTGTTGTGAGACTGAAATTAGAACAGAACTTCTCCTCAAATTTTACAGTTTTACATGAACATCCTCCGGCTATTTCATCAGCTATCCTGAGGTTGCACAGATTTTATGAACATTTGATTCAGATAGCTGAACTGATCCCTGGATTATGCAAATAAGCATCACTGTCGTGACAGGGAGATAATTTTCAGGTTATACACATCCTAAAGAAGCAGACAGCGGAAATAGCTCACACCTCAAATAGATATGCAGGGTCAGGTATCTCCCAAGTTACATAAATAGAAATGTTTTGTGACACATATCGCTCAAGCACACGATCCAGAAAGTAGTAATGTTGCTCTCAGCTGCTGTCATACATTCATTTTCAATACAGCATGTTCAGGTGAGTATCCCAACTCCTCTACACAACCTACTTGATGAAAATCATGCTTTGCAGTTATATGTAGCTAGTACAACAACAGTGGTCCCTAGTATACCAAGAAAGAACAATTGATAATGTATCCAAATGGAATTTATTAATAAAATAAAAAACAGAATGGATTATCAAGACGCAGTGGGTGCCAGTGAATAAAAACGTGGTCAGTGCTCTCTTCAACGTGATACATACGGATGATAAAAGGGATCATAGTCTGTATCAAATATACAAGAACAGTACGGCTGGTTAATATATAATTAAAAATATTTTTAAGGGTCCGCTCCAAACTCAACAACGTTTTGATCCCGTCAGTGAAATGGGATCATCATCAGGACTCTGAATGGTGGATCCTGAGGGTAGAGCTGAAATGTATAGAAAAAAGGAAAGCAAAAAAAGAGAGGCTAGTATGTAGGGCTAAAAAACCTTATACATAAAAAAGAATTACCTTAGTAGGGAGTCAGAAAAAAATGTCCTGTGATAATGCCACCACGTACAGAATACTTCCAGGATGTACAGGCTTCATGGTGATGCGAGTACAGTTACAGCATGCACCATTCGAGTAGCGCATGAGCAGTAAGCTGAATACAGTTATCAGAATAGGTCCCTGTACATGGCCTTATGTAGGCACCGCCAAGAGTGGTTGCCTGTCTAGTTCATGACCTCCTTAACGTGAAACTCCGCCCAGAATTGGGCATGCAAAAATTTGGAGGCTGGGTCAGTAAAATCAAGGGAGGATCAATGTGTTAGAGTCAGAGTTAGAGTGGAAACAAGGAGTATACTTTCCCAATTCCTAACTGAATGATACAAGCTTACCCATGGCCATGTAGACTGAAATGAAGGATTATATTTACAGAGCTTTTGACTGAACGACACATGCTTCTCCTCGGAGTAGTCACTAATCACTGGTCTAGTATTCTATTTTTCCAAATAAATGACTGAAAAGTACACACTTCCCCACACACTTCACACATACACTGAGAACAAAGGATGAGTTTTCCCTATGTTTGACTATATGACACATGCCTCCACATGCTCCTGTGAGGACCTTACATTTTAAAGTAAAGATGGTCGATTATGCTCTGCTTTGGTCGTGACCAACTTTGTCAAACCACTCCAGTTGTTATCTGTAAACCGACAGGGAACCCCTGCAAAATTTTGAGAGGGAGCTCCCTGAAATATCACGTAGGCTGGCTAACAGATTTTTGAAGACGCAAGCCCTATGCTACACAGCTATGCATTGTATTGACACTATTGGGTGACACTCATCTATTTATAAAAACACACTGCTTCTTGGCTTACTGTAGCATCCAATATGACAGCATTACTATCTAGATCGTTTCAATTATACTTTGTGTCCAATTTATTTGCTGTTTTATAGCGTGCTATTCTGCCAAAGAAAAGTGTGTAAGAACACTGCTGACTGTAGCTAATAACTAAACAAATTGAAATGAAATACATTCATTACAAAGAACAAGAAGAAGTAACAGTACAGTGAAAAGCAAAATGGAGAAAAAAAATGACACAATTTCCCATAATTCAATACCAAATAGGGTTCAAAAACGTGTCATGAATCGAAAGGTGTAAATTAGATACAGCAATACAGAGAAGGGAGAAATATTCAGAACTACAGGGAGAAAAGGCCTAGAAGAACTAGTAAATAGGGAAATGAAAGGAAAATCAGAGGAAGCTGCAGGAATATACTCAGCGGTGCAACTAGATCTGAACTTCCGGGGAGGAGGGCTAACAAGTCAACCAATTCAATGGGCTAACACTTCAAAGAATGGGGCGGAGCCAAGGGAGCAGCCCAAAAATGAAAGTTCCCCCACTTAGAGGTAAACCTCTAATGACACAGAGAGAGTGAGGCAAGTACGTCTAACCCTTTCTACAATTGTTCCATTCATCCTTACATCCACACATTTGTACATTCACTCTCTCACTCTTCCATCCACCCTTCTTTCTTGCAAACTCTTTCACCTTTCCACCCATTCACACTTCCATCCTTTCACCATGTCAGAAATTCCATCCATTCATCCTTTTACCCATTCATCCATACTTCCACCATTACAACTATCCAGTGGTTAGTGTGCTCATCCATCCATCCCCCATTATTTAATTTTTCCTTTCAGCCACTCCCCAATACATATATCCATCCTTCCATATCCCTTCCCTGCCTTTTGTTCTTTGCACTTTTCCTGCCTTCCTCTCACCCTGTCTTCTTTACATGTTTCATGCCTTCCTTTTACATTATCTTACTTCCACCATTTCTTTTTTCATTTTCCCCTTTATCCTTTCTGGTATTGACTCCTCTTTTATTTTTTTCACCTTTTACTCTTTCCCTTTCTGTCTCCTCTCACTCCCTTTCCAGCTGTCCCCATTTTCTATCATTTCTTTCTCAGACTCTTTAATAGAACATGGCTCACGTAGGAGCTCTTGACCCTCTTGTCTCAGTACTGATCTGGTATTAATGCATTACTAGCTTTTATCTGCAGGATTAAAAAATTAAACTAGTACATTTTTTAAGGGGCGTTCTACCAGGTCATGGGGCCCAGTGATAATCCACATTTTATCTGCTAAAGCGGGGGGTTCCTGACGCCACAGGGCGGAGCTATCCTTGGAGTCAATACAAGAAAATAGAGTAATAAAGTGTACATATGAAACATACTGGTTAAACCCTATATGAGTATAACAAACATGTTTTAGGCAATCCGACAATGTTTATAGGCTAATGATAAATCTTAAAAAAGGAGAATGAGTGATTTGACAAAAAAAAGCAACTTCTACAGATTTTAATCCAAAGCACTTTAGATCCAGTTTTTGCAAAGTTATTTCAAGATGATGACCTTTTGTTGTCAATTCTCTGAAAAATTCCTTCTGTGAAACGATGATGGTTCTAATTCCATCTTTGGAAAGACGCTGCTGCCTGAGTGTTGACTCAAGGTGCATTTTCAGTCCACTCACTGGGACACTGCAATAAATGCTTGTTTGAGGCCGCACACATGTACAGGTCTCAGAATATTGAGTTTAGTTGGCTAACGCACCTAATTTTAGGATGTGCAACTGATAAGTCGCACATTTGATTCCTAATGCAGCTTCTATTCCGCCTGAAGTTGAATAAGTGATTCCCAGTCAGTTGGCAATATAACCACCTGTTAATTGCTCTACCAGGAATCTGTGCAATTCTAAATCAAAATAAAATTGTTATTGTGAGCACCCCACAGTGAGCAGTTCTCATATGAGATAATTGATCCACATCCATGGAGGAAGTGACCAGACCTAAAGAGCTGGCAAAAAAATAGTTGCCTTGAAATAACTTTTCAACAAATGGAGTTCCACGCAAGGGGACACAAGTATTCCTTCAAGCTCCAGAACACATTGAATGTTTGGCTGATATGTACTGTCCTGCTAAGAAGCCACTCGAACAGAACAGAAATAGTGCGACTTAATACCATATATTATAGCAAAAGCCATGTTTCCAATTTTGTTCTGAAGCCCCAGCACATGACCTGTGAAATCCACTAAAATATCAATGTTGTTTTTAAATTCTGCATGGGGAATGTGCATTATAAAATGCAACATTTGTTAAGAATTTCTCCAAAATTCCTTTGAGAAGAATGACCATATTCTCTATAATGCTTGTTCCTAAATATATATTGCTAATTATAGCAATTAGCAGGTCCTGAGTAGCAGAAAGAAGAGCCTTGAATGGACCACTATAGAGACAACACAGACCAGTATGTTTTCACTGTAACATTGGAATAAGTAGTGCACAAAGTAACATTTTAATTTTCAATGCCTTTGATTTGATAAGCTATTATATAAAATATCGGAATTATGCTAATTTTGACTGACCCAGGCTAACTTTGGCAGCAAAATAATGTTTCACAAGCATTTTGCTGCAAAACTACACTAGTGTGTAGAGACAGGAGAGAGCAATGAAAAGCCTGCAAATGGGACGTGATGGTGTACTGCCTCTGAGTAGATAACATCCCTGGGAAAAACCACAAGGTATAAGTTAAAGCACATTCTAAATCTGTCTCAAAATGTACTCTGAGAAACTGATCATACAGGTGTTAGCTTAAAGTGGGAGAGGTGTGCCTGTGATTACTCACAAATACCAGGTTCATGCCTCATGGAGCTGTGCTGTCTCTCAGACTACCCGTAGGTCAGGCATTAGACAGCTGAGCTATCCCTTAATTTACAAAGCTCTATCTCCAAAGGACACAAGCCACAACCCACCATTTTTGCTCTATTTCTTCAAAACTTTGCTACCAGCCCTGTGTTTAATGCTTGAGGGCACCCACTTAATATTTTGAAAGTCTATGCATGTAAGATATGAGCTCATCTGAGTTGTTACTTATAAAATGCAACAAACTCCCTAAGGCATCTTGGCACTGAACTAACAACATCAGAAAAGATATGAAGATACTCATTAAAATAGATAACTTTTAAGACTTCCTAAACATAGGAAGATCCTCTACTTTGAGCAAGATAAGACTGAGTGCATTCAAAATAAAAAAGGGATGAAATTATCTCCCTCTATCCACCCATCAAGTTGGGGTACTGATAGCAGGAGAGAGTCGAAATGAAGGATTTGCTTAAATTTGGAAGTAAACACATAAGCAGCATGAGACCTGTTTCATAATAGGCTCTTTGGGCAAAGCAGAACACCTTATAATGGATCCTTTTACAAACTGGCAGCTTACAGTGAGCCTCTGATAACCTACCACTTTTCTTGAAAATTAAAAGTCATGCTGCCATATTCAAAACACCTTGAAGGTTGTAAGGAGCTGACTCAGGAAGACCAACGTAGCGAGCACTGGCATAGTTCAACATATAAATGATCATGATATCATTAACAACACAAGTTTTTAGTGGCATGGAATCAAAAGATTTCTCTTCAATATCCATTCTTATGGAATCTTGCATTCTCTGTATTTTATTGAAGTTAAAGTGCTGTGAAGTACCTTGCTGTGGATTTGTAGATGTGGTGGGGTGTGATAACTACTTCTTTCAACCCTGTTGTATATACCTAGGCACTTTAGATAGTCTACTATGACCACCATTACAAATTGCATGGTACTGGCAGTGTGCAAACTCTGCATCAGTAATTACCAATACCACGAGGTAACAATCCACCGGAACCATGCCATTACAAGTTAAACCCCATGGAATGGGGACCCAGATTTCTCTGGCAGTATTCTGCCTGATATTCCTTTTTCTGTGGGGTTTAATACATACATTTACCACCTGCTTTAAGTGTGCAGGTGTCTGTAGTAAAAGTGTACAGGGGACTGTTGTAAAGTAGGATGGATGGAGGGTGAAGGAAAGAGTGCGGAATGGTGGATGGCAAGGCGTTAGAGGAGCATACACTGCTCCCCGTGCCTTGGCTAATATTTGGGCAAGAGTCATGGAAGGGGTCTGGGCTAAAATGCAGCCTTTTCCCCACAGTGATTTTACATGCTGGATTTTCTGGTAGATAAGATCAGGTTCATTGTTCCGGCAATCAGTAAATCTAGGTGCATGAATACTGGACCTCTTAAAATTGTGTGGAACAGAATTCCACACATGAATTCTGCTCTGCACAGTTCCCAATTGAGGCCCATGCCTTTTATGGGCATCTTGCAGGTGGGCTGCTTAGGCAGAGAGTGCTGCGGAATGTCAGAGGGAGTACAACACCATGAGGCATGAGAAGCAATGAAAAAATAAATGAAACATCCTCTACCAGTAAATGGCTTCTAGATGACCTCAATGTTTGAAGTGGGTGTGATCTACTGGGAACAACATTCCCAATCTTTTTTAATTTTTACAATAACAGCTTCCATACTTATTTAAAACAAAAACTAAAAATCTAGAATTGATGCTGGGGACCTTCAGGCTTCTCTGGCTGAAAGGAAGGTTGGTCTCCTGTTCTGTGAAGCCAAGGGAGAGGCAGAGAGCGAAAGAAGAAACAAGCCTTCTTGCTATGGTGCCTCCTACCTGAAAGACATGTAAATTCGTGAAATTGGTTAATCAGAAGATTTGGGCTGCTTGGGATTTATTATGTGGCTTTAATTGATTAAGTCTTTTGATGCTTCTTGGCGACAAAGGTGTATTCTGTATGAGAGCTTAGGTAAGGGTGTTAGCTGCATTCTGGAGAACGTCCTTATAATGGAAGCGTATTATTAAAAGGTTTGCACTCAGGACAGTCTGATTGGCCGTTACTAAAAGTATCTCTTTTTAACACATGTATGGGCAGATTTATTAACAATCTCTTTCTCATAACAAAAGTGATGCAAACCTGTAAAAACTGTTGATTTGGCAGGCTATAGCTTGGAGAAATGTTTTTATTTTTCAAAACTTTTCCAACTATACATGTGTACTGCACTGTACAGCACACATACAAAGTTGGAAACATGGTAAACTATGTCAAAGCATAGTCTTTTGTACTGAAAGGATAATCCATTCCAGTACAAAACCTATGCTTGACAGCACACACACATAACCTTACACTATAATTCAAGTGTGGGTGCCTTCCCACATTACAGTCTAAAGTGGGCCAGCACAGGAGAGAAGAAAACAGCATTGTTTCTTAGTAAATATGGCACTGTTCTGTTCTCTCCTTTTACGCAACACAGTGCAGCAGCTTTGGCTGCTACACTGCACTGCACTGCATGAAAAGTTAGTAACTCTGCCCCTAAATATCTCTGCACTTTGAACATTTTGTGGCAGCCTTTCTCATACTGTGTTTAAGCACTATAAATACACGTCAGTATTCTACTGGTACCCCAACCAGGATTCTACTGTGTGGTGTTACACACACACCTGTAGTGACCACATTAACCAACTGAGCTTTCATAAATAACATAAAAGAATGTATTTCCCACCAATTCAACTATTTTTTCATTTAACATGTATGCATTTTAGTTGATATATATTTACCTAAAGGTGAAAGGCAACAAAAAGTTGCAGAATATTTGGTCCTTTTAGTGGTGTCACTTAAGTTAACATACTTTTTATGCACCTCAACCACTGGATGACCAAGGAAATGCTTTGTATGAGGCTGTCATGAGACCTCATCTTCAACGCAGCCCAGTACAGATTAGCTGAAGAATAGAGTGTGTCCGGAAGTTGCTGCAGCCCTAGTTAAGACACGTCATGGGAGGGGGCTAAAGCTCTTTTTCCCAATGGGTGTTGCTCTCCAGGATTTGCCTGGGGAATGAAGGCAAGACTAAGCGCTGTTGTATACTAGCCCAATGTCCAGGTTTCACACCGTTCCTCATATAACTTTAAAATGACATTGCTTTGTGCACTGTATTCCTACTTCCTTCACATCACAACAATACCTTGCTTTCGGTGTGACACTATAATCTGTCCTGTATCCCACAATACTTTCCTCATCATGCAAATAAGCAGATTTTTGTTGTTTCCAAGCACCTCTTTAATGTTGTGCAGCTGCATGCTATTCTCCACACCCCCAACACCATATGCAGGGCAGTAGTTTAGTCTGTGAGATTCGGGGTGGGTATGAATTGCATATTTCCCAACTAAAACAACAACATGCTAAGGGTGGAGGGATGACCAATGTTTGGGATACACTGTTCCCATGAGGAACAGGTTCAATACTTATTTGAATTAGGTGGGCCTCTGTTCTAGTTCCTTTAAAAAAAAAAAAAAGTTAATACATTTTAGTCAAACGAGGACAACAGGATAAACCATCAAAGTAATAGAAGACCCGACTCTGTGCCCTCAGACCCAACTCTCAAGCCAAGAATGAATTTATTCTTGCCCCTTCCCCCCTGAAGCTATGCCCCTGACCACGTGGTCACTGAAATTCTAGTGCTGGCACTGGAATAATAGGTACGATTACCAACCAATATGAGGTTCTTGTGAAAGCCTTGAGCGACTCCCCGCACAGGATGCTAATCTGTGATCTGCACATACATAATGAGCACATACATAATGATCTCTGCAGCAAGTACGAAGTACAATTAGCTAGCTTTAGTGAAACAAACCCCATGCAGGGCTGCTCTGTTTCTAATATTCCAGAAAAGTGTGTACATTTTCATCTTACATCTATAAACATGTTTCGTTCAAGGATTTTCAGTACTTTCAGAAAACCGATTCTGACAGTTAGAAGAACAATGATCTTGGTGGGGGGTTCCACATTTTAGGTTATTTCTTTGTTTACATTTCGATCTGTTTGGGTACTAAAGTTTTGTTCATATTTTTAGTATAAAGCCATATTTATTACTTTCTGTGAAAAAGTGGTAAGTGGTAACTGTTATATTTCAATACTTATTTAAACATTTAAAAAGCATTATAAATAGCCATACATGAAACAGCATTAAAGCTTTAGGAAAATAGAACATATTAGTCCATATAAACTGATATTTAAGGAAATCTGGATACATTGCAGTCTGAGGTGTAGTGACACTTATGTCATTGGTGGAAGACTTACTGTATTCTATATGTACCTTAATGGGCTTTGTTTCAGCCTCCTTCAACCATTGGCTTGTTTGTCTCAACAACCTTTAGTCAGTGGCTTAAGATATTGTCAATCACATCTTGGATCAGCAGACAGGATCATTTTAGTCTTGCCTTTTTCTATTGGCCGTTTGTATATATCCGTCTGTTTCCATTTGAATGCTCGAGGGACTGTTTTACATCTGAAAATTGCATTCTGGCATCAGACATTTATTTCTTTGTCTCATTCATGCGTTGCATACAAAAGGCAATCTTTTTATAAATTGTTTTTCCCTGTAGTAGTCATTTGTGTGGTCTCGCTTGAAAGTGCAGCTGTCGTCAGATAATTATGTGAGGATCACTAGAGAGGGGCTTTGGCTCCACCCACATGTTGGGAGTCAGGCGTACATGTTTTGAGTGGACAGAAGTTGTGTGCTTCCACTAAAAAGTGCTTCGCCTCCACTCAGCTGTGATCATTTTGTTTATTTATCCACTTGCATAAGCTCGAACTTTCAGGGGCACACACAACATTGGAATGCTTTTAAAGTGTCTTAGGTATCTAGATAATTTATGTTGATTTTCTCTGGCAGCAGCACAGATGTGAGGAGGGCAGTTATTGACCTACATGGACTTTTAGGTCTGGCTTGACTGTACAACTGTCACTGAACCTTTTAAGCTTCACTAATATTTTACTACAGTTCTTTGCTTATACATACTTATCTATTCCATTGCTATTTACTTGTAATGCTTCACATTACCACCCCCCATCCCTTTAAAGCCAGACATATTGACATTGAAAAATGCTTGCTTATTACTTTTGTCAGGGCTTGAGTTTCAGAGTCAAAGCTATGAATTCCCCAATGCTTGTTTTACTCACTATGCTGTCAATCTGCATTGGCTTGGCAGTCATGGAGAACCAGTCACAAACAGTAAAAATGGAAAACTATGAACTTTAAAAATTATTGACTTTGCATCTTCATTGAAATCTTCTATTGAGTGCTTAATTTCTGTTCTTTATCATTCATTCAGGTTTATTTTTATTTATTGATTTGTTTTGAGTTTCGTTTTTCAATAGAACCACACACAAAAGTGTGCAGGCTGCTGTACAGAACATTTTCACAGCAAATACATAAAAATACATAATCCAAGAGCAGTGCATAATAAAATTAAGATATGAAAAACACCAGCAACAACACAAATTGTGTCATCTAAAAAGCACTTCAACATGCTAAAACTGACTGAAAACCAAAGCTTGATGTACAAAGCTCGCATAATCACAAGGTTTCCAACCACAAAAGGGTCTTTTACAATGTACAAAAGCCCTTTTGCGAGTCGAAAAATACTTTTTGAATCATAAAAGGATTTTTGAGAATCAAAAGAAGGGGATATAAAAATGGTATCCGCCTCCTATTTATCATTCGAAAAATTATGTACCAATGGTTTGTAGAGAGAACTGCAGGCGCAAACACTTCATCAGCTACGAGCACTGAGTTGGACTGGTAAATGATTCGCAAAAGGGAAGCTGACCCAGCAGGACAGCTTCCCTTTAGAAATCAAGTCAGCAGCCTTGGGGTGTTCAGGCAGTGGTCCAAGACATGGACTTCTTTTTAAAACATATGTCCGTTTTGGAAATGCATGCATAAGGAGAGAGAGGTCTGCTATCCCTTGTAAGTCTTTATCTTTGCATTTTTAACCCACTAGCAGGCGGATCACAAAATGCAACATGCCTAATTATTATTCATTAGGCAAGTCGTTATGGGAGTGGGAAAGTTGCAAAACAGCCTACTAGTACATAATTTACATCACAAAAGTACACTCAAGTCACAAAATGTCAACATGCATTTTGCACCCACTACTTGCAACCTTCCTGCACCTTCATCAGGCCCCAAGTGTGGCAAATGGCTTAGAAATGCCTTGTAGTCTAGTCTAGGTCTTCCAGGCTGAATCTGTGCTTTCAGAAAATGAAAGTTCTGGGGATCTGAAATCTGCACACGTCCACCCTTAAGACATCCCTGTTCACAAATCTTTAACATCTGGGCAAGCTATGAAGTTGTAGAAAACCAATCACCTTGAAGCAAAATCAAGCAACATTTTTAGCTTTGTACTTTGAGACAAAGCCTTTGAGCTTTAGCTTCAACTGTCCATTATCCGTAAAATCCTCATTCAGGATTACTACTTACACAGGTTGACAAAGGCCCCTATTAGATGACCGGACTAATGTAACATAGTTTACGTAAACTTCCCAAAAAGCTTACTTACTGATTGCAATCCTTGTGGGACCCTGCTATTATCTTTAAGTACCAGCAAGCTTACATCTTTCTCTTTGAACAAGAATCCTAGAGAAGTTTCTCTTTAACAGAATCTCCCACTAACTATGCTCAAATAACCTCTAAGTCTTGTGTTCCATACCAGTCCCTACTGGCACATATTTCTTCAATGAGGCACACCTCATGACAGCACATCACTGACATCTGTACCTCTACATCGCCATTCAATAGGGTAATCCACAGTACATTGTATCAATTCTCTCTAATCTGCATTAAACACCAAAGCGCTACACTGGTGTAGTTCTACTGCTACAGGCAAGTCTACTCTGTGACCACCCATTATTTCCTCCTTTGCATTCTGCTCCCCTCTTTACGATGACAGCATATGCATTGTTTTTGTACCCTCTCTGAACCCTCCCGTTCAAAAACTGTAATGGACTCTCACTTTAAGTAACAATGTATAGCCTAATGGTAAACATGGTCAAATTCGAATTTACCTACTTCCTGTCATGCTAAATTGTTTTGTAATAATTTGCTCTTATAACAGAAGATCAGCCTTAAATTTCATGATGCTGAGCACAGTAGCTTGTTAAACAGAAATGTGGATTTTAATTAGGAAACAAGATCATGTTCTAGTTTTTCTAATCCAAAGAGAATGTGCCTCTTCCCTAAGTTGCACACTTAATGAGTTTCAGAGTGGGCATCCCGAAGGAGAAAGAGTGACCACCTTGTTTCTGATGAGAGAATCACAAAACTGGAAAGAAGTATGAATCTGATGAGGGAAATAGACATAAAAGATCTCCGGGACAGAAGTGTGACAAATCCATTAATTTATTTATGTGACAAATGACCATCAGCTTTATTATCTGTATTATAGGAAGCCAGTACCACCATCTTATATGATCTCATAATCATTTATGGTCTACTCTGAAAGTCCTATGCACCTGAACACCTTCATTCACTGAACTCCCACCTTAACTGCGATCATGCCCACATTTGATCTGGCATCAAAAACCACCTGAACCCACTGATAGTTCTTTTTGTGAAAGAATATTCAAAAGTGCTCTGCAATACAAACACTTGCAGAGTCCTAAGTAGCTAATTAAAGTCTGTAATAATTCTACAGTCAGTTTATCCATGCATCCCTAGTATTGGTTTTAAGCTGCTAGTACTACGTTGACTACATAGAACATTTGTTCTCAAGATGTCCCATCAACAAAACAAATATAAATACATGAATAAAAATGAGGTGTATAATACTTTATTTCCACTATCTGTTGTTTTGGTTAGATGACTACTTAACTAGCATTGGGAATCATCTCCATCAGACTCCAAGGCCCTCTGGGTATTTTTTCTTTGTTCCCGAAAAAGAATCTCTTAACTGAAAAGTTCTGCTACAGTTTTCTGGGCACTTAAGTTTCTCAGAAAATGGAGGAAGATTTGGAGAAGATTCATTAACATCCAAAACAAAAAATGACATGGAGGAGGTCGAGGAGCTGATCCACCCCAACTCAACCGGAAATGTCGCGTTGGGAAGATGGCAGCGCCCAGGAGGAGCGTTTAACCACAGCCAGAGGTGAGCGTCTCTTCCGGGAGGCCTCGTGGAATCAAAAACTAAAAGAGGCAATTGTTTTGCATGTAGTACTTTGGTAGAAATAACATATCCGCTTGTGTTTCCCTTCAGAGTTTACAAAACAATAATGCGAGTCTGTTCAAAAAACTGAACTGAGTCTGTTATCATTTACATAGCGGAGTTCCACGCCCAAATGTACACAGTAATTATTTGTTTTGGCACAATGAATACACCTGGCCCGACCCTGTCTCTAACCTTTAGCATGCAAATGTCAATTAAAATGTATGAAAATATGTGGAAGCAAACAGCTGTAGTGGATATTGGTGTGCACTGTTGCTAGTGATGAATAGAAGGGCCAACGGATACTGGAATTTAACAAAAAGGTTAAAAGGTTTACAATGGGAAACATATGTTTTATGCAATCCTGGCAAGTGAATAACACAATAAAGCTCAGCCTAGAATATGAGGCAACAATCCATAAAACATAACGTATTGTCATTAACAGAAAGTTAGGCCTATAATTTTAGAAGTGTGCTTTAATAGACAGAAAAGGTAGAAACTACAAATAAGTAATAAAACAAAAAAGCATCACGAATAAGAAAATAATAAAACAAGGGGGCACTGGAGAAAACTCCTGCATTCCAACCTCCGCAATAAAATAAATATGTGTGACTCCAAGAGGTACAAAGACTTGGAGCGGTACCAAAATGGGCTCGATAAATCTAGGTTTCTAGTAAAAAATGACATTGCTATCATTTGTTGCCTTGGAAACCCGAGGTATCCTCTGTGGCATTTTCTTTAGTCTACAGTTTGCACATAAATGACAGTCATGTTGTTGCTGTAATAATGCGCACATAGAATGTTTTTTTAAAAAGCCTTCCTTAAAACATGTTTGCTAATTTATCTACTGTTTGTGTGATTCAGATGTGCCGATGAAAGGTTTAAAGTCATTCTAAAATTAGCACGGTGCCACAAACTTCAAAGATGCGCGCGCAGGAGCACTGACATTGTCTCAGATAAATGCGCCGGAAGAGGTTAATTAGGTCACTAAACTATGAGGTAATCTTAAAAGTGGAGAAGACATTTTACTGAGAAATAACCTCGTTGTCATTTCCGCTTCCATGTGAACCAGTAATGACGAAAAGGAAGTCGCACTGCATCATGTGCTTACCTTCTATTGGTGCAGCAGGTGCTGTGGCACCGGGGCCCACTTAAACCCCGATTATTGCCTTATTTGATAGTTCAAACAGCAGGGCCCATTTCCGTCCTTGCATGTGAGTCCATGACACACTGGCTACGCTACTGCACTGCATAAAAGTGGCCCTGACGTCTGGTGTATCATGGGAATAAGCATTGGATGTTTCTTCACAGCACCATTTTGTTTGGTTTTTACAATGCTCATTAGCCTACAAAGATCACGGCAGGGAGTTGTCAGAGAGTGAGCCTGGGTGTTCTAAAACTCATTTTCTGGTTGAACGCGCAGAGCTTTATAGCGTGTACGTCCCGAAATACATTTTACAAGCAGTTGGAGGAATTGAATGTGGTTTCCTGTCATCAGGCAAAGTATTTCATAAAACCACAAATTTGTTGCCACAGTGTGCATTCCTCCTCTACAGTCCAGCTGGTTTGTTTGTCTGTCGTGGGCCACGAACTGTGAAAGAAGGGAATTAGCATCGTCCGAGATTTGCTTTCCACACAAGCTTCATTTAGGGAGATTTAAAAAATCATCTTGCAGTGCACTCTGTGATCTAAGATGGCAGAGCCGAGGCTTTCCTGCAAGCACTCCCAGTGTCTGCTGATCCAATTATATGGTTGTCTGGTTTGGGCCTCATGACGAGCTCCCTGCAATTTCGACGGGGCCGGTGATGGGAGGTAAAATCGCGAAGTCTGTGGGAGCACACAGATCCGGGGCATTTCGCCCGGACACTTTGGATGAAATGCCTGTGGGGAAACTCCAGGGAAAATGAGGAATTACATGGGAAATCAGCAGCAACCTTCCCTATTTAAATGGTAGTTCCTCTTTCCTGAAGGCACATTCCAGGATTCATTTAATAATAACCGCTAACTCCGCCCCTCTGGAGTTACTGATGCCCCAGTACTCTGTAGGGGCAACGGGAGGGGTATTTTGAGTCTGATTTTGGAGTACTCTGCATGAGGCTTCAGATTAGTGCTAAATGTTGGGAACAGGGTAGAGGCAGTGGCCTTTGTTTCAATGAAGTTGTGAGGCTGGCTATGGCTTTAGGGGCATGGGAACTGTGCAGGGGGCCGGGAATGGGTGAAGTCATAACACAAGAAGCAGTGTTCTAGAATGGGAACTT
Organism: Calotriton arnoldi; assembly: GCA_963921515.1. Lineage (NCBI taxonomy): Eukaryota > Metazoa > Chordata > Amphibia > Caudata > Salamandridae > Calotriton > Calotriton arnoldi. The sequence continues at coordinate 114,364 of CAWUFW010018375.1, read as the reverse complement.
ACATATTTTGATAAAGTAGCTCAGTGGTTTCAACAACTGGTCTGCACCCTCCACAGACATGCATAGCACTTCGCCCTCAATGTCTCGTACTATACCCTACCTACCTCAGCCAAAAGTAGTTCAGCACTTTATTGCCTCCCACTGAGACACACTTTAACCACCTCAGAAGAATGAAATGCTGTGACAACCTATTCTGAGGTTACAATCAGTGACTTTCCAATTACACTGAATTCTCTACAGAGAAGACATTAGCACCTTAAATTGGCTTCTTAGCGCATTGGCCTGCATAGATGCACTTGCACATCCTGGCACTCCGGAGGCCTAATATACACTACCTTCATCCATAGTTTACAAATAATATCTTACAACTATTTCTGCTCTTGTTTAATTTTATTGTTATTTCGAATATACATGTCTTCATAGGCCTTGAAGTACTATGTAAACCAACACACACACACACACAATTTGAGGCCAACTAATTGGCGAACGTGCAATATACAAAAGTTTAGTGAGAAAAAAAAGCTATGCAACTAAGACACATACATAAATGTGCTGATAGCGTACATTATTCACATTCCTTGGAATGCCCGCTTGGATAGCTTCCTACGGAATTCTCCTGTCTCTTAGTTACTTTGTCATGGGACCTGGAAGTCCATGTCTTTGTTTTAGTAACCAGAGCTCCTGTTTGCCCAGCTAGGTGTGATAAATGAGACTTGTCATTTCACAACTCTTCCCAGCAGGGTATAAATGAATGCTGTACAATTCCAGAGATAAGAGTCAGTGCTAAAGAAGGCCATTGTTTGTGGTTATTTAGAGATAAAGACGTACTGACTAAATATGGGCTCATTGAGGGGCCTATTCACAAAATGAATGTTGTAGCCTGTTTAATAGTTCTACAATAATGCTACATCAAGTATTACAAAATAGCATTCACTAACCTATGTGTGGAGTCTCTGCCTCCGCTTCTCCTGTCTTTCATGTGCAGAGATCTCCCTCTGACTATGGAGATCTCCACACGTGCACGCCTACAATTTAATTGCAAAGGTGAGAGGGACTGGGGCAGTGGCTGGAAAATGAGGAATACTTACTACAAGGGTTTAGGGAGGGACACCCAAAAAAGAGTAAACCCATTCCTATTGGCAAACTGTACTTTTAAAGGTACTACAGCCAAAAAGACTATGGAGGACAAGAGAGGGGATAAGGGCATGGAACTTGGACAGTGGAAAACAGGGTACAGGTGAAGGGACAGGCATCAGCCATCTGACCATGATGGACATGCCGGAGAGGCAGTGGCGGCTCCATGGAGGGCAAAAGAGAGGAAGGAGGGGCATGCACACAGACATCATAGAGCAGCGGAAAGGAGGGTAGAGGCAGCAAGCTAAGCACAGAGGCTAAACAGGAGGTCAATGAAAGGGGTATAGACTCAGGCAAGAGAGGACAGCAGGATTGGGCGGGGATATCAAGCTAACTGGAGAGCAGGGGCAGCACATTGGACCGTGCAGGAGAGATGGGGCAGATGCATGGACTCGGATAACAGAGGGCAAGGAGGAGGTGGGTAGGGGCAGCAAGCTAACTATGTAAGGAAGGCGGGAAGGGCAGTGGCACAACAACAGCCACACAGGCCTGGAATGAGGGGGCAGAGGTATGGACTTGGACAATGGAGTGCAAGGAGGAGGGGAGCAGGGGCAGCAAGCTTGGTTGGGGGCAGCTCAACAGACAATGTCAGGCCAGGCCCTGCGTCCAGCCTCCCCGTCTTGCATTATGATGAACATCTTACTTCACATTAAAAATACCTAGAAACTCACTGAAAAAAACTAAACAGTGACGTTTTAGTTAGGAATTGTAAAAATATCGAACTTTACATTAAAAAACCTTAGAAATTCACTGAAAAATACAAAGGTTAAAGAGATGTTATAATTAGGTGAAAATATCATGTAAAACATACGATTTGAAGTTAACAAAACCACTGATATTCAACAGTTATAGTTATCTCAAGTAACTATAACTGATGTTCTAAAGTAACTATAACTTGTAACATTTGAGATTTGAGATGACATGGCGAGTGCTAACTATAACTGGTGAATTTCTGTGTCTTTTTAGTTCAAAATGGTAATGTTTCCACTTGTGAGTAGGCACCTGGACACTTAGCCTGCCACTTGCCTGTGGCCTCCAGTTCCTGCTTGTTCCAGACTGATCCAGTGACACTTTCACTGCCTGGGTTTTCCCACCTGTGTTTGCCCACCCGGGCTTTCCCACTCACCATCCTTCCCGCCAACAGAAGCCCAGCCCATCCCAGACCTTCTTAATGCAGGCCGCAGCGAAGGCACAATAACGGCTCCTGGATCACTCTCAGTGCCATGACCCTTGACCCGCCATTCCCTCAAAGATACAACATTGGCGAGCTCTACAACCTTGACGCTGCAACAACACTGCCATCGTGCTGACTTACACTCCACGGTAGGACTTTCACCTGCACCCACTAACACTTCACCTGCCATGGCATACACACCAGCCCATCGACCAGCCCCATCCTGAACACACCACAGACACCACCTGAACAAAAACACCAACTCGCATGTGCCCTTCTCAACACACGATCACTATGCAAGCATTCCACCGGATTATAGGACCTCATCGCCACCCTCGCACCCGACCTCGTCTTCCTCACCGAGACCTGGCTCAAACCTACATGCGCCCCAGACATTGCCACAGCGATCCCCAATGGATATAAAATTACTCACCAGGAGCACACCAACAAGCCAGAAGGAGGAACAGCCATCATCCACAAAGAGACCATACTGTGCACCACCAACCCCATGGAACGTATCAACTTCAAGCTCCACATGGAAAACAACACAACCATCAGAGGCACCCTAGCATACCGACCCCCAGGCCTATGTCCCAGCTTCTGCAACACCATCGCAGACTTCAGTGCACCCTAAACCTTAGACTCCAAGGACTACATCTTGCTCGGCGACCTAAATTTCCACATCGATGACCCCAACAACAAAAACACCACACACCTCCTCGACAGTATGAGCAGTCTCGGATTGACCCAGATTGTCCATAACCCTACACACACCGCAGGACACATGCTGGACCCCATTGTCACCTCCAGCAACTGTGTCAAATGTAGCTATTTCACATAACTCACATGGACCGATCGATCCATCGTCCACTTCTCCAGCCCCCACATGGCCACCCCCAAGATGACCAGCGACCACCACCGGAGGTGGAACAAAATCTCAGAGACCAGCTAGACAGATGCCCTCAACACCTCAAACCCCGCTACCGCCACCAACCTCGAATAGGGAGTGAAGAACTTCAACTCCTGGATCACCAATTGTGCCGACAGCATCATCCCCATCAAGAGCAACATCCAGAGAAAATCCTCCAAAAAGGCCAGCTGGTACACCCAAGGACAGCAAAACGAGACAACAAACAGCTGGAGAGGAGATGGTAATAGGTAACTGGGCCTACAAGGGAATTTATTCAGAGTACTCAGTAAAATAGTTATGTGAATTACTCTATGGTTGAGTCCCTGATTGGTGACTAACCTTTGAAAAATCGAAACATCAATTCACTCATTTACATCATACTTAATATTTAATGAACAATTTTAAACACAGGTGTAGATTTCTAAATTTCTTGCTCATTTAATGTGGGTAAACAACTCCCTCCCTCTTAATCTCCGCCATGAAACTACCCACCTCTCTTTCCGTAAGGGTCTTAAAACATGGCTATTCCAGAAGAGTACCGGCTAGCCTTCCCTTATTAGCCCTAATTGCCGCCAGCGCTGGGATGCCTTTGGGTAGCCATGCGCTCTATAAATGCTAATTAATAATAATAATAATAATAACAAAGAAGGGGGTACAAAATGTGTTAACGAAAACACAATGACAGAGGCAAACAAATCATATACAAAAATTGTAACCTTCAAATCATTACTGTTACCATCTATTTCAAACTTATAAAAACAGAAATAGAATCTGACAAAACAGAAGACAATTCCTGCCAGATTAAATCATTGAAGAAAATAGATGAGCTTGTGAACGTTTCGGTCTTGATGGCATGTGAGTCCGTTAGACCATCTTCAGGACGGTGAAAGGAGAATTACAATTGACCCATAGAGCTGTTCAAGCATGTGTCAAGAACCAGATGCTTCGCTATATTCATTAAAAATTCCAGGTCACTGACACCAGAACAGTGAATTATTCAGTATGCTTGGTGAATGTCCAAGCTGACTATTCAATCCTAACAAGAGCAATCACACAGGATGCCGTCTGTGAAGTCCGCGGAAGTCTAGAGGAGCAGTGTCCCGTACATGCCGCTCGACTGAAGCGAGTGTCATTACAAGCAAATCCTGTGTGATTGCTCTTGTTAGGATTGAATAGTCAGCTTGGACATTCACCATTCTAGGTTCACCCATATTAAAAAAAATCAGTAACAGACCATTGCTGGTAATAGTTTAACAAATCATAAATCAAAATAAAACAAAACAGTGCAGAAAACCAATGCAAACTAATCATTCAAAACATGCCATCCTCCACCAAAACTCATCCTATTCTGCATTAATTGTACAAACCGGTCAGCTATAAGGGATACTCAAGAAGCGAGAAAATATTTGAACCGACAGATAAACAATAAAAATACAGTGAGTTATCAAAAACCAACAAACTGATCAACTCTAAACCAGCTATGATGTTCACAAGTCAGACCAATGTGAATGGCTTACAAACATATGTATACCGTCTCTACTAAGCAGCTTTAGTGGAGAAGCTCTTTAAAATAGTTATGCAGAAGTACAAGGAAAGTGAAATTTTCATACCCTATAATGATTTATACGAGCACCATGGATGCAGGAGTCCTACCTGTAGAAGGTGGAGAACAGGAGCAATAATGGTTCTAAATAGGCAGGCAGATGACTAAATTAGCTCGGATAACACTCACTGCCACCAATATAAAACAAGCATTTGCAGCGCAATAGGTCTCGCATTCATGAGTGTTTGAGCTATTGGCAATGCAATAGATTAAACTCTCGCACATGCGAGACCTATTGCATTGAAATTTACTAGCGCCCATGTGGCGCTTTCACATTTATGAAGGCCGCGCCTCTTTCTTTAGACAAGCTGCGTCTAAAGAAAGGGGCATGTCCGACATTAAAGTGAAACCATGGCATGGGGGCTTTAAAAAACAAACATCTGTTTGTCAAGTTGACAAACAGATGTTTTTTTGTTGGTAAAAGCACCACTGCTGCACTTTCACTTTAATGTCGGCCACCCACCTTATTTTAGACGCGGTTTGTGTAAAGAAAGGGGTGCGGCCTCTATGACTGTGAAAGCGCCGCATGGGCGCTAGTAAACAACATGAAGGGCTGCAGCTGGCCAGTTTGTGGGAATGCTAGTAGCTGCAGGGACATGGGCAGCGCGAGGGAGGAGAGCAACGAGCCCGAGCCGGCCGATGTACTTGCCCGCTCTCCCCTTCAAGCCTCGAATGCCTGCTGTGTATGGCGTGGGACCAATTAATAAAAAGACGCCCTCCTATGCTTTCAGATTGAGTGTGCCGTGCTGTATGTATCTACAAAAGCATTTAATACATTGAAATAAAGTGAAAGTGCCTGGTCATGCTGTGGGATAAAGCGTGGCTGGGACGCAGTGTATGCACAAAAGAAAGCAGGGCTAAAATAAAGTGAAAGTGCACGCTGCCCGGCCATGCTGTGTGATAAAGCAAGGCGGGGCCAAGTGTATGAAATAAAGTGGGGAGGGAAAGTGTTAAAAAGCTAATGATCGGGCGCTGCATGTGACCCCATAGTAAAAGTGAAAGCAATGCGCTGCAAATAAAAAATAAAAAAAGTGGCTGCCATTTCTAAAGCTGGCGTCCCACCAGTGCTCTTTAGATAAATTGACCAAAGAGTTCTCAGAAGGGCTAATGGAAGCTAATCAGTAAGGACACGGTAAAAGGTCCAGTCAAGATGGGCGGTTACAAATGCAGTCAAGGCGTTACTAAGGAGGGACTAACAAGCCTGTTAACAAATCAGAAGCAACCATTTAGAAATGACAGCAGCAGGAGCCAATTGGAAAGATGGGAGGAGAGTGGGCGCAGCTTCAAGTTCATACCCGAGTACCCCATGCCTCGCAGCAGCGCATGCACTGCCCAGGCTCGACCTAAAAAAAGATGACTTTCAGGGCTGTGACATCAATTGAGGCCTTCTGCCTTTACGGCTCCATAGAGACCTGTGGGGAGGTGGGGGAATGACGGTATTGCTCTCGCGCCACCAATCACCATTCCTCCCATCAGTTGGGGGTGTGTACAGACCCGAGATTGACAGGACATTCTTCTGTGCTGAGCCACTGTCAGCAAAGCACCAGCTCTCTATGCTCTTATTGAGAGCATAGCCATCGGCTTGGTAAGGGCCGGACCGGGTGGTGGAGGGAAAAGTGGCAGAAAACCAAGTCCTGGGTTTTATAAATATTATTTAGACAAGGGGTGTGCGAAATTTGCATAATTTGATTTTCCATAATTGTAAATTTCAGCAAAAGTATGCGAGAATTAAGCAAAATGCAAACATGGCATTTGGCGCTTTATTTTAGAGCGAAATTTGTACTTGTGCCCACTTTGGATGGAGGGATGCATTTTGTGCTACATAAAATAGAGCAAAAAGACAAAAGCACTGAAGAGTCGCCACTTGTGTTCTGTCCTGTGTTCCTGTGCAATCGCAGTGAATCTTTACAGCGAATGGCGCATTCCTCTATTACATTTTTATCATGAATAGCTCGTAATTACAAAATGTGGCATAATAGTGTGCTTTCGAGAATTTCTCGTAACAAGAGTAATGCGAAATTAATGAACTTACACTAATTAGGCCGACATACAGAGACAGCTGATTACCACGTGTTTGCAGATGGTGTCAAATGCCAGGTATAGATTTTTTTTAAATATTTTAGTGGCAGAGAGGATAGCACCACTGAAGGTGGTCGTGGTGGGCGGAAGAACATTAGGTATTCTGTATGTGTATTATTTTTGTAACTATAATCATTAACAATGGATGTTTAAATTTGAATTTAATGTGATCACTTCAGAATTAATTGTTATGGGTTTGCCTATGTAATCTCAATACAATTCAAACAGCAATCGAGTAATGTGAATCTGCACTGGTATATGAAGGTTCAATATAGATATTTATAAAATATTTTTGTAATAATCTTGTGTACGACTGCATCCACAAGGTCAAACATGTTTCAGGGGAGAAAAGCAGCTACTCCAGTACTACATGGCAACCCAATCAAACAGCCCTTTGACTGGTTCTCACCTAGTCTCCCAGGTCAGGGCAACATAACACGTGCATTTGTAAAGTGCAGCCCTTAAGATATCTTGGTGCTGAATAACAGGTGTTTGTTGTTAACCACTAAACAATATTTATTTTATCGACCTCAGAAGGATGAAATGACTAAGTGGACTTGAACCTGTGGCCATGAGGTCAAACACAGGTTTCTGGAGTGGATGCATTAGTCCACAGAGCTACCAGACACGGTAGGAAGACAATGTGCACCCTTGGCCCACACCATCCATCATAGTTTGAAAGATGTGGACACAAGGTAAGTCCTACCCCACATGCAGGCTGGCAGAGTCACTCACAAAAGAAGCAACTTTTTTTCCCAGTCAAAAAACACAGAGCCAACTGGGAACAATTAGCAGTCAATCTGCAAGTGTGAACTGGGATTCCTGGATGAGCAAGAAACAACCAACAGAAAGCAGACCTCAGTCACCCCGCAAACAAGGCGCTCATCAGGGGTTGTAATATGTGACTGGACTTCGCTGATGTGGCTGGGTATGCGGGTCAATGTAGCAATAGTATATTGCTGTATGGGGAGACAACATAGCTGCGAGGGGCAGGTGAGAGAGGAGATGGAGAATCGCTGCCCTAAGCTGAAACCCTTGATCACTTGTTATACATTTGCACAACACTACTTACATCTCGCTGGTGCACCAAGAGGTACAATAACTGTGGTCTGTCAAGGAATCACTTCGAAGTACACATTACATTAAACAAACAAGGACAAACACTGAAGGGACTTGAACACTCTGCTTTGCCCCAAAAGCTAGTGACCACCATTCCTTATGTTACAGTCTGACTTTAAAGCCGATACCCACAAGACATTTCTCCCTAAAGCCTTTGATGTGTAGAGTATTAAAGCATGTTATAAATACAGGAAGGACAGGCTGCTTCGGATTTACATCAACCATTTGCGTTAGGGCATTTCCTGAAGAACCGACATTTAAGAACCTCTTTAGAACGTTTCTAAAAACGTTTAGTAATGAATGGAATACCAAGGGGAACAAAAGAAGAAAGAAATCCAATGTGTGTGCCCAGACCGAAATGTACTGCGGCCAAGACTTCAGTGAAGAAGGGACACGGACGCTTCTTGTGACACAATGGCCACGTTGAGCGGGCGCCGCGCTCATTACTAAAGTAAAAAAAAAACATTTGAACCGAGCGCGGTGTCCCTGAAGTGGGCGCCGCGCTCAGTATTACATAAAAAAAAAATTATAAACAGAGCACGGTGTCCCTGAAGCGGGCACCGCCCTCATTAATAAAGTTAAAAAAAATAATGAAACCGAGCGCGGTGTACAGCCATTGTTCCCATTAGTGGCAATAAACAAAATAGTGCTCACCCAGTACATAAAGCATGCCGTGTAACGAGCCAAGTAAAAGATCCAGTCCTTATGGGCGGCAACAAATGGCGACAAGGCGGGACTAACAAGCCTCATAATCAATCAAAAGCCAACATTTTCGAAGGACAATGACACAAAACCAATGAGAAATATGGGCGGAGAGTGGACAAGGCTTCCACAGCATACCCTACTACAGCATTCCTCGCAGAGCCAGCAGCGCATGTGCGCTGCCGCTAGGCTCGACCTAACAAATCTGCTAACTAGATAAATGTGACCAACAAAAGTTGAAGCTACTTACATTGACTATTGCAGCTTTTGTATTGTAAATCCTGTGATGCAGAGGGGATCAAGGATGAGGAGAGATCACCAGCCAGGGAAATATACTGTCCCCTCAGCCAATCTGGCTTAGCCATGGTTCTAAATTGCAAGGGAGGAAACCTGCTTTTTGGAAGATGACCTCGACTTAGACCTTTAACCCAGATGTTATTCTCAGTTTTAACTAGTCTGCACTGGTAGCAATGCCCGTGTATTCTTAGAAACATGCTCCGGTCGGTAGACCAGTTAGCACAAATTAAGCAAAATAATCAGACCACCAGGCGTTATACATCACAATCAGTTGTTTTTGCACTAATGAACAGTTAATATACATTGACAGATGGGTCTCTTAGCAGGAAGTGGCAGGTTGGTGATCTGGTGATCCAGATGTAGCATAAGCTAGCACATCACGCCTCTTTAACAGTCCGCTCTTACAGTATCAGCTTCAGCAACAACCATTATCTACCATTAAGGGACAGAGAGAGAGGGCTATTATCCAGCTACCTTAGCATTTCTTTTGTAATTATCTTTGTCTATCCTGTTCGTTGCCAATTTTCGAATGGGATACAGTGACATTTTGTTGTCAATTCAATTCAAATATTCTTTATTCGGCTACAATATAACCATAAAAGATTCATAAAAATAGTAAAATCCATATCAGCAGTACAGTACAGTGATATTGCTCATCATAAAAAGCATTTCCACAGGACATCATTTGCAATAAAAGCCAACTTAAAACAGCACATTCATGCTCAAAGAGACTTCATGGATTACAATAGAAGATCAGGTCACTGGGTGGGCAATGTAACCAGTATGTGCAAAAACAAGAACAGAAATCGTTCATATGCATAGGCCAACCCCAGACCCCTCATAAAGTGCTTCTAATGTTAAATGAGTGTTGAATAAAATTTACTACAGTCACACAAATAATGTTTGAGGGCAACAGTTCAAAATATAGCATAGCAGGTCTGCATTGTCCTTAGTTGGAAGATCTCAGGATGAGCAACAGAAATAACTTTCTGGGTGTGGTATAACATTTGCAAAAAAAACATGAAATGCAGAGTTGATGGGACAAATAAGTGTCACAGGGACAGTGGGGGAGCTTGTTAGACTGGAATCCAAATTGGGGCTAATGAACCAGGAGGTGTACGGTGTTAAGCCTAAGATGTGTCAAAAAATACCTGTGCTGTGGTCTGCAAACAAGGTGATATATGCTTTCATGGCGGCTGTACCAGCTGGTAAAAACTGGTTTCCTGGTTAGTAGATGGAGAGAATCACGGCATAATGCGACATAATGAGATTAAATCTATGATGTCACCAATCCCCTACACAATTTTTTTGGACAGGTTTAACAGTTCCTCAAGCAAGCCTCTAGCAGGTGACTATACTTAAAAGATTCTACCCACGAAGTGACAGGAAAAGTAAGATCTAAACAGGGGAGAGAAAGAAGCTTATATAATTATTAGCAAAACATAACATGTGAGGCAATTGCCAAAAATATGATAGCATAGACTGAAAGATTCATGCTATTGATTAAAGTGACATTGAACCTACAATGTTAAAAAATATGTACTTATTAGATCTGTTATATGGTTTAGTTTCAAATAGGCTAGTCCTTCTCCGGTCAGAGTTCTGATCCACGACTGGATTTAAGTGAGAGCACTTTCCCTTTTTAAAAAAAAAAAAAGCAACTGGAAATAGTTTGTATTAGAATGGAATTCTGTAATTTGCAATATGTAGGCCTACCTCAAAAATAAACGGAAACATTTTTTTTCAGTAGTTAGAAAAAAAGCTGACTATTATGATAGAAATAGTAATGCTGTAAACGTTTTAATTGTTCAATTAATAATGTAACTCTTTATGGAAATTACTTATTTTGCCCAACTAGATCTTTCGTCCAATTCTACCACAAAATTGTTTTGGCATAGACGATAAGCTGTCATCAAGATACATTTAAAAATACAAGGATCTTTTTACTTATTTTTTTTAATAAAACCTCCAAAAAGCAAAATGTGTTTTTTCCTCCCACAGAACCCAATTCATCCTGTACTTTAAAGTGAAAGGGCAGAATATACAAACACAGGCTTTAAGAAAAAATAGTGGTCAGTGGCAGGTCATCATTTTAAACTGAATTAATGTATACTATTTCGAATCCTGATAAAAACATCCTTGAAATAACAACAATAAGTATTTTCTTGCTATCATTGAGATGGCAAAGGTAGTTTCTTATCATGTCAGCCCCAAGCAAAAAAAGGGTATTATCTACCAAGGTTTTATTCTGTAATGGTTTACATTTTGCCGAAACTTTAATGTGATGGTCATAGCCAAAGATGATAAAGGCCATAGTTTTAATAAAACACATGCTACACATTTGATTATGTTGCTGAAAAAATATTCAAATAATTTAAAATAGCCAGGCCATCAGTGAACAAATATTTCATATGTCTGCCTAACAAAAAAAATATTCCATGGAAGCCTGCAGGCCTCATTGAACTAGTCATTGAGAAATATGATAAATTCTTGAGCTGAACTATAGATTTACAAACAACTTGGATTGCTTAATAAACCACTCTATATCAATGTATTCACTTGATCTAACGTCTTTATCAATTGTGAGTTTGAGTTTCTTTGACCAGGTAGCTACAACTTTTTCCAAGTTTGACATGGTATTTTCACATAATTCACATATTATGCAATGATGAAATATGATCTGCAGAAGTGAAGCGCTCCCGGGCTGAGGTGCTGCACTCATAAACTCAATCTCAGCTAAAGCATTTAGATTTCTGTTCCGCCTCCCTTCAAATGCCTCCCCAGCCCAGATTAGACTGGAGTTTGGTCTATTAAATTAGTTAATGGAGAGGAAAGGGGATTACGTAAAATCCTGAAAAAGAATCAGGTCTGCCTCAGGAAGTCAACTGTACCTAACTCTTTGGCATGAACTGCAAATGAATGGAACTACACCAGCCCGCTGTTATCTCGAACTGGCCATTAAAGATCTAGGAATTCAGAAAATATGGGAAAATCCCCTATTCCAGCCACCTTTAAAAAATTGGTCAATGTCATTATGAAGAAAACATCAGTGCTCAAATTCAAAGATATGCTATCTTGTATATCGCATGGCTGGTCAGTTCCTAATGAATATAAGACACTTAAGTGCCAATCTTACTTAGAGACCAGATGGTCAAGGCACCTAAAAATTAATTTCATGCATTATGGCTTTAGCCTTCATCCAGAAGAAATCAATAGAAAATGGTGGAAAAAGGTGACTACAAAGGAGTGTTCCAGATTGTGTAACTCTGGGGAAGAAAATATCATAAACATTACTTGCTTATGCCCAGCCTTATTACAAAAAAGAAGACTGTTGCTGAAAGTCCCCTTTAATTAGCGTAGAATTCAGACCTGCAAGTCATTGCAAGTTTAAAATATATGGACCCCATATGGAAAAAGCTGATTGCCATTGATGCCTTGCAGTCTTAAAAAAGAATTTGCTTCTCTTCCTAGTCTTACATAAAAGTTATGAAATTGATATTTTATCGTTACTGTATGGTTTTAGTGCTCCGCACTTGCACTTTCATACAATATATTCTTCTGATGCCTAAATGTTGAAATTACATATTACGCGCTTTGGTTAGATGCACCTCTCCTTAACATATAGGGCTATTTTAAAAGCTGCAGCACCGGATATTTTAATGTGTTGGTAATAGGCTTGGATAATCACCTGCCTTTTATATGAATTTGTTTTGTTTATAATTTTTACAAATTGCTATAAAAACTAATTTTATATATATTGAATGATTTTTAAAGGTACAATTTTGAAAAGCTTTTCTTTAACAAATTATTTGTAAAGGTTTTAATTAACTCTATAATAAATAATTGGACTTTAACAGTGATGATGGAAAGGACTACTATTCCATATTGATGTGTCAAAGGCTATGGCTGTTATGCCGAATGCCTTTGAAATATCAAGTCAAGTTGTAATGAGAGCAAGATTTGTCCTAAGTTTAACCTGTTTAAAGAACTTTGGGTGATTGAATTGGTAGAACTAATTAAATTATGTGTATTCAGTGTTCAAGATCAAATTAATAAAAGGATAAAGTAAACCAACAAAATAGGTATTCACAGCTTGGACAATGCCACTACCCAAAGCTCCCTAGAAGAACCATCAGAAATCGGGGCAGGTCTGGCTGCCCACTGAGATGGCTAAGGCAAGCTGCTTACATGTCCAACAGGGTTGTTTTACTCTCCAGGTAAATGAAGTAAGCAAAGTAAAGGGACTTGAGAAATATAGACATGTTAATTACGTCACTAATGTCCATAAGAGACCGATGAAAACAATGACACAATTTGAGAAGGAAGCAAGTGTTTTCAAGCTCCATTGCTCTACTCATCAAGTTTAACTCTAAAATATTCTACCACTGAGTGAGGTAGTTGGTTTTGATAAATAGACCATAGACTCATGTCAATATACGCAGATAATATAATGCTGTTCATACACAAACCATCCCATAACCTTACACCTCTGGTTAAAGAATGGTATGTTTTCTGGAATAATTATCAGCTGGGAGATTTCGGAGATATCCCCTCTCACTGAATACACATCCCAATTACACAAAGAATATCCCATATGCTGGGTTGAAGGTTCGGTTACATATTAGGAGCTGATAGTTTGCAGTGATACTAATAGCATGCTTTGGGCAAACTACAGCTCAGCAATTCCTAAACTTACTTGCCAAATTGACACCTGGATTAAGCTAACTTTGCCCATGCCTGGAAGGGTTGCCTTGATCAAAATGATTGTACTGCCACACTTTTTATATCTGTGCATTAATATACCACACCCAATCACTAAAAGGTTTTTTTAGAATCTATATCCTTACTGACCAAACTCACCTGGGCAGACAGGCAAGAGCTTATCCAGTGGAACTTACTGCTTGTCTCATATGAGAGGTGTGGGTTTGTGGTACCTGACCTAGAGTTATATTATTTAGCAGAACAATGCCCTTTTTTTTACAATACTGGATTCACTCAGATGCCAGGCTACCCTTTTTAATACCTGAAAGTGAACAAATGAACAATAAACCATTTAGATATCTTCTACCTATGGGACTGCCCAAGCCCAGGAGGGAAGAAGTGGGTGAGCCATGGGCATGCTGAGCATGGAGAACAGCTAGCCATAAGGCATTACTATATTCCCCAGTGATACCTTTGGCACAAAACCTCTTCCGGCTTTGACTATCGATAAGGACAATATACATAGATTAGGCAATGCAGGGCTGAAAACATCCATACCCAGAATGCATATCCTATCCATGGAGTAAATTAAAAGTATGCACAATATCTCATCCTTAGATATATTCACATACATGAGGCTAAGAAAAACAGTATGTGATGCAATGTCAGATTCCCTGAGAGAGCCTTCAGTGTTTATACCTTTGACACAGATAATTGAATGCTCCAATAAAGGTGTTAGAAATGAAGGTATCTAGTTAGCAATGGTTTGCACCTTTGTCCAAGCAGGGACCCTTGCTTCTAGTCAGGGTAAGGGAGTTACGCCCTTAGACAACCCCTGATCACCCCTTGGTAGCTTGGCACGAGCAGACAGGTTTATCTCAGAGGCAGTGTGTAAAGCATTTATGCACACACAGTAACACAGTGAAAACACCACAAATGGACACCACACCACCACACCAGTTTAGAAGCTTTATCGAAACAAGACAAGACCAAAACAACAAAAATCCACCATTCATATATCATCAAAAATAGGTTATTCACAAAACTAAGGCTTGTATCAACAAATTGCTCCACCTGGGACATTTACGACGTTGGGATGGCTGAAAACCCAAAAAGTACAGCGCTGCCTGTGAGGTGCGTGGCGTCGGGCTCTGAGTCATATGGGACCCAAAGAACAGTACCTTGTAAACAATGAAAACAAAGACGGTGCACGGCGTGGGGAGGTGATGCTTCGTTGGTGCCGGACGTCGGCGGTTCCTTATGACCACAGGGTAGGTGAGGCGTTGGTTCCTTACTGCGATGCATGGGAGGTGAATCATTGGTTCCTTACTAATGCCAGGGAGGTGATGGTGTCGTGGTGGTGTCGAGGCGTCTGTTCCTTGCGACGATGCGGAGGGGTCAATGGATTTGGGAGGTCACCCATGTAAGGTACCTGCTCCGTAATGATGAAGCACCGGCGTCGGTGAGGTTGGGGCTGCGGTGTGAGTGGGGTGGTGTGTTGTGATCATCACGAGCAGTGCCCTCGGCTCCGGTGCAGGCAGCTGCCTAAGTGATGGTGTCAGAGTCGGTATGGTGCAGCGGCGGCAAGCTTAGGAGCTGCGGTGTAAGTCAGGTCGTCGTGCACTTCACGAGCGGTGCCCACGGCTTCATTGCAGGTAGCGGCATCGCTCGCCGGCATCGGTGTTGCTATTTCCCCCTGTGGCAGCTGAAACAGCAGTTCCAGAAGCAGGAAGACAGAGAGAATGAAGTCTTTGTGTCCCTGAGACTTCAGAACAGGAGGCAAGCTCTACACCAAGCCCTTGGAGATCGTCTTCAAGCAGGATACACATCACAGAGCAAAGTCTTGGTCTTCTCCTTGGCAGAAACAGCTACTGCAGGCCAACCCCACACAGCACACAGCAAAGGGGCAGTATTTCTCCTTCAGTTTTCCCTGCTCTTCTCCTTGGCAGAGGTTCCTCTTGAGTCCAGAAGTAATCTAAAGTCCTGGGGTATGGGCCCTAATATTTATACTCAATTTCACTTTGTTCTCTTGTGGCAGAGAGGCTCTGTGCTCAGTCCAAACCAGTTCTGTCCTCTCTGGCCCAGCTTCCTGGCAGGAGATGGAGACGGCATTGTGTAAGGCAGATCAGGCCTATTCAGGTGCAGGGAAATCTCCTCCCACTACTCTGATTCCAGCCCAGGTCTATTCAGCCCAGCCCTGACTCATTCAGGAAAGGCAGGACACACCTCAACCCCCTCCCCCAGTGGCTGCCTGAGAGAATGCACCCTGTCACTCCAAAGCCAGACAGTCAATCCACAAACCAGCAGAGGCACCCAGAATGGCTAAGCAAGAAAATACCCACTTTCTAAAAGTGGTATTTTCAAACACACAATATAAAAATCATCTTTACTAAAAGATGCATTTTTATATTCTGAGTTCATGCATACTAAACTCCATCTTCCTACCTGGTCTCAATGGGAAGTTATACTTATAGGATGTTATAAATAAACTACCACTCTATCCTATTGGACAGATAGCCTTTCCATACACTGTATTTCACTATCAGGACATGTCACACACACCAGTACATGTCCAACTTTTCACATTCACTGCACTCTGCCCACAGGGGTGACTTGGGCCTACCTTAGGGGTGTCTTACATGTAGAAAAGGGAAGGTTAGGGCCTGGCAAGTGGGTGCACTTGACAGGTTGACATGGCAGTAGAGACTGCACACAGACACTGTAGTGGCTGGTCTAAGACCCCTTTGAACAGCTGCTTGTGTGGGTGGCACAATCAGTGGTGCAGGCCCACTAGTAGCATTTGATTTACAGGCCCTGGGCACACACAGTGCACTTTACTAGGGACTTAGTAGTAAATCAAATAAGCCAATCATGGAAACACCAATCCATAAACACAATTTACATGGAGAGCATATGCACTTAAGCACTGATCAGCAGTGGTAAAGTGCCCAGAGTCATAAAATCAACAAAAACAGGTCAGAAACAGGAAGCCAAAAAGCAGAAAGTCTGAAGATAACCCCCGCTGAAAAATCCAGGTCTAACAAAGGGTATTGAGGGTCTATGGGGCTATGACTTCCATTAAAAGTACCAGTACAAATAAAAACAGACTTGGCTGGGAATGAGACCTGGGGAAAGAGATATGTGAGGCAAACAGACTCAAATTGCTCTATTTTCAATATTTACATAGCGCATACTTCACCTTGGAAAAGAGACATAAGATAAACACAAACTACTTGTATAGTTGCCTGTTAGATTTGGGGGTCTCTAGTTGGCAGAGGCTTTGACCAAATAGGAACCCTTGCGTCTAGTCAGGGTAAGGGGGATACACTACTAAAATAACCCCTGCTCACCCCCTTGGTAGCTTGGCATGAGCAGACAGGCTTATCTCAGAGGCAGTGTGTAAAGCATTTGTGAACACATACAGTAATCAAGTGACAACACTACAGAAGGACACCACACCAGATGTATATTAAAAATAAGTATCTTTTATATAGATTTAACACAAGACCACAAACGACAAAAATCCACAATACTATACTTCAAAAATGGTAGAATTAGCTTAGTTCTCTTGAGATGGTAAATGCGACACTTTGAGTTCAATGTACCTTAGGATGCGTAACGCTATACAACGAAAGTGTTGTAGGGAAGGTGATGCGTCGGTTCCTTACACGCAAGAACTGTGATGCGTCGGGTCCCTACTGATGGTAGGGGATGCGTCGGTTCTTCTCTGCGAGGGGAGGTGATGCGTCAGTTTCTTACTGCGCTTTCGTGGCGATGCGACCAGCAACGCCGTGGTGCGATGAAGATCCGGTCCAATGAACAAAGATGGCGTCTTCTTCTTGATGCGACACGATGCGTGCACGCCCGACGGCCGTGCGGCGACTCAACGATTCTTTTGAGCCGCGACAGGCCCTGCGACACGCTTCCCGGTGATGCGGCGGCATCTGATGCGACGTCGGTCCTCTTCTCCGGCGATGCAGGGCGCTTCGGCAACGATGCTTCTGAGCCGCGACAGGCCCTGCGACACGCTTCCCCGTGACGCGGCGGCGTCTGATGCGACGTCGGTCCTCTTCTCCAGCGAGGCGCTTCGGCAATGATGCGACAGCCGTGCGGCGACTCAACGATTCTTCTGAGCCGCGACAGGCCCTGCGACACGCTTCCCGGTGATGCGGCGGCGTCTGTTGCGACGTCGGTCCTTTCTCCGGCGATGTGAGGCGCTTCGGCAACGATGCGGCAGCGGCGGCGACACTCTTCTCCGTTGATGCGGCAGCGTCTGATGCGACGTCGATCCTCTTCTTCGGCGATGCGAGGCGCTTCGGCTGCAGCGGCGACGCTTCTCCTTCGTGAGTCGCGATTCCAGCTCCTTGCGACACGCAGTCCCTCAGAAAGTCCAGCTCAGCTGCAGGCACTTTACAGAAAGACTCTTGGGGAGCTGGTTGGTGAAGTCTGTTGTCCCTGAGACTTCAGCAGGAGGCAAGCTCTTCTCTCAAGCCCTTGGAGATCTCTTACAAGTTGATGAAAGTACACCCAAAGTTCCTTTCTCCTTTCTTTGGCAGTCAGGCAACCACTGCAGGCAAATCCCCCAAACAGCACTCAGCTTAGGGATAGTCTCCTCCTCAGTTTCTCTGGTTCCTCTCCTCAGCAAAGGTTTCTTCTTGTTTCCCAAAGTGATCTGATCTTCTGGGGTTTGGGCCCCCTCTTTTATACACATATTCTCTTTGTTCTCTGAAGGCAGAGAGGCCTTTGCCTAGTCCAAACCAGTTCTGGTCAGTCCTGGAGCACTTTGTTGACAAGACTCCTTCTTTTCTTTCACAGAGTAGGCCAGGGACATCAGACACACCACAGGAGGTGGAGCCAGCATTGTGGAGGGAAGGCACAGCCCTATTCAGGTCCCAGGTGCAACTCCTCCCACCCATCTACATGCAGATCTCTCTATTCAGCCCTGTGCTGACTCACCCTGTCTCCTGGAATCCCCCAGCCCCTGTCACTCACAAACCAGACAAGGAATATACAACCTAGCAGAGGCATGCTTGGATAGTTATGCAAGAAAATACCTACTTTCTAAAAGTGGTATTTTCAAACACAGAATGTTAAAACCAACTTCCCTAAAAGATGTATTTTATCATTCTGAGTTCAGGCATACTAAATTCGTTTTTCTACCATGTTCCCTGGGTCAGTTAGGATTATAAGATGTTATAATCAAACTGCCCATTCTGGCCTTTGGGGAACAGGTAGCCTTGCAATAGTGAAAAACGAAAAGGGCTGTAATTCACTATTAGGACATGCCACACACACCAGGGCATGTCCTACCTTACATACAATGCACCCTGCCCTAGGGCCTACCTTAGGGGTGACTAATATGCAGCGAAGGGAAGGTTTGGGGACTGGTAAGTGGGTGCACTTACCAAGTCGACATGGCAGTACCAGACTGCCCACAGGCTCTGCAATGGCAGGCCTGAGACACACTTTACAAGCTGCTTCTGTGGGTGGCTCAGCCAGTGCAGCAAGCCCACCAGCAGCATTTGAGTCACAAGCCCTGGGCACAACCAGTGCACTGTACTAGGGTCTGACAGTGAATCAAATCAGCCAATTATGGAGTCACTAATCCATACATCAATTTATAACAGAGAGCATATGCACTTTAGCACTGATATGCAGTGGTAAAGTGCCCAGAGTCATAAAACCAACAAAAACAGGTCAGAAAAAGTACAGGAGATAGGCAAAAAGTTCAGGGATGACCCTGCAAAAAGGGCCAAGTCCAACATTGCCCAAGATGCCTCCCCGATGAAGCAGGATTTATACACCTTGCCTGAGAGTGGCCCCCATTATCAGCTTTGGCAAGAAATATTCTAGATACTTGCAGATATAATAGGCAGCAGACTGGAGATAGATCCATTGATGGCACTACTAGGCTACATTCAAACAGTGCCTCAGAATACTAGATGCTATGTAGCATTGACCTTTCTTTTGCCACTTCGAATAGAAGCCATACACTGGCACAGACAACTAGGTCCTACCAAAGACGATTGGCTAAAGAATTTAGTATTATATAAAAAGAGATCTGAAATCTACTCATTCCTCCACCATATTAACTCTAGGCCTAAAGACATCAGCCAAATAGATCCCATTTACACAGTCCACTTAAAGCCCAATCAGGTCTGGCTTGACCTCACCTGTCATCACTCAGTGAAAGATGCAGCAGTTCATTGACCTAAGTATGGACAAACCATTTCCATGAAAGAACCCTCCTCAGTGGCACTTGACATATCATATCAATATCCCCTCTTATCTTAATGGGCCTCAGACATACTGTAAGACACACAATTACACAGTTAACTAATTTGTCATTTTTATAATGAATCAGGTTTATTGATCAGTCATGTAGAAGCAATTGTTTTTGACAAGGAATTTCAATTGATATGTAAATTGTAATGTATCTCTTGAAAGTGTATGTTTGCTATTACTCTGACATTGTAACACATACCGTTATTGTAGAGAAGAAAAGTACATGACAAAAAAGGTATTCTACCAATACGCTATAATAATTTAGACTCTTATACGGAGGTCAACTTCCTGCAGGAAGGGTGGAGTAGGATTTGGTGGTATGCTGCTGTGAGGTCTATTGTAGAGAACCACTTGATGCCCTTGGTCTGGGCCAACAGTTCGTTGATGCGTGGTAATGGGAATTTGTCCACCAGTATGTTTTTGTTCAGTTCTCGAAGGTCGATGCATAGGCGCACCTTCCCATTAGGTTTTCGTGCCACGAACAAGGGCGCCAGCCATTCGGCGCTTTCGATGGGTTCTATGATGCCATTATCTTCCAGGCATTGCAATTCCAGCTGTACTGCTTCCCTACAGTTGAACGGGATGTTTCTTACTTTGTGGCTGATTGGTGTCGCGCCCTCCTTTAGCACTATCTGGTGTGTGAACTTGGACAGTTGTCCGATAGTCCCGCCAAAGACGTCTGGGAATTCTTTCTTCATGGCGATAATATCCGGTCCAGGAGGGTCATCTGTCATGAGCACTTGGGTTTCACCGTTGGGGTTAAGTTGGATGCCCAATACACCTTGGTCAGTCCATCCGAGGACCGAGGGGCCTTTTTCTGCCACGTACAGTTTGCCTGTGGTTGCCCTCCCCTTGAATTCGAACTTTAGTTGTCTGAACCCAACCATGGGGATTCTCTCCCCCGTGTAAGTGACCAGGTGTACATCTGTGGGGTGTAGGTGGCTGCCTATGGTGTCTGCAAAGTCACTGTCCCAAATGTCCCTTTGTATAAACGTGAACGGGGACCCTGAGTCTGCCACCATGGAAATCTGGACTCCCCAATGGTCAATAAACAGGAGGGTTTGTTCCTGGTATTGCAATTTATGCCCCACACTTGTTCATCTATGCACAAAATACAATCATCATCCCTCTCACCCTCCCCCGTTTCGGGTTCAGAATCGTACATAACACATTTCACTGAGGAGCTGGAGGGTCTTCGCCTGCAGACTTTGCCAAAATGTCCCACCACCCCGCAAAAGGAACACTTTACCCGGAAGGCTGGGCAGCGTTTGTCATTGGCCATGTGCGTGTGGCTGCCACACCTGTAGCAAGAACCCTTCTTTTCTGGAAGCGGTCTGATAGGCCCCATTGCGTACTTTGTGGGCCGTCTGCCGCTTCTGTTTCCGACTGTGGGGGAAGGTCTGTCCCCGGAACCTTTGACGTCACTCACTTTGCATACTGCTGGTTTACTTTCAGTTTCCTTCTTCGCTGCTTCCGCACAACGTTTGGACAGTTCGGCTTTTTGACGATCGCTATGATCTCATGAAGTGGCGCTTCCCCACTCACCCACAGTTTTTCTTGGACATTGGTGTTGGTGGTATGCATTATTATTTGATCACGCACTAATTCGTCATGAAGATGACCAAATTTGCAGTTGACAGCTAGTTTCTTGAGTGCTGCGACATAGTCCTCCACAGTCTCTGAGTCACTTTGTTTCCGTTGGAAGAAATTGAATCTGTCTATGGCCGTGCAAATCACCGGCTGGTAGTGATTGTCTAGATCTTCTAGCGCATGTTGGAACACGTCTTCATCTGTTGCGACTCTAGGTTTCTTTACCATGTTCTTGTATACCCTTAATCCTTCTGGACCTAGGTTGTGTAGTAGTATTTTCTTCCTGCGTTTGCTGGAGAACGCTTCTCCTCCTTCATCCTCCAGGGCCGATAGGTAGTTGAGGAAGTACCCTTTCCAGTCAGCCCATTTCATGGCTGGCTCACCTGGTTTCGGGAGGAAAGGCACTGGGTTGGTGAGTGAGAAGGTTAGGCGCACATCGTGATGGTCTGGAATGCGCTTGCAGGAAAGTTCGTGGCTAGTTGGGCCTGCGTTGGTACCTGCTTAAGACCTAGGTGGAAGAACTTGTAGGGTGATGCCCGGATTCTGTGCCAGACAGCACGAACAGGTGGCCAATGGCTTCATGGGATCGCTGGGCATATGCGTCTCTCTCAGTAAGCGTGGCGCTGCAGGTGACTGCTTGCAATGCGGCCGGAGTGCATGTCCCTAATTTGCCTTGCGTAGGCCACGCTGTGAGAACATGCAGCATAGGGGGCCGGAGGGCAGGCCACAGTGCGAGTGTTGGGTCTCCACTTGTACACATCCACGCGTGGGTCGTGATTTGCGAGGCCTCAAGGAAGCGATGCTGCAGTTGGAGCCAGGAAAATGGGGCGTGCGCAAGCATTCGCGCTCATGGTGTACTTCTTACTTGCAGGCTCAGAAGGTCGGTCAATGGACGCCTCGGGAGGGGGTCGCCGGCCGACGTGTCAACAGGAGCATCAAAGATACCGCGCTCCCTCTCCGGATCACAGACGCGATGCGCGCTTCCCACTTGGAATGCAGGTCAGCGGGGCGCGGCGCGTCGGCAGGCAGGTGCAGCGGGGTTTGTGTGCCTCTCGTCGCCAGTCTGTAACGTTACTGTCTTACCCCTGAAGAGAGGCACGGACACAGTGGGTGTATGTAAGGTGGTTTACTCCGGAGAGGGGGATAGGGTTGCAACATGGACAGTGTCCCCGTACAAGTACCCGCTGTGAGCGTGCTATCCCGTCAGGCACCACGCAAGGTCACGTGGTTGCCTGACGACTAGACTGCGACACCACACATTCATAAAGCCTCGTATCTCCTCTATACGCAGGTATAGAAAATGTATTACACTGTCTGGGCTTTTCGCGGACTACACCAGATACGTTTACCTGATCCATTTTAAATGTACTCGTCCATTGATTTTAAATTCGATGTGACTTGTACTTTACAATACGATCTAACTTCTGAATTACTATTCTCTACCACTAAATGCCAAAATATAATTTCTGCATTTATTTAATAAATCCCAACATCTCAAAATGAACTGTGCCTTCTACGGTAAGATTGGTAAATCCAAAAATACCGAATTAAGGTAGCCACATTTATCAGTGATGTAGAGTAAACCAGTTGGATCATAAAAGTTCCCATATGAAAAAATACATAAACTAACAGATATGTGATACTTTAAAATTAACTCATTTGTTTGGAACTAAACATGTACGATGTTAACAGGAAAACAAAGGAAATGAAAAATATTTTCTTTCACTTTCTTATTGATATGACCTTTTAATCAACAAAAACTGCCCCATACTGTAACACTACCAAATATGTACATATATGAATAACACACCAATAACACAAAATCAACATATACATTTAACAATCTCACCAGGAAATAAAGTTAAATGCCGATCACTTACTTTGAACAACAGTAATCACCAAGGCCTATGTGTCTAAAGAATCTTAAGCACTCTACAATACAAAAGAAGTATTAGAATCCAAAAAGATAGTGATGGCATTTTGAGCAAGCTGTTAATTAGGGGCCACCTTCTTCATGTAGAGAAGGAAGAATTTAGGATTATAAAACAACAACAATGTTTTAAATAAACACGTGGGTGATACTTTCGTTGATCACAAGAACATACTAACACAAAGGAGAGCATCTGAAAAAAGTGAAAATTTGTCCATTTCCATCGACAGATTTATTCTATGAAAACTAAATAGAAAATTAGGTGGGCTAATTCACAGACTCAGAAGTCAGAGCAGTGTTACTGAATAATATTTCAAGATACAGATTGAAGTGAAAAATATCCAACTGTGATTCATCAGCAAAGTGTCCATTCAAATCGCCATGACTGGAGCTACTCCATGATAATGCCTGACACCAGGATTTTAATCCCAACTGGTGAATGGTCCAACTGTGTAGTCAGTCCAATGACAGATCTTGAACAGTAAAGTGTGTGTAATTATGAAACAGACCATTCTATCATAATTCTAAATTAACTCCACATGTGGCGATGTAATAAGAATTCTTGAGTCACTGTCAAGAACATTGGGAACACCAAACTAATGAATCATATACTGTATAACTAGGATTTGATTAATTAGGTTACTCCATATGAAGTCTTAACATAAGATATAACGGGTAGGTTAATAGGTTTTTAACCTGAAAAGGTTCGGAAGAGGAAATCAACTTAGAGACAATAAGTGTATCTTGATGAAGTATGGGTGTTAAGAATAGAATATAAAAAACATGCAATAGCACAGTATTCCCTCCATCACTGAACAATGTGTGTTGATAAACATAGACATGTGATGGCATGATAAATGTTGACTAGGATCCTCACATCCCTCTGTTTTGGAATGTATTGTGTCCATCAGTTGTTCTTTTTGCATTTGTCACCGTGAGTGGGACCGGTATGGACAGGGGTCGGTCCCGTGCTCTCCATGCCACTCGAGTCAAGATAGCCTGGCTGATGAGGGGTGAAACCCCGAAACCGGTCCCAGGATGCTTGTTTCTGGTCCAGGGAGGACCTGGCCTGGCAGTTCAGGCTGGACTGTTCCCATGGGGAGTAGGGTCAAGACTGATTTGCATATGGCTGGTTTTAAACTGGAGTGGCATGTGGAGCAAAAAACGATGGATTTAGGCCCAGATCTCTGTACTGGGTTGAATGCTTGACATTGTTCAGCATTCTGTCCATCAATTGTTCTTTTTGCATTTGTCACCCCGAGTGGGATTGGTATGCCCAGACGTGGGTCCCTTGCTCTCTATGCCACTGGAGTCAAGCTAGCCTGGACAATGAGGGGTGAAACCCAGAAAACGGTCCCATGATGTTTGTTTCTGGTCCAGGGAGGACCTGGCCTGGCAGTTTGGGCTGGCTGTTCCTATGGGAAGCAGGGTCAAGACTGATTTGCATACGGCTGGGTTTACACTGGAATGGCATGGGGAGCAAAAAAACAATGGATTTTGGGCCAGATCTCTGTACTGGGGTGAATTTTGACATTGTTCAGCATTCTGTCCATCAATTGTTTTGTTTGCACTCCTAAAATAGGAACTAGGATTTCTCAACTATGGAAATAAATGATGGGTCTTTGAATACCTTTTTATTTATATGTCTTTTACATACCATATTTCATTACTACCCTGTAGAGCATTTAGTTTTAAATCTGTTTTATTTGTTTGCAAAGGACACACAACGTTAACTTTCACCTACATCCACTGGCCAGCCAAGTGAAACATGGGGGATGGGCTCAGAAAGGGGGAGGCAGGAGGAGTAAGGCGGTTTCAGGTCCAATGATCCTAGGGTGGGGGAAGAAAGAGGGGGTGAGTGAGGGCAAAGTCTGGGGGTGTGTACCGCTCGATGATTTCCTGCTGCAATAGATCATGTAATGTTCCTGTGGTGGTCTCAAAAGGATGCAGTCATCCAGGGTTAGTTCTCACTAGGCTGGTCGGCGTTGCTCTCTGTGCTTATGAGTCAGAGCACTCGTAGATAGGCCGGGCAAGACAGCTTCCAGAAGTCCCATGAGAGGAACTGTATTCATGGACCCCACGTCTTATTAAACTAGCGTAGCTCGTGCTCTAATGACACTTAATTTTTCCATGCCAAGTAGTTCCCAGAGTTTGTGTAGCCAATCGGCATGGGTTAGTGTCGTGTCTGTGCCCCACTTTAACTAAATGAATTGCTTGGCCACACAGAGTGCTAAGATAATTGCTTTACCTGTCACAGAGGGCTGTGGGTAAATCTAAGCATTAGGTAACACTAATAGTACGTAACTAGGGAATTTGGGTATATGTGTCCTGTACATCTTATTAATGTCATTCAACACGTCTTCCCAATATCGTTTTAGTTTGGGGCAGTGCCAAAGAAGATGAGTTAGCATTGCTGAATGGCCACATTTGTGCCAACAACCATCATCGGGTTTCAATCTAGCCAGTCTAGCTGGGGTGTAATACCAGTAGTGTGTTAATTTAAGTGGGGTCTCCTTTCTGAATTTCCTGAGGGTAAAGGAGTGCTTGAAATCCGATTCTCACCTTTTTGTGGGCTGGGGATTTATCAGGGGCTGTGGGTGTGTTCAGGAAGGTGTAAATGTCAGAGAGGAAGCGCTTGTTATTATGGTGGGAGAGGAGGCATTTCTTTGTGTGAGGGGTCTGCAGGTGTGTGGGTGTACCTGGGGGTGTGTGACCCAGTGTCTAATGACAACATAGTGCCAATATTCACTGGCCGACACGTTGTAACAAGACCGGATTTGTGTAAAGTCTATCAGGCCTTGGTGGTCAAAGAAGTCCCCTACTCTTTTGCAATTGACTTCTTGCTATGGGAGGAACGCTGTACCCTGCATGGCAGGGGGAATATTGGGGTTTCCTAGGGTGGGTGTATGTGTGGAGATATGCAGGAACAGGTTCTTGGCTAATTTGACTATCTCCCATGCCCCAGTCGTCGCCCTTACAACTGGCGAAATATAGACCCCAGGCGGGCAATGTTTTTTAAGGAGCATGGGGATTTTCCATATATGGATCCTGGCGATCGCTTAATCAGTGAAGCACCAATGATTTTCTGTAAGTGTCCTGTTCCATTCAACTATGTATCACTGTTGGGCTGCTTGGTAGGAGGGAGTTAAGTGGGGGATGCCAAGGCCTCCCTCCGCTACAGACAGATAGGTCTGTTTCTTAGCCATACGAGCCTTCTTGCCATCCCATATGTAAGTTTCAATCATATGTTGCAGTTTCCCCAACAGGTGCAGAGGCTGCTGCAGTGGGACGGTCTGCATTATGTAGAAGATCCTTGGGAGTTTGGTCATTTTGATTGCAGCTATCCTACACAGGAATTGAGGCCACTCCTCCAGGTTTGTAGATCGGAACAGGCTGATGCTAGCAAGGCAGAGTAATTATGTTCTGCTGTTTTCTCTACTGATGAGTATATCTGAGGCCCAAGTACAGTACCCCTTGAGTGGCCCACAGGAAAGAGAAGAGGTGCTGGTTCTTATTGCTCTGGGGAATAGTATGGTTGAGGGCCTGCGACTTCTGTATATTGACTTTGAAACCAGACACTCTTCCATAGCTTCCAAAGGCTTCAAGTTCCTGCAGGAGCAGTGATAATGAGATGTAAGGCTGGGTAAGGGCAATCATGACATTGTCTGCATAAAGTGAGATTTTATGCTCCTGAAGGCCCATGGTGATGCTCTTGATCTGGGGGTTCATGAGTATTCTTTCAGCTATGGGTTCCATGTAGAGGGCAAATAGTTGTGGGGATGGGGGCATCCCCGCCTCATGCCTCTTGCTATGCAAAATGGCTGTGAAGGCAGCCCGATAGCTCACACCTTAGCTGTGGGCTTGGCGTAACTGCACTATATCCACTTCTGGAATCGGGCACCCAGGCCCGACCTGTCCTTGCTATGGATGAATGCTGTACCCTGCATGGCAGGGGGAAAGTTGGGGTTTCCTATGATGGGTGCGTGTGGAGATATGCAGGAATAGGTCCTTGTCTAATTTGACTCTATCCCATGCCCCAGTCGTCGCCCTTACAGCTGGCGAAATATAGACCCCAGGCGTGCAATGCTTTTTAAGGAGCATGGAGATTTTCCATATATGGATCCTGGCGATTGCTTAATCAGTGAAGCACCAATGCTTTTCTGTAAGTGTCCTGTTACATTCAACTATGTATCACTGTTGGGGTGTTTGCTAGTAGAGAGTTAAGTGGGGGATGCCAAGGTCTCCCTCCACTACAGACAGATAGGTCTGTTTCTTAGCCATACGAGCCTTCTTGCCAACCCATATGTAAATTTCAATCATATGTTGCAGTTTCCCCAACAGGTGCAGAGGCTTCTGCAGTGGGACGGTCTGCATTATGTAGAGGATCTTTGGGAGTTTGGTCATTTTGATTGCAGCTATCCTACCCAGGAAATGGGGCCCCTTCTCCAGGTTTGTAGTTCGGAACAGGCTGATGCTAGCAAGTCAGAGTAATTATGTTCTGCCTTTTTCACTACTGATGAGTATATTTGAGGCCCAAGTACAATTCCCCATGAGTGGCCTACAGGAAAAAGAAGAGGTACTATTTTATTATTTATTTATTTGATTTATTTATAATGTTTTATATAGCGCGAACATGATCCCGAAGGATATCAGAGCGCTCTACAATTTGAGGGAAAGGAAGGTAATAGTAGCAGTACAATCGTCTGAAGGGGTACCAACCTAAACAAATCACATATGCATATCAAACAAAGGTTACAATCGAAAGGGACGATAAAGGGTAAGATAAAAACTGGAACATAGCGAACTGGGAGGGGAGCAAGTGACTAGTAAAGCAGAATAACACCAAACACAGGACTTAGGGTGTAGGTCCAAAGCATTAGAGCAGAGGATCCAAGACCCTTTTAAGGTAGGAACTTGTTCATGAGGAATCTTTTTACTTCCAATTTGAAGGCAACCTTGGAGGAGATTCTGCGTATTTCCGGTGGGAGAGAGTTCCAGATCTTTGGCGCAGAGCCGGAGAATGCTCGGTGACATGTTCTCTTTTGTGAAAGATCTGAGGTTTGAGGAGGAGAGATTTAGCACTCCGAGAAGGTCTACCCCTCCGGATAATTCTAGCTTTTGCGCTAGATAACTGGGGGTTTTGAAATGGAGGGCTTTGTGAGATAGACAGGCAATCTTTAGCTGAATTCTTGCTTCATAGGGCAACCAATTTAGGGATTTTAAGACTGGGGATATGTGCTCGTTTCTTTTGGTCCCCGTGACCAGTCTGGCCGCCGCATTAAGTGAAGCCCTTAGTGGGGCCAAGGTATATTTGGGGAGGCCACAGAGTGTAGCACTGCCATAGTCTAGCCTCGGCAAAACAAGCGCTTGGACCACTTGCTTGAAGTAAGCTTGTGGGAGGAAAGGTTTGAGATTCCTGAGTATCCTCATAAGGTGATTCACTCCCTTACACACATTGCTGATATGAGTTTTCATGTTCAGATGCTTGTCTAGGGTGAGTCCGAGAGATTTAGCTGAGTCAACAATGAGGGGGAGCAGTTGAAGGCAGTGAGGTGGTTCATCCAAAGGTCTATCTTGGGGATGTGAGTCAGGGGAGAAATGAGAAGGAATTCTGTTTTGGAGGTGTTGAGCAAGAGGTGGTTCTCAGTCAACCAGTTTTGAGTATTTATTAGGGTAGAGTTGAGTGCTATAAGGTTATTCGGGGAGGAGATTTTCAGATAGAGTTGCGTATCATCCGCATACATATGGAAGAGAATGTCAGCGGAATTTAGAGCATTAGCTAAAGGTTCCAAGAATAAATTGAAGAGTATGGGGGATAGGGCGGACCCTTGGGGGACCCCCATGGATACTAGTGAAGGCTGGGAGAGAGAGTGGTTCGCCTTAACTCTTTGGGATCTGTGGTGGAGGAAGGATGAGAACCATTGCAGCACCGAACCAGAAAGGCCCATCCTGTGCTTCAAAATGGATAGGAGGTTGTCGTGATTCACAGTGTCAAACGCTGAGGAAAGATCCAGGAGGATAAGGAGGCAGGATTCATTTTGGTCGAGCATTTTCAAAATGTCATCCATAACGTGCGTGAGAGCCGATTCGGTGCTGTGCCCACTCCGGAAGCCAGATTGGTGTTGGTCCAGGAGATGGAAATTCTCGATGTGGGCACAGAGTTGAGATTGGACTCATTTTTCAAGGAGTTTGGCAAGGGTGGGGATGTTAGAGATAGGACGGAAGTTGTTAAGGTCCGTACTATCTGCTGTAGGCTTTTTAGGATAGGTGTTACCTGAGCAGCTTTTAGACAATCCGGGATCGTACCTTGTGAGAGAGACGCATTGACACTCTTTGTCCAGATGGGGGTGATGACCTCCTTCAGATCTTTGAAGATGGACGGTGGTATCGGGTCGCTAAAATGATTAGATGGGTTGATACTCTGAAGAATCTTGTTGGTGTCTCTTTCGCTGAGGGGAGTGAAGGTGCTCCATGAGGCATTGTTCTTTGTGCTCAGGCTGGTCGGTTCGAACTTCTCTGATAAGGTCGAGGGGCGCAGACCCCCAGCTAGCAAAAGCGCCTTCCTGGAGTCAAGATCAAAATTGATGAGTCTGGATTTCTCAGTAAAGAAGGCGGCCAGATCATCGCATGAAGGTGGGTTGACCTCAGAGACAGAGCGGTTTGGTGTTTCCACCGATTGTTGTTTCACCAGCTCAAAAAGTTTCTTGGGGCGATTAGCTGCTTGATTAAGTTGGGATCTGAAGTAGTCGGCCTTAGCGATCTTGATTTGTTTGTTATAGGAGCTCCTTATCGTTCTAAGGATTATTAGTTGGTCCGAGGATGGATTCGATTTCCAGGAACGTTCAACTGCCCTAAGGTGGCGGCGCTCCGTGTTTAAGTTGTCGTTGAACCATGGTTTGGAAATTTTAGTTGAGGCGTTTTTTTGTTGGAGTGGAGCAATGGAATCCATGATGCTAGTAATAGTAGAGTTGTAGAAGTTGGTGAGTGCATGTACCTCGGTCATGTCAGCTTGTGGAGAGAGGGCAGATATACAGTGGGTTGCTAGATCGGCTGTATTGATATTTCTGAGGTCCCTTTTCCAAATCTTCGTTTTCGCTGGTTGAGCCTTCCTCAGAGAGACTTCCAAGTTGATAAAAAAGAAGATGCTGTGATGATCGGACCAATCGCACGGGGAAATGGTGTCCAGTGTGATGGTGTGACCTTTGGAGATGATTAGGTCCAGAATTTCTCCTTTATTATGGGTTGCCTGTTCACAGTGTTGGATCTGTTCATGATCATTTAAGAATGATTTGAGGCATGTAACAGCTTGGTCATTGAGGTTGGACCAGTGCAGGTTGAAATCACCAAGGAAGATTTGGGCCATAGCGGAATCAACATTGCCAGAGATGATTTCCATTAATTGCTCGATGAAGGGGAGGTTGTCCCCTGGTGGGTGGTAAAATGTGTGTAGTTTGCAAACCGGACGGTTGTGACTAAAGATATTGAGACAAAGGTATTTGCATGAGGATGGGGTAGATGACTCTGTGTGGGAGACCGATAGCGAGCTCCGATGTATACAAGCTAGGCCACCACCTGTCTTCAAAGCTCTGTCTAGACGGATTATGTCATGGGTAGGAGGCACTAAGAGGTCTAGGAAGGGAGTGGAAGCGGGATTGAGCCAAGTTTCAGTCAGGATGATGATGTCTATCTCATTGTGTTGGATGAGGTCGAATATGTCAGAGGCGTGTTTGCTAGCTGACCTGCAGTTGAGTAGTACGCATTTAAGTTGGACCGGTGTATGAGGGGGAGGAGACTGTATGATGTTCACTCTCATAAGGTTATCAATATTTAAGCCTCTAGGGTTGTGAGGGGTTCTCTGTACGGGTTGGCGTGAATAGTTTGAATTTGACCCTCCGTAATCTTGGTGGTGTCTAAGGTAAATGAGTAAGAAATGAGTAAGTCATTGATATCGTTGGAGATAGGCCCTCGCTCTTCTGGGGCGGGAGGGGGCGTTAGGTAGGGGTATGGTTTTGGAGAAGGAGCGGGGGGATGCTGACCAAAGCGAGTTCTGTCACTAGCAGGTGCTCTGGGCAACTCTGCACTGGAGAGGAGGGAACTGATCAGGGGAGGTGTTCAATCGAGAAGGCTTTCAGATCATGAAGTTCGACGGTGAGAAGGTGCAACTGGAGAGATAAATCGTCCAGGCGTGCCACCAGGTCTGAATGCTGTGAGAGGGGTAATGTTGAGTAATGAGTTCTGGCCGAGAGGAAGGGTCTTGATGTGTACCAGAGAGGTCTAAGGCGGTATTTTGAGGTTCCAGAGGGAGGAGTTGGTCCGCGCGGACTTGCGGTGTTCCATTATGTAAGGATAGAGGGGTTGGTAAGAGTAGGAGGGTGGAAGGGCCATTGCTCTGTGAGTCAGGGATGGACAAGTAAGGATTGAGTGGGTTTGGAGGAGCACGGTCCGTGCAGGGCAATTGCCAAGACTCCGACCTAGCAGGTGGCGTAAAAGGAGGGATGCGTGACGGGTGAACTTTTGATGAGTGCGATGGTGATATGGTGAGAGGGGGACTCAGCGCCCGAGAGTCAACCTGTATCGGACTGGAGAATGGCGAGAGGAGGGAACCAGTAGGCTCGCCCGGCCTATGAGTCTGAGGTCTAGTGTGTTGGGTCAGTCTGACATGGGGTAGAGAGGTTCCGAGATCATCTAAAGGCGGGGGATGATTCCGGGCGAGTGTGGACCTCCCGGATGTGGAGGGGGAGGACTGGTTAGGTCCAGGGTGGTGATAGGTTGTGGATAGGGGTCATTGGATTTAACCGAGATCGCCTTCCTGAGTGTGGGGAAGATGTTGGCCATCATGGCTAGATTAGCATTAGAGGCTTGGATAAGGATGATACCATTTATGTAGAGGGTAATAGTAGCATTACCGTTGAAGGTGAGCGAGGGCGATGTTGTTAATTTGAGACCATGAGGCGTTTTCCTAGTGCCTGATATACGAAGCATGGAATATATCGCATTCCGCCAGCATGCTCGTTTTCTGGTATATAAGATGAGGTCATTAACTATATCACCCTTGTTTGTACAGAAGTAAATGTCTGAGAATAATGTATCGGGTCTGTCTTTGAGTATGCGATGTTTGTGTTTTTTGGCTGCATTTTTGGAGAGGTTAGGCGGGTAGTTGATAGTGAGGGCATTGTATCCTGAGGGGTCCGGACTGATCATCATTCCGATAGTGTGTCCTAGCGACAAAGGGGCCCCCGCGAATGAGTGCACGGAGGTGAGGGTATTTTTGTTTAACAGGTGGTTCTTGTATAGGCAAATAGTAATTCTGGTGGGTAGGGAGAAAAGGTCGGGAAGGGGTAGTTATGGGGCCAGAAATGTTGGGCTTCGGGGTCGGCTAATTGGTGGAGGGAGACTGTAGGGGGAGCCTCTCTGGGATGTAATCCTCTGCCCCTTTCTATGGAGTGTAGTGCAGTAGTTGGTCCTTCATTTCAGTTTTTGAGATGTGCCTTGTAAGGAAGTCCTATGTCTCTTTCTCTGCATTGGTGTGAGGTTAGTAGTCCTTTCTCAATTTAATTGTTATGGCTGCCATTTTGAGGAAGTTGAACTGAGGATGCTTCCATAGCACACTCCCAAAATGGGGACCCTGCGTTGCCCACCGGGTCAAAAAGGAGACAGAAGCTGAGCAAGTGTAAATGAGCAATGAGTGAACAAATGTCCGCACATATGAGCAAAAAAATGAGGGGGCCACCCAGTCAACCAATGTCTAGCTCCTCAACGGTTCGTGACTCATGGAGCTCAGGTGCTGGACACATACACCATCTCTCAGGAAGGGATTCATAGGAGACAGTAGGAACAAAAACCACTGTAAGATGGCCGCCAAAGGTTATGCTGACTGTACTGTTTAGTCCTCCTTTACTGTCTACCATTCAGAGAGACCTTTGTCTGTTTTACAAATTAGAGGAATGCAGAGTCCTTCTATCAGTACAGTGTAACCCGGAGTTAGCAATTTAGTCCTTCTTTCATGAGAGTGTAGTAATTGAGGCCTTCTTTCATTGCAGTGTAGCCCATAGTTAACAGATAGGTCCTTCTTTAATGACCGAATCGGCAAATTTATTAATTGTTGCTAATTTAGTGTTGAAAGCCAGCCGCCATCTTGTGGTTGGCGTGGGCCGACCGAGAATGAAGTGCTGGCTCACCGGGACATGATCCTTTCCAGCAATGCTATACGAGTGGCGGCAATAAGCTGCCACGTCCCTCCGTCTCAACCGGTGCAGAGGCAGTCAAAGTCAGCCAAAAGGGACAGGGCGCACTGGCGAGGGAGAGGAGCTCCCAGACAGGCAGAGCACACGACCTCGGGCCGCGAGAGATCGGGACGTCCCAGGCAGTAGAGGCGGGCCAGAGGCACACTCGCGCAACGTGTCCAAGGTGGGACACACAACCGAGGCGGATCCCACAGGGGAGTCGCGACACTCCAGCCACAGCGAGAATACCTTGTAATCCGGGCCAAAAAGCGAGGGCTCTCCCGTGCCAATCTGCAGCCTGAGGGCAAATTGACCCCGATGCCAGACGTGACGAGGCGGCCCTTACGAGAGAGCCAGACTTTCCGGAATCAATGCGTGGGAACCAAGCTTCGTCGGTAAGACTTGTAGCACAGGTATCTAGCGGTTCGTCGATGTCGTCGATGTCAGGGTATACGGTAGGATATTTTTACAGAGTAATTATCCCAACCCCGGGAGCCTCTTTGACCAGCTCCAGATCGGCGGCCATCTTCTTATTACTCTGGGGAATAGTAAGGTTGAGGGCCTGCGACTTCTGTATGTTGACTTTGAAACGAGACACTCTCCCAAAGACCTCAGGTTCCTGCAGGAGCAGTGATAATTAAATGTAAGGTTGGGTAAGGGCAATCATGACATTGTCCGCATAAAGTGAGATTTTAGCTCCTGACGGCCATGGTGATGCTTTTGATCTGGGGGTTCATGAGTATTCTTTCTGCTATGGTTTCCATGTAGAGGGCAAATAATTGTGGGGATGGGGGCCATCCCTGCCTCGGGCCTCTTGCTATGTAAAATGGCTGTGAAGTCAGCCCGATAGCTCACACCTTAGCAGTGGGCTTGGCGTAACTGCACTATATCCACTTCCAGAATCAGGAATCCAGGCCTGACCTGTCCAGCACTAGCTGGAGAAAGGGTCAGTGCACATGATCAAATGCTTTCCCCGCAATGAATCGACAGCATGAGTGTGGGTATCTGAGAGAATTCTGCTTTATCTATATATAGGGTGTAGGAGCCATTTTGCAATGCGACTACAGTGCCTTTCCAGTATGAATACAGCTTGGTCCGGATCGAGCAACCCCTGCATGTAGGGGTCAAGTCGGCCCACGAGTATGCTTGTATAGATCTTGGTGTCAACATTTAGCAAGGGGATGGGCCTATATGATAAACATGGTGTGGGATCTTTCCCGGGTTTGGGAATCATTGTGATGGTATCGTCCCTCGTCGTGTTGGTGAGTGCGCCCATTTCGCTAAAGAAATTATACAGGCAGGTAAGGATAGGTGCCAGTTGGGTGGCAACTAGCTTGTAGAAGCCGGGGGTGAATCCATCTTGCCCTGGTGCTTTGCCTGTCTGGAGTCTTGCTATAGCTGCGAAGACTTCATCCTCTCGTATATCCTTTTCTAGCTGGAGGGCGTCTACCCGCCTGTAGGCGCACAGTGATCACCTGGGACATGTAATATGCAGCATCCATATGGCTTAATGTTTCTGCTGAGTATAAGTTGGCGTAGAAGCGTTCACATTCCTGCACTATTGTTATGCCATTGTGTGAGTGCTGCCCCTGTGGTCCCTAGATTTCAACTATGTGCCTATGTGATTCGGGCCCTCAACCAGTGAGTGAGTAGTCACCCAGCTTTATTACTTCCTGTGTAATACTTCTGTTTGGTGCGGAGGAAAGCATATTTCCGCTTTATTCATATCCAACATCTTGAGCTGTTTTCTAGTCAGCGTTAGTTGCCTCCTCACTTTATGGGAGCTTGATTGTTTGTGGGCCTCCTCTAAGTCTTTCATCTGTTTTTCCAGGGTGGTGCTTTTGTCCTTCCTGTCCTTATTGAGTCTTGTGGAAATGGCTATGAAGGTGCCTTGAAGGACAGCCTTTAGAGCAGAGACATAGGGGTGCCTGGTGCATCATTAGTACAGAGGAAAGTGTGGAGTACCTCTTTGACTTCTTTTTGAGTGGAATTGTGCACTAATAGTTTAGGTTTAAGATGCCTAGGGTCATATGTATCAAGCCTTTTTCCCGTTTGCAAACGGGCAGATTCTCAGAATCTGCCCGTGTGCGAATGGGAAAAAGCCTTTTGGGTTGTTTCATCCCAAAGGCCATCGCAAAATAGAGAATCGCAAATTTGCGATTCTCTATTTTGCGAATGCAATTAAGGAATTGCAAATTGCGATTCCTTAAATGCAATTCTGGAAGCACCAGAAATGTGCTATTTGGCCTTAGGAATTGCAAATTACCACCAACTTCAAGTTGGTGGTAATTTGCGATTTTCTTTAAAAAAGCACTTTTTTGATTTTTTAAAAGTGCCATATGTTGCACATACATGCCCTTAGGGCATGTATGTGCGCAAAATGTGCACACATGCATATTTCAGGGTGCAACAGGGTGTCCTTTTGGCACCCTTGCAACCTTGAAATTGCATTCTCAATTTGCGATTCTCTAATTGGTAATCGCAAATTGAGACTGTCTTCCCATTCATTCCTATGGGCCTCCTAGCCCATAGGAATGAATGGGAAGGTATTCCTTATTTGCGAATCTCAATTTGCGATTCGCAAATAAGGAATATGTAGGATTCGCAAAATGTTTAGCAAATCCTACATACATTGCATTTTGCGATTCTCTAATTGCGATTCGCTAAAAATTGCAATTAGAGAATCGCAAAACTCTTTTGATACATATGCAGGCACATGCATCAACCTTTTTGCGAGCGCAAACGGTACGATTCGCAAAAATCGGCCGTTTGCGCCCGCAAAAGGGCCTCTGCGATGCATGAAACTGTAAGGCTCTCGCAATTTAAGAAATCTCAATGTATTGCGATTTCTTAAATTGTGATTGCATTTAAGGAATCGCAAATTGCGATTCCTTAAATGCAATGCATGATGAAATCGCAAATAGCGATTTTGCTAATAGGGAGCGCAAATTACCATCAATTTGAACTTGATGGTAATTTGCAAAAACTTTGAAAAATGCAGTAAAGTGCATTTTTCAAAGTTGTAGGTTACACACACACATGTCCTTGGGGCATGTGTGTGCGCAACATGAGTGCACAGTTCAATTTCAGGGGTGCAACAGGGTGTCCTTTTGACACCCTTGCACCCTTGAAATAGCATGCGCAATTTGCGAGTACCTATTGGTACTCGCAAATTGCGCATGTAATCTCCCATTCATTCCTATGGGCCTGTAGGCCCATAGGAATGAATGGGAAGGCATTCCTAATTGCGACTCGCAATTTGCGAGTCGCAATTAAGGAATGTTTGGGAATCGCTAATTTTATAGCGATTCCTACATGCATAGGCTTTTGCAATTCCTTAATTGCGATTCCTTAATAATCGCAATTAAGGAATCGCAAAAGCCTACATTGATGCATGTGCCCGTCTAAGCATAGCGAGGAGTGCTAGTCTTTTTGCTGGTGCATTGAAATCGTGAACATTCAAACTCAGGATTTTGACCATGTGTTCATAGATAGAGGGGTATTGCTGTTGAATTGGAGGGGAAGTGAGTGGTCGGCGGACCCACACCAATGGTCGGGACAGTCCACCCAGGCCAGTGCAATCTGTCAAGCAGCCTGGTCATCAATGAAGGGTAAGAAGGGTTATGAGAGAAACTGGGGAACTCAACTGCTCCCATCACGAAAGCCAGGAGAACTGTGTGATTAGGGATCATGTAGTTGGTGAGCGAGTATTGATGGACATCGAGCGAAGTGATGTAGCCCGTCATCCCTGTGCTTGTGTAAAGCTGAGCTTATTGACGGATGTGATCAATCCCAGGGCTTCTGATTCAGGGGGTGACATAAGCAGCCAGCCACAAGGTGCAAAATCAGTGCCCCCGGGCCTCTAGGTGAATTCTTGATCTGAAGAAGGTCCCTGGCTTTGGAGCTGCGGAAGCAGGGTCAATCACTCTCTGTGGCTCTTGGCCACCGTGGGTTTCCCTGCTTTCTTCTGAGATGGGTGGCGGACTCTCCCACTGGTACCCAGATGGGCTGGCAAGCCCGGAGTCACTGGGGACCATCTGTAGAGCATTTAGAAATATTTCTGTGTATGTTATAAGCTAGGAATGCATTTTCATACACATCTCCTATTTGTACTCTTTCTTCCCAGTAAGGCAATTTAAAATATTTTTGCCAAGTAAAATAGATTACAGAGCCTAACTTTTTATAGGATCCTTAGGCAATTTATGTGCTAACATAGTGCTTGTTTGTTAGCTACCCTGTTGGTTACAAATGATCTAGGAAATATTTTACCAATGGGACAATCTGGTAATGTGAACATACCCAGAACTGCTTGGATTAAGGGTAGCTCTCTCTATTCCATTAGAGGTGGCACATACCAAGATACACAAGCCAAGTAATGAAAAGTGTGAATGGAAATAGGATGAGACAAAAAGTGCATACAATGCATGCAGCCTGGTAATGGCTCACGTTTCCACTACGTTTTTGTGTTAAGTTTATCTTTCAGAAGCTTAAATAAGAATTACATTTTCATTTCTTTCAGAAAAACTTCTGCCTCTATTAGTTTATGAAAAACTTTAACGACCTCTTTGTAACGTAGATTTACATCTTACCGCTAAAGATCTTTGAGCCTATGCTATCATATTCTGAAACTGTACATTTAGCATTTGCATCTCTTTTTATTCGGTGACTGAAGTCAGGGAGAACAAGGAAAGACAGGCCACTCACCTTCTTTCCATGAACTTTCTTTTATGTTTATTATCTTGAAAGCCACCTAACGTTATTTGTGATTTGCAAAAGCACTGGATGTACACAAGGTACCCAGTGAGATTAGTCCTCCTTGTATAATGCCTTTAACCAAAAGTTTCTTACAAGATTACACTGACTACAATTCTAGTCCCTCTAAATAGTGCAGCGATTTGCCACTGTCCACATCCTCTACTTTCTGCACGAATGCTTCATGCCCTCATGTACAAGAATACTATAATTTAATAAATCTCATTTCCCTTTAAAACAGTTTATTAATAATACTGCTACACATATATCACAAATATATTATACTTGAAAATGAGTCTTCCATCCCTCATTGTGCAACGTACCGCTGTCTTGGCAGTTTTCATGAAATATTATAATAGGCTACAAATAAATACGCCTGAGGTCATTATCGTCTTAAAATGAACAATCATGTGGGTTATATTAAAAATCCCTCTGGAAATGATATAAAAGAATTTGTTTTTACCAAGAATTATCAAAGCAATTTAAGCAATGCTGCAGACCGGTAAAGTGCTTTCTGAAAGCTTTCATTTCCACATTTTAGGATGCCTATAACAAAACCTAAGTTGGGGAAAAATAGGTAAACATCCAATAATTACCTTAGATCAATCAGGGCAGGATTCATCTCTGAAGTACTATTAGGCTCAGAGTCTAAGATGGCCTTACCTTTGACTTCGCCCCTGCTGACTTCGGGTGGAAACCCCCACATAGCATTCTTGTAAATGCCAACTACAACTCTACCCTAAGCCTCACATGTGACTGTGCACTATCACTGTTTTTCAACTAAACAATAGTATTCATTTACAATATTGTCAATATTAAAATGAGATAATATGTAATTTTACATATAGACAAATAAAAAGCAATTAAAACAACACAGTCTTTCACTTTTTTCAAACTAATACTTATCAGAGGCTGTGGCACAATGTACCAGCAGAGCTTCTGGATCAGAGTTAGCTGACTTGGTCAACAATGGGAATTGGAAGCCTGAGGTCTATGGTTTCTAATATACAATTTAACACTTGGACCTGAGTACGATCTCGCTAGGTAGGCCTCCAGACGCGTTCCGGAACGAGCAAATCCAATTCGGAGCCTATGTTTCCGACCGAATCGTCCCCCGTTCAGAAAGACCAAGTACGATGTGAAGATCTCGTCCGCGTCGACGGAATCGTTTCCGAACCCGATCCTGTCAGTCCGACTTGTTCACAGCCGAATTGTGTGGCCGAATTGTGCCGCGCAATGGAGCCGGCTTCCAAACGAGCGAGTACGATGCATGATTCGGACACCCGTATCGACTCGGTCTCAGCGAGACGAAACGGCTGTGGGAATCGGACTTCGGGGCTGTAGCGGGCCCCCCTTCACCCAGGGCCCTCCGAATCTGTCCCGTGGGGGTACCCAGGAGTCCCCCTTTCCATGCATGCACAGTGTGGCGGGCACCTTGGGGTGCTCGCCACAGGGTGTACGCTTTTCCCCACCCCTTTTTGCTATGGGAGTCCTAGCGAACCGAGTCCGTCACCATAGGGGTGCATCGTACTCGCTCGCTCAGACTCGCAGATCACATCTCGCTAGGAAAGCCCTCCGGATCCGAGTTGTACGGAGGACTTTCCTAGCAAAATCGTACTCGGGCCCTAACATGGATCATACAGATTACCAAGGAGATGATGATAATGCTGGAAAACTATAAAGCTAGCTAGTACAAAATGTTTATTCCAAATAATATTGGTTCACATCATGGCAACTGCAGTGCTCTTTGCTGAAAATTTTCACACATTGAGGAGCAAAGGTGCAGTGTAAGTGTGTCTGTTTACAAAACAAATGACTGGGGTCCAAATATGGAACACATATTTTTATTTGACAACTTTAGTGTCTCTAAGACTGATTGCATTGGCAAACGAATTACAAAGAACCTTTGAACGCATCATGAAACTAGTCCCAACTGAACCATTGTTTACCTTACATGTTTGATCCAGATTCCTACTAGGCATAGTTGATTACCCTTGTTCTTTGCTATTGTATTACTGGCTGTCTTTGTCCTTTTAGATGTATTTGTACATAGTGAATTTATAGAGAGTATTTTGAATGTTCAGAGTGTAGACTGCATAGTCTTCCAGACATAATTCAGCTTGAGTGGCAAGGGACTGCCATTGTTTGCTTTAGACATAAATTGAGCCTTTGTGCTGTTGGCTGTGAGGTGATCCGCTGGTGAGTTGCAGAGCTATTGAGAATGGTTTGAGTTGTTTCAGTCACAGTCACAGTCTGTGGCTTGGAATTTGGAGATGATCTGAGGAGTTTGCAATGCACTGTGAATAGCATAAAAGTTCAAGAGTTAATCTTTCTTTTTGTGCTCAAAACCTTTTATTGGATTTTAGAACATTATATCAGACAGTAGTAAAATATAGGTTACAGTCAGTATGATCAGCAGAAGAATCCTTCTCATATAGTTACACTGGAGCAAAATGTCCAAAGTGCTGAGGAGAACGTGGCTGTTCAAAAGTTAGTCGTAAGTACTTGACCAACAGTTTGGTGATAGAGGCAGGCTGAATTGGTGGCCAAGATCAAGGCTTTTTGCTTACTTTGATATACTCACACCATGAGCTGAGTGGAAGATGTATGTTTTCATGGCCAATCCGGAACTTTATGAATTTGTCCTTGTGTTTCAAGTGATGACTGAGTGCACTCGGAGGGTACATCCCCTGTACATGGAGATATTTGCTGCCAGAATTCTTGATAGCAAGCAGGTGGATGACTAGTAGCTTCACAACTGGGACTCTCACTTGCAAACGTTTGCCCCACTTTCTTCTATAAATGACCTGTATGTTGTATTTTTCTGAGATATAACATGCTGTTCGCATCATATGAGGCAGTATTCAGCTGATAGTAACAATTTTTCTCCTAAAACGGCTATTTTTGCTGTGATGTGGTACACACTGAAGAGTGTGATTTTTACTGTTGTCTCAAGAGTCATAATAAAGCCGTTTACCAGAAACAGTAAAGGTTTTCCTAAAGTAAATTGTTCAGCACTTGCATTTTGTATTCCACGAGAAGCCAGGTCAACTCTCTTCTCTGCAATCCAAATCCTACTGTACACTTAACAGGTCATTCCAGACTTGGGCTAACAAGTTAAGGCGTCTAAAAACTGTGCTAATGACTTCTATTTCATTGATATGAAACTGACCTATCTCCAAAGTAGAGCAGAGTGTTTTACTGAGAACAGGGGCATCTGAAACGAGCAGTGCTGTTCATAGAAACATACATTGTGAAGTACTGATCGAGACTAGCTAACAGAAGGAAAAGTGTGAAAGGGAGGGGAGTTTTAGCTGGCACCTTGGACATTCCCATTAACTTGGTTTACAGTGCAAGCATTTAAAATACATACCTACTTACAGTGTTAAGAATGGGGAGATTATTTGATTTGCCCTGAATTACACAACATTTGGACATGCCTTCAGGATGCACAGTCAGCTACCTTGCTCCTTGTTGAATACCAATCAATTTTATTTTTGTTCCATGATGTTTTCCTGTTAACTGTTTTTGTGTGTCTGTGCTATTGTCAAAAGTGTTTGAGCCAGGCAGCCACTGTGAGTTACGTCCTGTGCTGTGTACGTTCACAATCATAACTAGTAAATTTAAGTGTTTTTACAGTTTGAGCCATAACCATGTTGGTTTTAACTGTTTTTTGTGTGTGAATTTCATAGGTTTTGTTACAATGTACTTACTTTTTAATACACAAGGCCTTGCGCCCAACCCACGTGACTGCCCCCCCCAGCTCAAGGGTTGGGTGGGAGCCTGGCCTTCGAGATGGTTGTTTGGTGGGGTGTGTGGAGCGGGGGCTCTGGTCAATACCTGTGCCCTACCTCCTACATCCGAAACAAAACCAGACACCCATTATAGAATTTTGGCTTTGCTAGTGTTTTTTTGTTTGTTTTTGTTTGTTTTACAATACATTAAACTCACAAGTCAGCTTCGATTCAAGAGTCAGGGACAAAGGTGGGGCTGAATCCAGTGCTTCAAATGGCTGCTGGAAATCTTGGGAGTCAACTATGACTCGCCAGTCACACACTGAAAATAGCGCTATTTTCTCAGGAGTGGACTGTATTTCCCATGCGTCTAGGCATCCCTCACCACTGCACTGGGGTTGGTCACCTTTGGGGTTGCACCTAACATTACTGAGGAAATAATTTTTTCACAGTGCAAAACTCTTGAGTCAGTGCTGATTAGCAAGTTTCAAAATGGTCGGAAAACTAAATTTTGAGCCAGAATCCAGTCAATCACATTGCGTAAAAAAATGTAAATTGTGATTGACAATTTCGACTAGCAAATTTTAATGGATATATACAAAAGTGTTCTCCCTTTAAATCCCGCCCAGAACCTTTGTTAAACACAAATAAAACAAAAACTACTGGAAGGCTTTAAACAAAATAATAAAAAATGAAAGCCTTCTGAGTAAAGGTCGGCATTCATGCCACGTTTTGTGTAAATCCGTTCAGGGTTTTAGGTCTATCTTTCAACATAATTTCCTATGAGAGCTAAAATTGGAAATGATATACTTTTTCAATGTCCCCTTTAACTTTTTTTCTCCATGGACTGATCTTCACAAAACTTGCTGTGCCAAAATTTAGCTGATTGAATTGATGGATTGCCATTGTGACATTTCGTGTAAAGCTGTCCTCTGGGTCAATAGTTATAAGCAGATCAAAAAATGCCTTTTCAATTGAAAAGTACGGCTGAACCATAACCACACAGTGGTGACTGCCACTGTGTATTATATATACACACACACATATCTAGATATGTGTGTATATATATATATATATACACATATATATATATACACACACACACACAAAAAGGAATCTCAGACTACATACATGCTATATATGTGTGTGTGTGTGTGTGTGTGTATATATATATTATTTTTTTTTCCACAGAGGAGAAGGAAGCAGGCGAGGATTCTGATATATATATATACACACACACACACACACACACATATATAGCATGTATGTAGTCTGAGATTCCACTGAATAGTCATTGTTTGTTTTCTTAATAAATTTGGAGCAATAAAAAAGATATACTCTAAACTTTACAACAAAAAAAGTTCATCCAATGTGGGTTAGGCATGGCAAGTTTGTGCAGATGTGCAAGCAGGGGCCAAAAACCAATGTAAGGAGGGGTCGGTCAATAAGTGGCATTCACCATTTTCAAACCCATGGGATTCTTTCTTCATTGTCCAAAACAAAAAAAAAACAGCTCAAGCTAATGACACCAAACGTGGGGCCTGATATAGAACTTGGTGCATAGGATACTCTACTGTAAACGTGATGGAGATCCCATCCGTTTTACAAGTGCCACAGAATATAATGCACTAGCAAACAACATCAGACGGGTACGGGGTATCCCTTACACAAAAGTCAAGGCCTGTGGCATGAAAGTGAAACTTTAATCAAGGGAGTTCCTTCTCTTGGTTTGTTGTAAATCCATTCAGTAGTTTTGAGAAATTAGTGTTTAGAAATGTTTCTGGTTGTGCTTGAAAGATTTAATAGATAGATTTACCAGGTTTGGCATACAAAGGATCAAAAAGTATTTGTGAAACTAATTAAAAAAATAAAGGCACATCAATAGCTGAGGGTGCTTTTTCACCCTTCATCCACTGTGGATTTGTGAATTTGGCTGTGGATTTGTGAATTTAATGCTCATTAACTGGCTGCCCATCACACAAAGATTTCTGTTTGGAAAGCCATTACCCCACATGGTGCAGTGAGCAACTCCTTGGG
Organism: Calotriton arnoldi; assembly: GCA_963921515.1. Classification (NCBI taxonomy): domain Eukaryota; kingdom Metazoa; phylum Chordata; class Amphibia; order Caudata; family Salamandridae; genus Calotriton; species Calotriton arnoldi. The sequence continues at coordinate 70,094 of CAWUFW010018375.1, read as the reverse complement.
TAAAATAAAAAAAAAAGTGCAAAGGGCAAGTTAAGACTACCCGACCGCAGGGCACTAATGTAAAATAAATATTTTAAAAATGTTTTTACACTTTTTGCATGGTTAGTGAATTCTGGATCCTCCCAAGGCCTCGAAGTGCCTTCTAGGGTCTCGAGAAATGCAGCTCCAGCATAGAATTTGCAAATCCTGGAAAAAAGAATTTAGCATTCTACAGCTGGTCTTAGACAACTGCCACACATATGGCTGGCCACCAGTGGTAGGTTGAGCATGGGGTCTGGCCTTTTGCCACACCCTGCAGCCAACCACCACAACCAATGGCCTTTGACAGTGTGCACCAGGTGTTGGCAGTCCCTGGCATTTTGAGGCACTGTCCTGCGTCTGTTTGCAGCAGAGGTTGACCAAATGCAGTGGGTTTGGTTCAGTACCAGAACCCGCTGCACACAGCCAAATGCCGGATGTCATGAAGGATTCCACCCACTGCAATTTGTGTACAGGAACTGTTGGCAATGATGCAAAACAACAGATGAAAATAACTAAAAAAAGACAAAAATTAAAGTGAAGTTATCGTTAGCTTTGGTTATAATACCTTACTGCATGTTCTAAAAGAAAAAAAGAAATTCACTTAAGAAATTATAGTTAAAGTGAAGTTATGTTTGCGAATTAAAAACAAAAACATAAAAATCACCAAACTTTAAGAGTATAGTAAGCACCACAATCCATTGCTCACAGAGAAGGATGCAAACCATAAGTATGCAAACCATATCTCGCACATCAAATGTAATCCTTAAGACTGCACAATATTTATACCAGTAAGTAACAGCACCTAAAAGTACAACGTAATTAAATAACAATAAATAATCAAACTAATAAACAATAGTACATCTGCAGTCGTCTATCTAGTACATCTACAGTTGTTTCTTTTATAGCACCAAGGGAAATATGATATGTAATATAATCTGTAAGATTATTTACAACATTTGCATTTACAGCTGTCACATCAAGAAGGACGTCAGAAGCATTGAGTTTGGAGCGCGAATTAAGATTTTCCTTTCTGTTGTTGCGAGTTATGGAATGCGGCTAACCCCCCACCATGCAGAGCATTTGGTTATGCACAGAGGGATTTGGCTGGCTGTGGCTAGTTGGCTGCAGACGTATCATAATAAAGATATTACTTTACATTAAAAAAATAGCTTTAAGTAGAGCGATACATAAGTAAGGTGGTAATACTTTAACAGGTGTTAAAAAAAACTTCGAAATTCACTGAAAAAATCAAAGGTTAAAGCGGAGATATACGTAGGCCTTCCAGCAATAAAAAAGCTACTATTTTAAGTTAAAAAAACACTTTCACTGGTTATACATAACTGACATAAGGATAACTTCCACCACTATGATGTACTGCTTATTACTATGCATTTACATCACTGATGACATCTGAAATCTACAATGATGAAGGTTATACCCCACATAAAAAGTAGTCAGCTTCAGAGTCAGGGCGACTAAGCCAACCTTTGCTTTCATTTCCACTATCATTTCATAGTTTTTTTGTTGTAGGGACGAGTCATTGTTTTACTCATTTTTGCGAATATGTCCACACCACCTTTAGAGGGTGACATTTTTAGATTGTGTTGCTTTTACACATTTAATTCCTGCTGCGTAAGTTTGAAAAAATAAATGAATATATAAAAACATTTAAGGCTTACCAAAATGAGACCTACTGGCTTTGCCAGTGCTTGTTGTAATATGTGTTTTCCTAGTTCGAAGATAACAAACCGGACCTAGGCCTTCAATCCCATTTTATTCTACAATTGTTAAGTGGAGAGCGGTAAGAATGGATAATGTGCCCTTCAGGCTTCTATACCACATTTCTACTATGCAGTAGCCCAAACCGGAAGTGTGCATGAGTGGCACCTCTTGCCACACTTAGGAAGGCCTGCTGCACGGTACATGGACTCAATTATTCGAAAAGTCTTTAAATCTGCATACTCAAAAGGGAGCCTGCATGTGGTAAAATTCACTGAAGGTGATAAACAGATGCAAAAAGGCTGCCTCTGGCATTGGCTTTCTGTAGCAAAGACAGGCATTGCTGCCTACTGCACCATCAGCAAGCATCACATCGTGCAGGAACGCCCAGTTTTACTTCAGATACTCTCTTCCCACATCAAGTCAAGCTTGTTCGATAAGATCTCATGAATATAAGCGGAGCTCCGGAGTGCTGACAGCCAAACACAAGACAGTCCCCTGGAGTATGTACTCGATGTTACTCGAATCTGAACATATCCACTCAATTGCACCATGTCAGGGCAAATTCAGGTACCGCCAAATACCTAAATTATAGGATATCAAACCTGTAAGCCAAGGTTTGGTTATATCAGTGGGTCATGTATATCTGACGTCTAAACTAAAAGCAATTTTCAAGCATGAATACAAAAACTTGGCACGCAACTTTAAGATTAGATTATATAATAACAAGCATTGGCAAAGGCAATAGGTATTGTCTTTTGGACCTACTGGCTCTGCCAGTGATTTGTGCCGATGCTCTGCAGCATGCTGAACAACATTGACAAAAAACGAAGAAAGAAATTGGCTAAATAAAAAACATGTTTTAGTTTTTTTTTCACACAAAATGCAAATAATGTGTTGTAAAATAAAAATGGGCCGGTGGGAAAGGAAAAGCAGCACATGAGGAAGAGAGCAACTCAGGGGCAGGGGAGAAACACGTGCAGGAGAGAACAGCATGGAACCTGGGATAGGGGAGACACACACAAGAGAAAGCATCAGTAGCACATGAGGAAGAGAGAACATGGGGTCAGGGAGACGCACAAGGGAAAGCGCAAGACTGAATGCGATGTGGGATCATTTTGAGGGAGAAGCACATGAGAGAGCGAGCTACACGTGAGGGAGAGAGGAATATATTATGCGGATGGTTACATGGCAGGGGATAGAGCACACAAGGGAGAGAGCTGGAAAACAAATGCACTTTCAAAATGAAAAAGAGTATTTCCCTAAAAGAGAGCAGTGGAAGGATACAAATCAGTTAAGCAAAAGGATGGTAAAGACGATCTCCTCCAGGGGAGGGACTAACACAAGAAGAGGAAGGTAAATCATCGAATAAGAAACAAGGAAATGAGTGTGACAATAAAGCTAACCAATAGTAAGCAATGGGTGGGCTCTAAGCTCACTGTAATATCCTGTTAAGCCCACAATGGGTCTTTCGCAACCAGACAGCTTGCGTTGTCTGGTATGCGAGACCTAAAATGTATACTGAACTAGCAAAGGAATGACAGACTTTGGAAAGTTTGGTAATTCTCTTTGAGTAATGACCATTAAACCATATATGACTGTCAGAACAAAAGATTAAGTTGGCACCAAAGCAGCAGTCAGTTAAACTTATTCTTTAATGGTCCCTCTAAAGGTTAAAATCTTTACACTGCGTTAATCAGAATAGTGTTTTCAAGGTGGAAGCTCTACTCTTGGGTCAAACCAAACCCCGTATCATTGGGATGACCCATTAGATCCACGACAGGTTTTCAAGATCATCATATAGCACAAATTTACATACAATGATGCGAGATGGAAATCATTTGGGTTGCGGGTTGGTAGCATGAAATATGACATTGATTTGTTCTTCGTGTACCACATTGGGCAGTCAGATTTATAGACTGATTCAGAAGAGTTAAACCATATGTTAGTTAATGTACTTTCGTGGGTGTGACTATAATTTGCTTCCTGCTTACCTGGGCTCAGGCAGGACGATTTTCTTGCTGGCTCGTGCCGCTGGGGTGGATTTACTTTTCTCCATTGCCATGAGGTAGCTGACATCAGCCAGCACTGACTCCAGGTCCGCCATGTTTGATATTCAAGCAGCAGTAGCGCCAAGAAACTCTTCCAAAGCACAGGCAGAATTTATTCTCCCAGAAAGGTGCCCTCCAGTCACATCACTAGAACGAATAAAAGCAGCAACTCACCCACCACCACATAAAATGTACCTGTGTGTCCGTACTAAAATGATACGAGACCACAGCCGGTGATAAACTGAAGGTCGGATGAGATGCTACAGTGACTCCTTGCTCCCTTGTCCTGTTGGTTGCCTGCAACTGTTGTGTATATTATGCTGTACTAGTTATATCTCCTTGTGTTATTGCTAGTTTAGCAGCACTGCGAGGGGCAGGAATCCATGCAGTGTGTTGTAATGAATGCCTGAGGGTTTTCATTTGTCATGTCCTTGAGCTCAGGCTGCACATACCATACTAATTTACAGGAAAATCATAAATATTTACTTGTTTTTTGCTTAGCAGAGGAGGCTGCACCTGAGGCAGGCTCACGACCGAGGAACCCAGGCGCTGCACACAGTGTGAAGTAAGAGGTGGGAAACTGGCTTCGGAAATAAAACCATGTTCACCGCAAAAGTAGGCGCAATATGTGTTATGGACAGGAAAGAGGAAAGGCCAGGTCTAATGTGTGCTGCACAGGTCCATTAATATTCATCGGATGATTGCTGCAAGAAGCCCTTTTTTCCAGGGGATGCAAGGAGGTTTAATTCTGATGCTTGCTATTGGATGTCGCTGGGAAAAGGTTGTGACCTGTTCATGTGAAAACACGCTGACGTTTTTCTCCTATAAATTGGGGAAGGTATATTCAACTGTTTACATCGTGTTCTTGCTTCCCACGGACTCTGCTGTTGAATCGTGACGCCACTCCCCAAAGGACTGCGGATTTCATCGCAACAGCTGAGAATGAAATACCACAAAACGCACAGACCTAAACACAGAAGGGGATTCCGGCGTCTGTGATATTTTTGGTTTGAATTGAAAATCCAGAGGGCCGAGTGGCGAGGGGGAGGAAGGCATTGGTGACGAGGCGGGCAGGATGTGCTGCGCGCGAGGGACAGCCTCGATTTCCACGGAGAAGAAATTGAAGACCCTCTTATCTCCGCAGCGCTGCGATGGCTGTGCGCGTGCAGGCTGAGACTGACGGGACTCCGTAGGTCACTACCAATAGAAGGGAAAATCCCACACAAGCAAAAAACACAAAATATAGAGGAAAGCTGGTGTAAAAAAAAAAAAAAAAAGATATCTCCTGCCCCAGAAAAGGTAGCTCCTTCGTTTTAATCAGAAGCTGACAATTATAATTCCAACAAAAAAATGTTTTATTGCCAAGAAAGAAAATTCAGTCGTAGCCCAGAAAAAAGAACATCCCAGCAAGCTGACTGAAACACGTGCCTAGAAAATGTAGACAGGCACAGGAGATCCGTTTTTCTTCTTTCATTTCCACCACTCGGTAGTCCGGGTCTATTTCTTTCTCCAAGGAACCGATTGCTTTTTCTCATGTCCGACGAGCCCAGGAGAGCTGCTTGCGTTGGGGCATTTTGTTGCTTTTCCTTTTGTGTGCTGCTGCTATGTGCTCTGTTTTTTTTTCTTCTTCAGCTGACAGCCTGCTGCTTCTGTGCTGGGCTGGATTCCCATCAGCAGAAAAGCTGTGAGGCGAGTCGCTATACTTCCTCTCTCGAGCGATAACCGAGCAATCACTGCAAAAACCTGGCCATGGAGTTTGCTAGACTTTTGACTTGGACTGCTGCAGAAATGAATGCAAGTCAGCGGATTCATGCCTGTTCTGTTTCTGACAAAGAATGCTTTTATAATTATTTTTAGAATGGGTGAGTAAAAGTACATCCAAATGTAGAATTCTTTAGCTGCAGATTTCAATAGTCTGTTTTTCCATAAACCTGCACTTCACCAGCCCTTGAATGACCCTTTAATCCCTTCTCCATATAAAACAGCAGTATAGTAACAACAACAAATGATTTACTACTGGTGGAACTAGAAGTTCTAACTCCAAATTATAGGAACCTAGGGCGGGGGGCATGGACGTCATTTGGGGTAGTCAGGGGTAGTATCTTTGACCCATTTGCCTCCTCTGAGGACAAGGGTCGCAAAGGAAGTGCCAGGAGTAGCCAGGAGCAAGCTAGAGATCACAGCTGCAACCCCTGACTACCCACAATTGACGTCCATGGGGGGATTCACAAAACTAATATACACATGTACATTTACTCTTACACCTAAGTGTTACTCTGCATTTGTTTTTACTCTTTACCATATCCAACTAAAGAATTACACCTAGGTGTAAACTGGCATTACCTCCTCGCCTCAATCTGTAATTAATTATGGTGAAAACATACTCAGAGTAACGCAAATAGCGGTAAGTAATTGAAGCATGTATCCACCCCATCAAATGAGGGAGTAGAGCCTTCTACAACCAGGGCCAGGCTGGCCGCAGTGGGCATTGGGCGTTTTCCCAGGAGGGTAGGGGCTGGATTTGCAGTGTAGGGGTCCGGTTTTGTTACTGGGGGCCAGTTTTGCAGCGGTACTGCAATATCAGCCTCCAATAACAAAAGAAGGAGTGCTTCACACTTGCACCCCCAAACCTCCAAAGGGGGCTGCTTTGACAAAATTGCCAGGGCTGCTTTGGGTTCCAAGTTCGGCCCTGCCTACAACCGAATTCATGAGTCCAAAGCTACTACTATTAACTTTTCACCTGTTAGTTGAGATCTTCGCCCTTGTGGAGATTTCCCTATGGGAAAGTAACCAGAAAATGATTAAAGTTTATTAAACTCTAATAAAAACAATAACATGTATAATATAAATGTAAATTACTTTAAAATAATAATTATTAAATTGGAAACAATAAAATAAAAAATTACAGCACATTAAATTAAATATGTATTAAATAATAAAATTAATTAAAATGCATTCATTTAATGTATAGATATTTTTAAATGCTAATTAAAAAAATACAATACCATTTTTAAAAAAAATGTATCAACATGTATTAATAATTATGTATTTAACTAATTTAAAACATTTTTTAAAAGAAGTGGATGTGTTTGCATCTTCAGCCATAATTAACTTTGGAACGTTGCAAATGGAGTATCAGTCTCATCATTACAGACAGAGAGGATTGCGAATGCTGTACGTGCAGGCGGGTGTGGCTATTTCGTGCACCACCAACATTCAGGACCCTGCTGGCATTCGCAGTTTCATTCAAGTGGATATATATATATATATATATATATATATATATATATATATATATATCCACTTGAATGAAACTGCGAATGCGAGCATGCTCCTGAATGTTGGTATACATAGTGAAAAAAACAAAGGTTAAAAGGACAGTATAGTTAGGTGAAAATGTTAGATAAAACATACTGTTTTAAAATAAGAAAAAACCTGAAATTCACGAGTTATAGTTATCACAAGTAACTGTAACTAGTGCAATAAAGAAACTATAACTCGCACCCTCGCCATGCACAGTTTTGTCACGAATTATGCCATTTCAAATGTTGCTGTGATGTTATCAATGATGTCATAGAACATGTCATGAGTGATATAATATGGTGTGTGATTAGCAATATATGGTGAGGGTATGATTTATAGTTACTTTACTGCACGAGTTATAGTTACTTGAGATATCTATAACTGGTCAATTTCAGTGTTTTTTTTTAGTTTAAAATGGCAAGTTTTTACTGACCATTTTCACCGAATTATAACGCCCATTTAACCTTTGTTTTTTCAGTGAATATCTAGGGTTTTAATTTAACATAAAGTAATATTTTATTACCATATGTAAAGTTAACCCGATACCATGCATGACCTTTGGACACAGAGCCTGGCGTGGCTAACCCCGAATGGCAGCCAACTCCCTAGCCGCCATGCTTGGCCTTCGACTGTGCATGGCATGTACTTTATTTAAAAAAAAAAAAATTCAGTCAGGACACTGGGAGAGAGTACCCATGTCCTGAAATAGCAGCCACATTTATCTTCATTTTGTATCTAGTCAATTCGAGCAAGAGCTCCCACAGTACTCGCAGGAGTGAGATGGCAATGGGGGGAAAATCCTATTGCCCAGTCAGAAAGCTGCATTTTTTAATTTGTGTGACCACAGAACTCTTGTGAGACTCTCACAAACCCAACCATCCTGATATTCAAATATTTTAAAGCCTTAATTTCTCAAAAACGAACAAACAGATTTACACACCTTCTGGACCACGATCTAGATTCCTGTCAATTGATTGTAATTCCGTTCTGCTGTTTTCGTGCTGTTATGTTCCAAAAAGTCTATGGAAAATGCATGAGGACTGTGCGGTTTTAGACCCACATTTTTCTCAGCCCCTTCAATGGATCATCAAGAAACTTTCCATGGATAAACAAAGCATAAAAGAGTGCTTTTTTAGAAAGTTTTGTGGACATAGAAGAAGGCGTAAAGCCGAAACGCGTCTGTCAGTGCAGGAGGCCTGCACATTAAAAGCATTTTGATGAGAATTTCCGTGTGTGCTCTCGTTTTTGGCGTCTGGAAGTAATCGCCTTTGTGGTCTTAGATATAGCGGTTCACCACCGCTGGAGTCAAGCACCCGGGACGCGTGGTGCGGCGGCGATGACTCTTTGTGCTGGAATATATATATATATATATATATATATATATATATATATATATATATATACATATATATATATATATATTGGTGAGAGGAGCTGACAGCACAATGGCTGACGTTGTCAGGGCATCATCGTGTGCACGGGCTGGTCACTGTACCAATCTCGCGAATTTGACTGTCTTGTATCCTGGGCAGGATCGGCGCATGTGGCTGAATGGCAGGAGCCTTGGAGTAAATACAACTGAGGAGAGTACTTACTTGTGGAGCTTTCCCTGTCCTCCTTTTGTGTTTGTACCAGCGATCCAATGGGACTCTTTTTCCAAGTATTTAAACAAGCCCCGCGAAAAAACTCAGTATTAGACTCACAAGCACATGACTGGCATTGAAGAAGGCATCCGCCGAAATGCGTCTGCCAGGTGCTGATGTTGAGAAAACGCGTTGTTTTTATGTGCTAAGTGGTGGCATTAAAACCTTTCTGCAAAGCGACTCAAGCTGTGTCAGACCCGTTTTTACGTAGGAAACGGGATTGGTGTTATATATATATATATATATATATATATATATATATATATATCAGCTGCAACTCCGTCAATCCCCATGGAATCTACACCATAAACGGAGCACGGACCACAGATTGGTGCAAGATTATTTATTTTTGCTCTGCGACCTCTACAGCCATGACGCGTTTCAGCCCGTCAAGGGCCTTGATCACATGACGATATATATATATATATATCTTCCAGTGGTGGACGCCACTGTGTATTTATAGTTAGGTTTGCATTTCCATAGGAAATGTATTTTTAGTTTGCTAATAACTTTAAAACCGTTTGATGAATCTCCACAGAATGTTCCCAAAAAGTGTTCTTTTTTTGCTTAGTTTGTGCATGGAAAGTTTCTGGGTGATCCATCAATCGGGGGCCGAGGAAAAAAAGGGGGGTCCCAAAATGCAAAATCCCCATTTATTTTCCATAGGTGTAAGACCTGGCTTTTACAGTGGGTTTATCCCCAGATTTTTTGCTTTGTTGCCTTCTGTTTCTGACCTGTTTCTGTTGGTTTTATGACTCTGGGCACTTTACCACTGCTGATCAGTGCTAAAGTGCATATGCTATCCCTGTAAATTGTATGTATGGATTGGTGTTTCCATAATTGGCTGATTTGGGGGTGAGTGTTTGATTTGCTCAGGCGCTCCGTCCATCATCCCCTTTGGTATCGCTTTGTTCGCCCTAAGTTGGCAGGGTATGCCCAGACGTGGGTCCCTTGCTCACTTTGCCACTGGATTCAAGCTAGCCTGGCTGATGACGGCTGAATGGCCAGAAACCGGTCCCAGGATGCTTGTTTCCGGTCCAGGGAAGACATGGCTTGGCAGTTCGGGCTGGACTGTTCCCATGAGGCACAGGGTCAGACTGATTTGCATATGGCCATGTCTGAACTGGGGTGGTGGAGTGAGCTAAAGAATGATGATGGATTAAACCCAGATCAGTTGACTGGGGGTGAGTGTTTGATTTGCTCAGGCGCTCCGTCCATCATCCCCTTTGGTATCGCTTTGTTCGCCCTAAGTTGGCAGGGTATGCCCAGACGTGGGTCCCTTGCTCACTTTGCCACTGGATTCAAGCTAGCCTGGCTGATGACGGCTGAATGGCCAGAAACCGGTCCCAGGATGCTTGTTTCCGGTCCAGAGAAGACATGGCTTGGCAGTTCGGGCTGGACTGTTCCCATGAGGCACAGGGTCAGACTGATTTGCATATGGCCATGTCTGAACTGGGATGGTGGAGTGAGCTAAAGAATGATGATGGATTAAACCCAGATCAGTTGACTGGGGGTGAGTGTTTGATTTGCTCAGGCGCTCCGTCCATCATCCCCTTTGGTATCGCTTTGTTCGCCCTAAGTTGGCAGGGTATGCCCAGACGTGGGTCCCTTGCTCACTTTGCCACTGGATTCAAGCTGGCCTGGCTGATGACGGCTGAATGGCCAGAAACCAGTCCCAGGATGCTTGTTTCCGGTCCAGGGAAGACATGGCTTGGCAGTTCGGGCTGGACTGTTCCCATGAGGCACAGGGTCAGACTGATTTGCATATGGCCATGTCTGAACTGGGGTGGTGGAGTGAGCTAAAGAATGATGATGGATTAAACCCAGATCAGTTGACTGGGGGTGAGTGTTTGATTTGCTCAGGCGCTCCGTCCATCATCCCCTTTGGTATCGATTTGATTTACTAGTCAGTCCCTAGTACAGTGCACTGTGTGTGCCCGGGGTCTGTAAATCAAATGCTGCTAGTGGGCCTGCAACACTGATTGTGTCACCCACATACGCAGCCTGTAAATGTAACTTAGGCCTGCCATTGCAGAGCCTGTGTGCAGTCTAGGACTGCTATGTCGACTTGGCAAGTGCACTCACTTGCCAGGCCTTAACCTTCCCTTTTCTTACATGTTAGTCACCCCTAAAATAGGCCCTAGGTACCCCTGTGGACAGGGTGCAGTGTATGTGAAAGGTAGGACATGCACTGATGTGTGTGGCATGTCCTGATAGTGAAATACTGCCAATTTCGTTTTTCACTATTGTAAGGCTATCTGTTCCCATAGGATAGAATGGGGAGTTTGCTTATAACATCTTGTTAGAAATGGGATTTCTGGTTGGCTAGGGCTTGCGCCTAAGCCAGGCAGAAACCACCACTCTAGTCAGGGCAAGGGAGTTACACGCTGAAGATAACCCCTGCTCACCCCCTTGGTAGCTTGGCACGAGCAGTCAGGCTTATCCCAGAGGCAATGTGTAAAGCGTTTGCGCAACACACACACACAGCAGCAGCACACTAGGCACACTACAAAAGAAACTCCACACAAGGTTATATAAAAAATAGCCTTTGTATTATCCAAAACACATTAGAATCATAATCACGCATATACTCTGTGCCAACTGGCACCAGGTCATAATTTACAGGGGATTATATACACAGGACAGGGCCAATCGGGCCACTGTCAGAACCATCACAAAGCACAAGTAGCAAATATAAAACACCACCAGTAACTACTGGTAATATACTGTACTTAGCATCATCACCTGCAACAAAAACACATTATGTCTGCATCACATTAGGCATAAGACACATTATGCATAATCATCATAAGCATAAACACATTATGCAACCTCTGTAGGCATAAACACATTATGCATAAAACACATCCTGCATAAATCTCATAAGCATAAAACATTATGCAACCTCTGTAGGCATCACATTAGGGCCTTGAGCCCTGCCAACACTGACCCCTGGCCAACTGGCCTTTCACTGGGGCTCAAATGCCCTTGGTCCAGAATGTCAGGGCGTAACTGGGGCCCTCCACTGGCCCCTTGGCTGCCAATGCAGCGAAAACCACGTGCATAGCGCACTGGGGCCGGGGGTGCCACTCACCCCTTCTTGTCACCTAAACAGAAATGACCCCACGTGGCAGCTGCCCGCGCTCTCGCGGCGCAGCCGAGAAAGACAACCAAGCACGGGCACTGACAGTGCCTTTTAAAGCCCCCTTCTCCGGAGCTAAGGAATCAAAATTGCCCTCCAACGTTGCAGCTGCCCGCTCTCTCTCACGGTGCAGCTGGAGAATTAGGCTTGGCACCACTGTGCCTATTGAGTCCCACTCCGGGACTCTAACAAGACTTGCCCAAGAGGAAAATCGGCAAAGGCACCACGGTGCCTCAGGGAGTGCCAACTCTGCTCCGCTCTGCCCCCACTCACCGGGACAGATCGCAGCTGGCTCCAGGCACCGACAATGTGCCTCAGGAGGTCCCGCTTCACTGGACCCTCCTTTACCCCTCTCGGTCTCCTTCGACCACGGGGACCGATCGGCCGCGTCTCGCGGTCACGGAGGCGGAGTAGGCTCCCGCCCTCCTTTCGGTACCACTCTTCTGGCCGCAGCTCCGCCCCCAACCAGGCCCGGGCGCCTGACTTCCAGGTCGGGCTCTGAGCGGGGGCTTCTCCTCTCCTTCGCCAAGTGCGGGGTGGGCTCCCGCCGTTAAAATAAGCACAAATGCTCTTCAATATTAGCAAATGCGGCAGAATATAAACAAATGCAGGGTAGGCTCCTGCTCCCCCACCAGCAGCACGGAGGAATCCTTACGCCGGGAGTCCTTCTCAGGCACTTCACAGCCCAGTGCTGCACGGCCCCACGCCCCTCATTTCCTGGAATCGGGACACAGTGCTTCAGAAGGCGCTAGGAGCCACAGTTCCAAAGAGCAAAGTTTCAGGGGCACAAGGCTGGGCCCAGGCAGGCCAGCTCACAGGGCCCTCCAGCAGGGAGGCAGTCCCTCGTGGCGGTACATCCTGGAGCCCAACAGCAAGTCCCCAAAAGCACAAGGAAGCACAAAAAACATGGGGTCACAGCCCCAATATTTATACCACATTTCTCTTTTGTTCTGCCCTGGCACAGGGCTGGGGGAACCAGTCCCAACTGGTTCTGGGGGGTATTGGAGCACTCTGTTTACAGGGCTCCTCTTCCCCTTTGTCAGGTGGGGGCTCGGTCATCAGACACACCACAGGGGGGCGGAGCCAGCATTCACCTAGGCAGGCACAGACCTATTCAGGGTCAGGGGACTACTCCTCCCACTACTCTAAATGCAGATCCCCTATTCAGCCTAGCGCTGACTCACCCTGCCCTCCCTGGAGCCACACACACCTCACCAGCCCCTGTCACTCCAGAGCCAGACATGCAATACACATCAGGCAGGCAGACACATAGCACACAGAAATGCAACTTCTAAAAGTGGAATTTCTAAAATAGTGATAATAAATCTGCGCACACCATTGCACAGCATTTATTATTACTATTCCAAACATACCAAACTTGACCACGCTGCTCCTTTCATATCAGGAATTACCACTGAAACACTTATCAGGGAATCCCCAATGCATTCCTATGAGAGGGCAGCCTCACAGCAGTGAGAAACCAAAATGGCTGTTTGTCACTACCAGGACATGTCACGCACTTAAGGTACTTGTCCTACCTTTTACCTATAATGCACCCTGCCCATAGGGCTAGCTAGGGCCTACCTTAGGGGTGACTGACATGCAGTAAAGAGGGGTCACAGACGTGGCACACACTTTAGGTGTCACGTCACAGCGGCAGTCACACTGCGCGCACAGGCCCTGCAATGGCAGATTCCTGAGACAGGTTTGAAAGGCTACTTTGGTGGCTGGGGCAATCAGCGCTGCAAGCCCACCAGTAACATTTAATTTACCGGCCCCGGGTATCTGAGATACCACTTTACAAGGGACTGACAGGTAAGTTAAATATGCCAAACAGGTGTAGACCAATCTTACCATGTTTACCACAGAGAGCACACGCACTTTACACTGGACATCAGTGCTAAAGTGCCCAGAGTCCTAAAACCACCAACACCATGTCAGAAAAATGGCTAGGAGAAAGGCAAAAAGTTCAGGGATGACCCTGCAAAAAGGGCCAAGTCCAACACATCCCCCTTCCAGCCAAAACGCAGGGCAGACCAATCACTACCTTGATGGACTTCCCTGCTTTGGGCGATAGAACAAGGACGCGGGCCCGCAACTACAGGGGCACACTCCAGTTCTACGCCATTCTGAACCCATGTGGTTCCCTCTGTCAAAGCTCCCACGACCAACTAAGCTACCCCACTGACACTCCCTAGTTGTCCGCGGCCTGGACCAGGCCCTAGGCCATCCAGATGTCTCTGGTCCTTGTCATTCCACAGAGTGGGGGGCGGCAACTCCTGGCACATAGTAACCATTCTCCACTCTTCCTCTCATCAGTGCAGTTCTAAATTGCCACTGATCCTCCAACCAAGGGTCTGCACCCTCAGGCTGACCAGTGGTCTCGGGCGAGGCTCTCCTCCCCTTACCTCTCCTTCTGGGGTTCCACACTCTCCTCCTTGGAGAGGCACCCTCAGAACAGAACTCTCCCACCATTTCAGGACCTCTCTCCAGCAACTGGTCTCCCAACCGAGGGTCTAAACCCTCAGGTTGCACCGGGGTCAGAGGCGAGGAATCCCTCCCTTTGCACCCCCTTCCAGAGTTCTGCAACCTCCCACCTGGAGTGGTACCCCTAGAAGACAAAACGGTAGGGACACTGATTACAGATGTCCTTCCCTCCAGGTCAGGCAGAACCTGAACCTGGCCTCCCAACCCAGGGACTAAACCCTGCGGTTGAACACTTGCCTGGCACACCAGGACTTCCGGGGCGCACACAGCTTCCCCCTGAGGGTAACACATACCTCATGTGTTGCGTGACAGTCTGCCTGGTGCTGATCTCCTGACCCCTGTCCATCTGACAGTGCGTGAAGACCCCCCACGACAGAAGTGGTGTCACCATGGTCACTCCTAGAAGACCTTCTAGACCTTCCCTTCTGGCTGGCCCCTGACCCACTGGTTCTTCCACTGGGGACTCACTCCCCCTCTCACCCCTCCATCTGGACTTCTGCACCCTCCACTTAGGAGCGGCACCGCCAGACACCAGAACCACTGGAGCTCCGTTTACAGACGCTTCAGGTTCTCCTGACACTAGGAGATCCCCCTCAAATGGTCTACTAGTACAGCCTAGGCTCCCCACCTGGTGTTCCCTTAGGGAACCCTCTAGGCCCTGAGACTGGGTTTCGGGCACCTTGGGACACAGCCCACACTCACTCCTTCTCCACTGAGACAGGACGTGAGCCCCTACACCCCTCCCACTACACCGGGACCTAGCTGGGCTACTCTCAACCTCTCCCACCACTCTGGGCTGGAAGATACCTGAGCCACTCCTTTTAGGGTCACTCCCCAATGCCTCTTCAGACCCTCTGGCACTCACCCAGAGGTCTGCCTCCTGTGCGAGCTCCCTGGGATCAGAGAACTCACACTCCAACAGGTGTTGGCGTAACCCCGGAAAACAATTACTGAACATGTGCTCTCTGACAAACAGATTGAACAGCCCTTCAAAATCATTTGCCATGCTACCCATCACCCAACCTTCCAGTGCATCACAACATTCATCCACAAACTCCCCCAAGACTGGTGAGACAGTTTCCTACTGCCCCTGAACCTCAACCTATACCCTTCAGGTGTCACACCCTCTTCCTGGGAGCTAGGCACCACGCTCTGGGATCTGGGAGTGGAACTTCCTGCACTGGACTCACTTCTGCTGCCACCACTGGACCCCACCCTCACTGGTGAATCCAGACCACTAAAACTACACTCAGGGGACATATCCTCACGAGTTAGCTTTTCTCTGGCGAAGGCCCTCTCTGCCTCCACCATCCTCTCCTGCGCTAAGACCCTCTCAGTCTCTAGCTTTTTCTCTTCAAGGCCCAACGCCTTGAGACTCAACTCCTGGGCCAACAAGGCCTTTTTCTCCTCCACACCCAGCTGCACTATCTCCTTGGCATGCTCTAACTTGAGCTTCTCCAAAGCCAGCTGATGCTCCCTTTCTTCCCTCCTATCCATCCACTCCTCTGGGGACAGGGAAAGGGATGGGGCTCTGCCCCCGGCACTGGACCCAGCAAGGGACTCCCTATTTATGGGGTCCTCACTACCTACTGGCGGACCTGCCCTGTCATTTTCTTCCTCTTCTTCAGACTCTCCAGGCCCTATTACAAAACCACCACTTAGGTATGCAGAGGGATAATAAGACAGGTCCCCGTGGCGTTCTAAGGGTTCTTCCCTAAGGAGTGCCTCATAAAGGAACAGCTTTCTGAGGATGTTACCCACTATTGGTATCCCCCTCTTTCTGCAGAATTCCTCTAACTCATCCCGAGTGTACTTCAAAAGGTCATCCTCGTTATAGATTAATCCCATCTTGGCAGAATTCACAACCCACAGTACAACACAAGAGACCTAGGTGTCTGAGCTGAAGCAAGAGTACACAATTCAAAAATGACACTTTCAGGAGAAATAAAAGTCAAGAAAAATAATCCCCAAACCTGTGATGATCTAAATGCAGAGTTTGTAGTGCAACCAGTTGTCGCTGTGGTACTGCGCAAACGCAAGTCCCATCCTCACCGCTGACAACCAATGTTAGAAATGGGATTTCTGGTTGGCTAGGGCTTGCACCTAAGCCAGGCAGAAACCACTACTCTAGTCAGGGCAAGGGAGTTACACGCTGAAGATAACCCCTGCTCACCCCCTTGGTAGCTTGGCACGAGCAGTCAGGCTTATCCCAGAGGCAATGTGTAAAGCGTTTGCGCAACACACACACACAGCACCAAAACACTAGGCACACTACAAAAGAAACTTCACACAAGGTTATATAAAAAATAGCCTTTGTATTATCCAAAACACATTAGAATCATAATCACACATATACACTGGGCCAACTGGCACCAGGTCATAATTTACAGGGGATTATATACATAGGACAGGGCCAATCGGGCCACTGTCAGAACCATCACAAAGCACAAGTAGCAAATATAAAAACACCACCAGTAACTACTGGTAATATACTGTACTTAGCATCATCACCTGCAACAAAAACACATTATGTCTGCATCACATTAGGCATAAGACACATTATGCATAATCATCATAAGCATAAAGACATTATGCAACCTCTGTAGGCATAAACACATTATGCATAAAACACATCCTGCATAAATCTCATAAGCATAAAGACATTATGCAACCTCTGTAGGCATCACATTAGGACCTTGCGCCCTGCCAACACTGACCCCTGGCCAACTGGCCTTTCACTGGGGCTCAAATGCCCTTGGTCCAGAATGTCAGAGCGTAACTGGGGCCCTCCACTGGCCCCTTGGCTGCCAATGCAGCGAAAACCATGTGCATAGCGCACTGGGGCCGGGGTTGCTACTCACCCATTCTTGTCACCTAAACAGAAATGACCCCACGTGGCAGCTGCCCGTGCTCTCGCGGTGCAGCTGAGAAAGACAACCAAGCACGGGCACTGACAGTGCCTTTTAAAGCCCCCTTCTCCGGAGCTAAGGAACCAAAATTGCCCTCAAACGTTGCAGCTGCCCGCTCTCTCTCGCGGTGCAGCTGGAGAATTAGGCTTGGCACCACTGTGCCTATTGAGCCCCACTCCACGACTCTAACAAGACTTGCCCAAGAGGAAAATCGGCACAGGCACCACGGTGTCTCAGGGAGCGCCAACTCTGCTCCACTCTGCCCCCACTCACCGGGACAGATCGCGGCTGGCTCCAGGCACCGACAATGTGCCTCGGGAGGTCCCGCTTCACTGGACCCTCCTTTACCCCTCTTGGTCTCCTTCGACCACGGGGACCGATTGGCCGCGTCTCGCGGTCACGGAGGCGGGGTAGGCTCCGGCCCTCCTTTCGGTACCACTCTTCCGGCCGCAACTTCGCCCCCAACCAGGCCCGGGCACCTGACTTCCGGGTCACGCTCTGAGCGGGGGCTTCTCCTCTCCTTCGCCAAGTGCGGGTTGGGCTCCCGCCTTTAAAATAAGCACAAATGCGGGGTGGGCTCCCGCTGTTCAATATTGGCAAATGCGGCAGAATATAATCAAATTCGGGGTGGGCTCCCGCTCCCCACCAGCAGCACAGGGGAATCCTTATGCCGGGAGTCCCTCTCAGGCACTTCGCAGCCCAGTGCTGCACAGCCCCACGCTCCTCCTTTCCTGGAATCGGGATACAGCGCTTCACAAGGCGCTAGGAGCCACAGCTCCAAAGAGCAAAGTTTCAGGGGCACAAGGCTGGGCCCAGGCAGGCCAGCTCACAGGGCCCTCCAGCAGGGAGGCAGTCCCTCATGGCGGTACCTCCTGGAGCCCAGCAGCAGCAAGTCCCCAAAAGCACAAGGAAGCACAAAAAACATGGGGTCACAGCCCCAATATTTATACCACATTTCTCTTTTGTTCTGCCCTGGCACAGGGCTGGGGGAACCAGTCCCAACTGGTTCTGGGGGGTATTGGAGCACTCTGTTTACAGGGCTCCTCTTCCCCTTTGTCAGGTGGGGGCTCGGTCATCAGACACACCACAGGGGGCAGAGCCAGCATTCACCTAGGCAGGCACAGACCTATTCAGGGTCAGGGGACTACTCCTCCCACTACTCCAAATGCAGATCCCCTATTCAGCCTAGTGCTGACTCACCCTGCCCTCCCTGGAGCCACACACACCTCACCAGCCCCTGTCACTCCAGAGCCAGACATGCAATACACATCAGGCAGGCAGACACATAGCACACAGAAATGCCAACTTCTAAAAGTGGCATTTCTAAAATAGTGATAATAAATCTGCGCACACCATTGCGCAACATTTATTATTACTATTCCACACATACCAAACTTGACCAGGTTGCTCCTGTCATATCCGGAATTACCACTGAAACACTTATCAGGGAATCCCCAATGCATTCCTATGAGAGGGCAGCCTCACAGCAGTGAGAAACCAAAATGGCTGTTTGCCACTACCAGGACATGTCACGCACTTAAGGTACATGTCCCACCTTTTACCTATAATGCACCCTGCCCATAGGGCTAGCTAGGGCCTACCTTAGGGGTGACTGACATGCAGTAAAGGGGGTGTCACAGACGTGGCACACACTTTAGGTGTCACGTCACAGCGGCAGTCACACTGCGCGCACAGGCCCTGCAATGGCAGAGGCCTGAGAAAGGTTTGAAAGGCTACTTTGGTGGGTGGCGCAATCAGCGCTGCAAGCCCAACAGTAGCATTTAATTTACCGGCCCCGGGTATCTGAGACTTTACAAGGGACTGACAGGTAAATTAAATATGCCAAGCAGGTGTAGACCAATCTTACCATGTTTACCACAGAGAGCAGACGCACTTTACACTGGACATCAGTGCTAAAGTGCCCAGAGTCCTAAAACCACCAACACCATGTCAGAAAAATGGCTAGGAGAAAGGCAAAAAGTTCAGGGATGACCCTGCAAAAAGGGCCAGGTCCAACACATCTTATAAGCATAACTGCCCCTGGGAACCAGATAGGAAAATAAAGTTTAGTATGCCTGAACTCAGAATGTTAAAATGCATCTGTGATTTTTACATTCTGTGTTTGACAATACCACTTTTAGAAAGTAGGTATTTTCTTGCTTAGCCATCCAGTGTGCCTCTGCTAGGATGTGTATCTTTTTTTTTTTTTTTTAGAGTTTTATATAGCTCGAACTAGACCCGGGACATCGGGTATCAGAGCGCTTTACATGAGCACCAGTTTCGTTACAATGGACACGTCATTTTTGTTAGGCACGGGGAGATTAAGTGATTAGCCCAGAATCACAGGATGTTGAGCGTCGTTGCCGAGACTTCAAACCCGGTGCCCCAGCTTCGAGGTCGACCGCTCTAGCCATAAGGCTGCATCCTCTCCCCTATTGACTGACTGGCTTTGGAGTGACAGGGGCTGGGGATGTGCAGTGGCTCCAGAGAGTCTAGATGAGTTAGCGCTAGGCTGAATAGGCCTGGTCTGCATTTGGAGTGGTGGGAGGAGTAGCACCTGCACCTGAATAGGGCTATGCCTGCCTTCCACAATGATGGCTCCGCCCTCCTGTGGTGTGTCTGGAGCCAGGGCTCACACTGACAATGGAGGTTGTTGTGCACTTGCAAAGTGCCCCCAGAACTGGTTTGGACTAGGCTCAGAGCCCTGGGCCAGGAGAGAACAAAGAGATTTACTGCATAAAAGAGGGGCCCAGACCCCAGACTTTTAGATCACTTCTGGGAAATCAAGAGGAACCTTTGCCAAGGAGAAGAGCTGGAGAAACTGAGGAAGAATACTGCCCCTGTGCTGTTTGCTGTCTGGGTTTGGCCTGCAGTGGCTACTTTCTGCCAAGGAAAGGGAAAAAGGACTTTGCTGTGTCCCCTGCTTGAGGAAGATCTCCAAGGGCTTGAAGAAGAGCTTCCCCCTGTTCTGAAGTCTCAGGGATACACAGACCTCACCCCCAGCTCCCCTGAACTTCCTTGCTGGGAGTTCTGACCTGCCAAGAGGTGCCTGTAGCTGTTCTGGGCCTCTGAAGGTTGTTCTGGCTGTTGGGAGCTGGAAAAGCAATGCAACAACAAGAAGCGTGACGCATCCGCACCTGTTTCTGAAGCATCGCCGAAGAAATCATCGCAGCACCTGCCCGCGGCTCGAGAAATTGCTGCACGCCGCATCGAGTGCACTGGTCTATGAAGTCTGAGATCACTGCACCGATTCAGACGCAAGCCCTGCTGTGGGGCTGCAAGAACCCACTCATCATCCCGGATAATCACATTGCATCGAGGCGCCAGGTCTGTCACATCGTTGGGGGATGAAACTGACGCATCACCTCCCGAACCATTCCTGATCCCCACGCATTACACCAGGGTGGCAAGTCTACAAGGACATTGGGGCCACAGTAAGAAACTGACACATCTCCTCCCCACACAGTAAGAAACCGATGCATCACCTCCTCTCCAGTAAGGAACCAACGCATCACCTCCCCTGCGCAGCAGTAAGGAACCGACGCATCACCTCCCCCGGAGCAAGGAACCAATGCATCACCTTCCTTGACTGTAAGGAACCGATGCATCACCTTCCCTGCGGCTCTTTTTGTTTGTATGAGCGACGCATCCAAGGTACTTTGTGTGAAAAGTGTTGCATCTGCAATTTGTTTTGAACTGAACTATTTCTACCATTTGAAAGTCATATTTTTATTACTGTATTGTGGATTTTTGTCGTTTGGTCTTGTTTGGGTTAGATAAAGATTACCTATTTTTCTAAACTGGTGTGATGTCCATTTGTAGTGTTTTCACTGTGTTACTATATGTGTTCACAAATGCTTTACACACTGCCTCTGAGATAAGCCTGTCTACTCATGCCAAGCTATCAAGGGGGTGAGCAGGGGATATTTTAAGAGGGTATCCCCCTTACCCTGACTAGAAGCAGGGTCCCTATTTGGACAAAGGTACCTACCTCTGCCAACTAGAGACCCCCATTTCTAACAATAGGCTTCTTTAAGAAGTGCTACCGCAAAAACTGCTGAACAGAATTACACCAAATTTGGCAGGAAACTCGAGAGAAAGTCTCAAAAGAGCACAAATTTAAAATTGGAGCGCTCTCATTGGCCCAGAGTGCTTTATTTCCCTTGGGCCATCTCACTCTGGCAGTAGTCAGATTCCTGACTACTCTGATTGGCTGCCAGCAACATCAGAAAAATGTTGCTCGTAGCCATTACAGGACTCAGGGATTTAGTTCTCTGTCTTGAACATAAAAAGGAAATAATACCATAAGGGGGTAGGGTAGGGATACCCTCCCCTCCCCCAAGGTCGATGGAATGACCCAGATGGACTCCACCTGTGGCCAAACTACAAAACACTTTTTGCTGCTTTTCCGCTGGGCTCTCACAGGATTGGAGAAGAAGAACAAAATGGTGGCCCAGGGCAGGATTGTTTAATTAAAGGGAGAGGGCATGTGGCTCTCCTCCGTGAGCCATATTCAGCCCAGGGACACCATCCCTCGGGCCTGATTCATTAAATATGGGGAGGGGGCATGTGGCCCCTCGCCCTGAGAAGGCTTTCTTCCCCAGGGACCCATTACCCAGGACCCATAGTATTTTTTAAGGGGCCATGCAGTGCTCCTTCCCAAGCCTTTAAAAGGCCCTGGGGACCCCATTCTCTGGGCCGGCTCACTTGCTGCATCCCGGGGAGCCCACCCCCGGGACACAGCAGTTTTCCTACCCACACCAGCATAGGCAGGAAAACTTGTGTATGCTCCCGCCTGGCGGGAGCATTTTTAAAACTCCTACCAAACGGGAGCAAACAGAAAACCTGCTCCCGCCAGCAGGGAGCAGACTTGAGATCTGTTTCCATGCCCGTAATGATACAGGCAGGGAAGCAGATCAAGCTATTGCTCCAATCCAGCGAGAGCAGCATAAATAGTTGCTACCTGCAGGCGGGAGCAATGCCGGCTCCCACAGCATGTGGTAAACCTGCTGGGGCCATGAGGGAGGGTCGTGGGGCACCCCCCAAACCCAAATGTTGTGTATTGTGGGTGCCCTGGGTGGGCCTCAGGACACCCACCTATATTAAACTCAGGCCTCGGGGGATGGGGTCCCGAAGGCAAAATAGGCTTGGGGAGGGGTGCTGCTGGAAAATCCATGTTGGAATCCAGGAACAGAAAAAAGGTTACGAAGCCCAACTCAATGAACACCAATGTTTATTCAAAGTGGCATCATTTCCTGCCACTCTTTATTGAATAAACATTGGTGTTCATAGAGTTGGGCTTCTGTAACTCTTTTTCTGTTCTTGGATTAATTGCCACAGGATGCTTCTTGTCCGTAAACCGAAGCCACCCTGCAGAGTTGGAGGCTCCCATCAAAATGGAGACTGTTGTTGCTTTATTTCTTAAATTGGAAAGCATGACTTGCTCGCTTTTAATGCTACTTCATGGAATTTCCCAGCATCCATGGCATGA
Source organism: Calotriton arnoldi (assembly GCA_963921515.1). Taxonomy (NCBI): domain Eukaryota; kingdom Metazoa; phylum Chordata; class Amphibia; order Caudata; family Salamandridae; genus Calotriton; species Calotriton arnoldi. The sequence continues at coordinate 47,328 of CAWUFW010018375.1, read as the reverse complement.
AGGTGAGAAAGGGAGACAGGAGGAGGAGTATCTCCTCTTGCCGATTCTGAACTACTGGTGTCTGTTTTTAAGCATGGATTTGCAAGTGGCAGCAGAAAAGTTGAGCGAGTATGGCAAAAGAGAGAAAATGCACATTTAACTTACCTTTAAAAATATACGTGGCAATTTGTGACATTTTGCACTTGTGAAACTTTATTCAAGACTGTGTTTGATGCTATTAAGTGAGACACATAAGTACACTGCAGTCCTGTGATTAACTGATCTTCATTACAAGTGCATTCTGGGAAACGTAGAAAAACATGGAAGTCACGTGAGGTTGTGATTATAAAATCTGAACATTTGCCATGGTATTTGGCTCACCTGTGATCAAGACTGATGATACAGCCGAAACACGTCAGGAAATGCTGCCACTCTGTTATTGAATAAACATTGGTTTTCATAGAGTTGGACTTCGGTAACCTTTTACCTGTTCTTGGCTATATATATTATATATATATATATATATATATATATGTATATATATATATATATATTCACTGAAAAAACCATAGGTTTCAGGCACGTTATAGTTAGAAATTAGCATTTAAAAAACCTTAGAAATTCACAGAAAAAACCGAGTCACAAGAAAACAGTGAAACAAAGTGTAAAATGAAGAAAAGGGGGCAGGGTAGAAACACCCTGACCCACTAGGCCTGCTCAGGGGGTCCCACAAGGACCCCCAGGGCCCAAAAAAGCAGTTTTTTAAAATAATTTCGGCGGAATTCGCGCTGGGGTCGCGAATCCCGGCAAAAAAATTTAAAAAATGAAGCGCGGGCTCCCGCGCTTTACTTTAATGAGGCCCCCGGGTGGGCCAGGTCCCGGGGGCATTGCCAAAAAAATAAGAGCAGGGGCCCGCGGGGGCCCCCGCAGCCCCGGGGAATGCCACCTCCCCGGGGCTTTAACAATTGTATGCGGTGGGCACGCGGCCCCCCGCAGCCCCGGGGACTGCCACCTCCCCGGGGCTGTGTTAATATATATATATTTTTTAAAGTGTGGGGGGGCAAGAGCCCCCCACACGCCCCAGGGACCACCACCTCCCTGGGGCTTTAAACGTTGGGAGGGGGGCCGCGCAGCCCCCCTCCTGGAGCCCTTGATGGCCCTGGGGACTGCCACCCCACAGGGCCGGCTCCTGCAGTGTCCAGGGGTGCCCACCCCCTGGACACTGCTGTTTGCTATGGCAGGGCGGGAGCCGTGTGGCTCCTGCCCTGCCATAGCAAACTCTGCTTTGCTTCATTGAAGCGAGAGCAGGGAAACCTGCTCTCGCTTCAATGAAGCAAAGCAGGATTGCTTTTCCACAAGGGGAGCTGCATGTCAGCAGCTCCCCTTGTGGAAAAGCAATGCCGGCTCCCACAGGAGGCTGGGAGCCGGCAGGGACCGTGGGGGCATTGGGGCTCCCCCTACGGTCCCCAACACAAAGGGCCGGCCCCAAGGGATGGGGTCCCCGGGGCCAGAAGTGGCCCAGGAGGGGGGCCATGCGGCCCCCCTTCAATATTAAAATTTTAAGAAAAATAAATAAATAAAGCGGCACAGCCCCGGAGGATGGGGTCCCCGGGGCCAATAGAGGCCTAAGGAGGGGGATTAAGTCCTCTTCAATCCTGAGGGTCCCTGGGGGCCAACTAGCCCACCATGTACCTCCAGTAAGCGCCACAGAGCTGCATTGCAGAGAGGTGGTCTGAGGCCACGCCCCTTTTTACACCTCTCTGCAACGCAGCTCTGTGGCGCTTAATGGAGGTACCTGGTGGCCTAGTTGGCCCCCAGGGACCCTCAGGATTCAAGGGGACTTAATCCCCCAACTTAGAACACACCAGGAGAAGCGTTTGCAGAGTGCTGCAGGGAGGGGGTGGGGCCTGATATAACAAGTTAGCAATCCTGCTGTGTGGGACTTACTGGAGGTAATAAAAGGGGTAGTGGCCCACAAGGTTGACGTTGGGGGCTAACTATCCCTCCTGTTACGTCCGCTAAATCCCACACAGTGGGATTGCTAAAAGGTGTTTGAAGGCCACGCTCACCTTTCTCCATCACTCTGCAAACGCGACTGCTATGTTATAGTTAGAAATTAGCATTTAAAAACCTTTTAAATTCACTGAAAAAACCATAGGTTTCAGGCACGTTATAGTTAGAAATTAGCATTTAAAAAACCTTAGAAATTCACTGAAAAAACCATAGGTTTCAGGGATGTTATAGTTAGTTGGACTTTTCACTCGTACAAAACCAGAGAAATTCCACCGTTATAGTTAGTTCAGCTAGCTATAACCCGCGCCCCCGCAATGCACTGCTGATGACATCACATATTACATCATTCATGACATGGTCAGTGACATCACTGATGACATCACTGATGACATCTCAAATGACATAATTGATAACACCATCCACGTGATAATCTGATGCACCTCTTCACACCCTAATATAACCTTTGATACACCCACTCTAAAATACAGACTAACATTTTCGAAACCATAGACACACCAATACCAGTTACTACATACCCACTCACTGATTCCTACGTCCACACACACATCCACTTATTCGCCCATACAGTCACTCATACATGCAGTCACTTATCAATACAGCACTATCATTTGCACTCATACACCTATACAGACCCTCACACACCGCCACACATCCATAGAGTTACTCATACACCTAGTCTGTCATGCAAAGAATCATTCACACTCCCATTTACTCACCTATACAGTTATACACACACCACCTCACTTATTCATACAGATACTAACACATACTTACTCTCTTATACAATCACTGATACAAGCACACACTCATCCATCCAGCCACTCTCACAATCACTCACTCTCACATATAGTCATTTATATACTCCAACACTCACATATACTGCCTTTCACATATGGAGTTACTCACACATGTACCACTGAGACATCCATTCACTCACCAACACACCCACACCCATACACATACTCACCCACCCATACAGCCCTTCACAAACGCACTCTTGAACCCATACAGGCAGTGATTCACCCACTCACACATCCATGCAGTGAGTCACACACACCCCACCCACCCACACAGACACTCAGGCACCCATACAGATACTCAGACAAGCAATGAATAACCCATATAGACACTCATGTAGCTACTCACCAACCCATGCAACCGCTTAAACACCAACAGACAGACTGATACAGATATTCATACAGTTTAGTCACGAACCCATGCATTCAGTAAGACACGATTAATCACTCACTTATACAGTCAGTCACGCACCTACTAAATCATCCATTCAGACACTTATACACCCACTCATTCTTCAATACACCTTGGCATATATATATATATATATATATATATATAAAACATATTTAAACTTTACAGAAACAGACAGTCACTGGATGATGTCATCAGTGATGTCATCAGTGATGTCATTTGAGATGTCATCAGTGATGTCATCAGTGATGTAACTGACCATGTCATGAATGATGTAATATGTGACGTCATTAGCAGTGCATTGCGGGGCGCGAGTTATAGTTAGCTGAACTAACTATAACGGTGGAATTTCTCTGGTATTCTACCAGTGAAATGTCCAACTAACTATAACGTCCCTGAAACCTATGGTTTTTTCTGTGAATATATATAGTGGGTCGCCGCTGACACTCACATTCAAAAATGTCTTTAAAAGGATTGCCGATGTTCACGCCGGCACCCCTGCATATGACAGGCACCTCCTATTCCACAGTTAGCTGCCCCAATAAAGCAGCCGCGGACCCGCAAGTGTTTCACGGTGGTGCAATCCCGCGACCAGGCAGGCCGCTATACAAAATGAAAAAAGAGTTGCCTCTAGGTGGGATGCACTCCCAGGTGGAGATTACACCAGAGCAAGGGCAAACGCCATGAACAAAGTCCTTTTCTGGTTTCCTGACAGACGCGTTTCGGGCCAATGCCCTCTTCAGTGGCAGACCATGTGACATGACGGCGTGCGGCAACCACCAGTAAATCCCCGTAATAAGTATGCTCAGGTGGACCACCTGAAGCAATGCTTCCTGGGACTGGTGGTTCAGTAAAACCCAAGTGGGTCGTCACCGACACTCACATTCAAAAATGTCTTTGAAAGGATTGCCGATGTTCGCGCCGGTACCCCTGCATATAACAGGCACATCCTGTTCCACTGGTTAGCTGCCCCAATAAAGCAGCCGCGGACCCGCAAGTGTTTAGCGGTGGTGCAATCCGCGACCAGGCAGGCCGCTATACAAAATGCAAAAAGAGTTGCCTCTAGGTGGGATGCACTCCCAGGTGGAGATTACGCCAGAGCAAGGGCACACACCATGAACAAAGTCCTTTTCTGGTTTCCTGCCAGACGCGTTTCGGGCCAACGCCCTCTTCAGTGGCAGACCATGTGACGTGACGGCGTGCGGCAACCACCAGTAAATCCCTGTAATAATTATGCTCAGGTGAACCACCTGAAGCAATGCTTCCTGGGACTGGTGGTTCAGTAAAACCCAAGTGGGTCGCCGCCGACACTCACATTAAAAAATGTCTTTAAAAGGATTGCCGATGTTCGCTCCGGCACCCCTGCATATAACAGGCACCTCCTGTTCCACAGTTAGCTGCCCCAATAAAGCAGCCGCGGACCCGCAAGTGTTTCACGGTGGTGCAATCCCACGACCAGGCAGGCCGCTATACAAAATGCAAAAAGAGTTGCCTCTAGGTGGGATGCACTCCCAGGTGGAGATTACGCCAGAGCAAGGGCAGACGCCATGAACAAAGTCCTTTCCTGGTTTCCTGCCAGACGCGTTTTGGGCCAACGCCCTCTTTAGTGGCAGACCATGTAATGTGACGGCGTGCGGCAACCACCAGTAAATCCCTTAATAATTATGCTCAGGTGAACCACCTGAAGCAATGCTTCCTGGGACTGGTGGTTCAGTAAAACCCAAGTGGGTCGCCGCCGACACTCACATTAAAAAATGTCTTTAAAAGGATTGCCGATGTTCGCGCCGGCACCCCTGCATATAACAGGCACCTCCTGTTCCACAGTTAGCTGCCCCAATAAAGCAGCCGCGGACCCGCAAGTGTTTCGCAGTGGTGCAATCCCGTGACCAGGCAGGCCGCTATACAAAATGCAAAAAGAGTTGCCTCTAGGTGGGATGCACTCCCAGGTGGAGATTACGCCAGAGCAAGGGCACACGCCATGAACAAAGTCCTTTCCTGGTTTCCTGCCAGACGCGTTTTGGGCCAACGCCCTCTTCAGTGGCAGACCATGTGACTTGACGGCGTGCGGCAACCACCAGTAAATCCCCTTAATAATTATGCTCAGGTGAACCACCTGAAGCAATGCCTCCTAGGACTGGTGGTTCAGTAAAACCCAAGTGGGTCGCCGCCGACACTCACATTCAAAAATGTCTTTAAAAGGATTGCCGATGTTCGCGCCGGCACCCCTGCATATAACAGGCACCTCCTGTTCCACAGTTAGCTGCCCCAATAAAGCAGCCGCGGACCCGCAAGTGTTTCGCGGTGGTGCAATCCCGCGACCAGGCAGGCCGCTATACAAAATGCAAAAAGAGTTGTCTCTAGGTGGGATGCACTCCCAGGTGGAGATTACGCCAGAGCAAGGGCACACGCCATGAACAAAGTCCTTTTCTGGTTTCCTGCCAGACGCGTTTCGGGCCAACGCCCTCTTCAGTGGCAGACCATGTGACGTGACGGCGTGCGGCAACCACCAGTAAATCCCTGTAATAATTATGCTCAGGTGAACCACCTGAAGCAATGCTTCTTGGGACTGGTGGTTCAGTAAAACCCAAGTGGGTTGCCGCCGACACTCACATTCAAAAATGTCTTTAAAAGGATTGCTGATGTTCTCGCCGGCACCCCTTCATATAACAGGCACCTCCTGTTCCACAGTTAGCTGCCCCAATAAAGCAGCCGCGGACCCGCAAGTGTTTCACGGTGGTGCAATCCCGCGACCAGGCAGGCCGCTATGCAAAATGCAAAAAGAGTTGCCTCTAGGTGGGATGCACTCCCAGGTGGAGATTACGCCAGAGCAAGGGCACACCCCATGAACAAAGTCCTTTCCTGGTTTCCTACCAGACGCGTTTTGGGCCAACGCCCTCTTCAGTGGCAGACCATGTGACGTGGCGGCGTGCGGCAACCACCAGTAAATCCCCTTAATAATTATGCTCAGGTGAACCACCTGAAGCAATGCTTCCTGGGACTGGTGGTTCAGTAAAACCCAAGTGGGTCGCCGCTGACACTCACATTCAAAAATGTCTTTAAAAGGATTGCCGATGTTCGCGCCGGCACCCCTGCATATAACAGGCACCTCCTGTTCCACAGTTAGCTGCCCCAATAAAGCAGCCGCGGACCCGCAAGTGTTTCACAGTGGTGCAATCCTGCGACCAGGCAGGCCGCTATACAAAATGCATAAAGAGTTGCCTCTAGGTGGGATGCACTCCCAGGTGGAGATTACGCCAGAGCAAGGGCACACGCCATGAACAAAGTCCTTTCCTGGTTTCCTGCCAGACGCGTTTTGGGCCAACGCCCTCTTCAGTGGCAGACCATGTGACGTGACGGCGTGCGGCAACCACCAGTAAATCCCCTTAATAATTATGCTCAGGTGAACCACCTGAAGCAATGCTTCCTGGGACTGGTGGTTCAGTAAAACCCAAGTGGGTCGCCGCCGACACTCACATTCAAAAATTTCTTTAAAAGGAATGCCGATGTTCGCGCCGGCACCCCTGCATATAACAGGCACCTCCTGTTCCACAGTTAGCTGCCCAAATAAAGCAGCCGCGGACCCGCAAGTGTTTCGCGGTGGTGCAATCCCGCGACCAGGCAGGCCGCTATACAAAATGCAAAAAGAGTTGCCTCTAGGTGGGATGCACTCCCAGGTGGAGATTACGCCAGAGCAAGGGCACACGCCATGAACAAAGTCCTTTTCTGGTTTCCTGCCAGACGCGTTTCGGGCCAACGCCCTCTTCAGTGGCAGACCATGTGACGTGACGGCGTGCAGCAACCACCAGTAAATCCCCGTAATAATTATGCTCAGGTGAACCACCTGAAGCAATGCTTCCTGGGACTGGTGGTTCAGTAAAACCCAAGTGGGTCGCCGCCGACACTCACATTCAAAAATGTCTTTAAAAGGATTGCCGATGTTCGCGCCGGCACCCCTGCATATAACAGGCACCTCCTGTTCCACAGTTAGCTTCCCCAATAAGGCAGCCGTGGACCCGCAAGTGTTTCACGGTGGTGCAATCCCGCGACCAGGCAGGCCGCTATACAAAATGCAAAAAGAGTTGCCTCTAGGTGGGATGCACTCCCAGGTGGAGATTACGCCAGAGCAAGGGCACACGCCATGAACAAAGTCCTTTCCTGGTTTCCTGCCAGACGCGTTTCGGGCCAACGCCCTCTTCAGTGGCAGACCATGTGACGTGACGGCGTGCGGCAACCACCAGTAAATCCCCTTAATAATTATGCTTAGGTGAACTACCTGAAGCAATGCTTCGTTGGACTGGTCGTTTAGTAAAACCCAAGAGGGTCGCCCCCGACACTCACATTCAAAAATGTCTTTAAAATGATTGCCGATGGTCGCGCGGCACCCCTGCATATAACAGGCACCTCCTGTTCCACAGTTAGCTGCCCCAATAAAGCAGCTGCGGACCCGCAAGTGTTTCGCGGTGGTGCAATCCCGCGACCAGGCAGGCCGCTATACAAAATGTAAAAAGAGTTGCCTCTAGGTGGGATGCACTCCCAGGTGGAGACTAAGCCTGACCAAGGGCACATGCCATGAACAAAGTCCTTTTCTGGTTTCCTGCCAGACGCGTTTCGGGCCAACGCCCTCTTAAGTGGCAGACCATCTGACGTGACGGCGTGCGGCAACCACCAGTAAATCCCCGTAATAATTATGCTCAGGTGAACCACCTGAAGCAATGCTTCCTGGGACTGGTGGTTCAGTAAAACCCAAGTGGGTCGCCGCCGACACTCACATTCAAAAATGTCTTTAAAAGGATTGCCGATGTTCGTGCCGGCACCCCTGCATATAACAGGCACCTCCTGTTCCACAGTTAGCTGCCCCAATAAAGCAGCCGCGGACCCGCAAGTGTTTTGCGGTGGTGCAATCCCACGACCAGGCAGGCCGCTATACAAAATGCAAAAAGAGTTGCCTCTAGGTGGGATGCACTCCCAGGTGGAGATTACGCCAGAGCTAGGGCACACGCCATGAACAAAGTCCTTTTCTGGTTTCCTGCCAGACGCGTTTTGGGCCAACGCCCTCTTCAGTGGCAGACCATGTGACGTGACGGCATGCGGCAACCACCAGTAAATCTCCGTAATAATTATGCTCAGGTGAACCACCTGAAGCAATGCTTCCTGGGACTGGTGGTTCAGTAAAACCCAAGTGGGTCGCCGCTGACACTCACATTCAAAAATGTCTTTAAAAGGATTGCTGATGTTTGCGCCGGCACCCCTGCATATAATAGGCACCTCCTGTTCCACAGTTAGCTGCCCCAATAAAGCAGCTGCGGACCCGCAAGTGTTTTGCGGTGGTGCAATCCCGCAACCAGGCAGGCCGCTATACAAAATGCAAAAAGAGTTGCCTCTAGGTGGGATGCATTCCCAGGTGGAGATTACGCCAGAGCAAGGGCACACGCCATGAACAAAGTCCTTTTCTGGTTTCCTGCCAGACGCATTTCGGGCCAACGCCCTCTTCAGTGGCAGACCATGTGACTTGACGGCGTGCGGCAACCACCAGTAAATCCCCGTAATAATTATGCTCAGGTGAACCACCTGAAGCAATGCTTCCTGGGACTGGTGGTTCAGTAAAACCCAAGTGGGTCGCCGCCGACACTCACATTCAAAAATGTCTTTAAAAGGATTGCCGATGTTCGCGCCGGCACCCCTGCATATAACAGGCACCTCCTGTTCCACAGTTAGCTGCCCCAATAAAGCAGCCGCGGACCCGCAAGTGTTTCGCGGTGGTGCATACCCGCGACCAGGCAGGCCGCTATACAAAATGCAAAAAGAGTTGCCTCTAGGTGGGATGCACTCCCAGGTGGAGATTACGCCAGAGCAAGGGCACACGCCATGAACAAAGTCCTTTTCTGGTTTCCTGCCAGACGCATTTCGGGCCAACGCCCTCTTCAGTGGCAGACCATGTGACGTGACGGCGTGCGGCAACCACCAGTAAATCTCCGTAATAATTATGCTCAGGTGAACCACCTGAAGCAATGCTTCCTGGGACTGGTGGTTCAGTAAAATCCAAGTGGGTCGCCGCCGACAATCACATTAAAAAATGTCTTTAAAAGGATTGCCGATGTTCGCGCTGGCACCCCTGCATATAACAGGCACCTCCTGTTCCACAGTTAGCTGCCCCAAAAAAGCAGCCGCGGACCCGCAAGTGTTTTGCGGTGGTGCAATCCCGCGACCAGGCAGGCCGCTATACAAAATGCAAAAAGAGTTGCCTCTAGGTGGGATGCACTCCCAGGTAGAGATTACGCCAGAGCAAGGGCACACGCCATGAACAAAGTCCTTTCCTGGTTTCCTGCCAGACGCGTTTCGGGCCAACCCCCTCTTCAGTGGCAGACCATGTGACGTGACGGCGTGCGGCAACCACCAGTAAATCCCCATAATAATTATGCTCAGGTGAACCACCTGAAGCAATATATATATATATATATGTAGGGGTATTTGCATTTCCAAGGGGTGTCTATACCAATAAGTCTTACCTGCAATTTGCTGGTATGTTAACAGTAATATCATACCACAACAAAAGAAAGAGGTGTTAGAGTATTTTTCTGTAATCAAAGGAGGCTGCCAGTCTGACCTAAACCAAAATCATAATGGTTTTTTAAAAACTTTTTTATACACATTAGGAGATGGTTTTATTTTTTTAGGTCACAATAGGTCAAACCCAATTCTTTAAGTTTGGACCATTCAAGCACCAGCACTTTTTTTACATATTAGGTGAGAGCCTTGGGCAGGATGCACTTTTTAGTAATAAACCAAAGACCAAACAAAAAGTACTAGGTTTTAAACATAATGAACTAGCTGCATTATGCAATGATGTCTTGAATGTTCTGCATAAGAAAATTTAAAAATCATGTTTTAACAAATTCTAATGTTTTAACATTATTTTTTATATATATATTTTTTTATAATAATGCATAATTTTTGTCTATTTATTCATATTTCCTTGTTGTAGGTATTGCTGCTATGGTATTTAATATTTATTATATTTAATATTTATTATTATTTAATCATTGAATGTTAACAATCCCCATATATATTTTATGTGAGGACAATACCGTATTTTGATATTTAAGAATGTTTTATATCAATTCAGCAAACACAAAGCCATTAACTTAATGAGGAAATGTAACTTTGGTTTTTAGAAAAAGTTACCTAAGGGTAGTATGTCTTCAGTGTCCTTAAGGCGGGAACCACAAATTATTGCACTGTCACTTTAAAAGGGGTAAAATGCCAAATAGCGTTGTCATGTGATCAAGGTCCAGGAGGACCGAAACGCGTAATGGCCGACATAAAATAAATAGAAAATAAGCACTGAACTGTGGTCCGCGCCTGCTTTTCAAATCGATGATGGTGATTGCCTGCAAGCAGTATACCTGGATATTAAGACTGGAGAGGCTTCTGCCGGTCTAGCGCGGACCCCCATTCACGAAGAGGCGACGACTACAAGGAGCCTTTTACCTCTCGGCAGCACGCCGGAAGTAACTGTATTTTGTATCCGTAAGGAATCAAGTCGTCGGCCCCCCCCGCAGCCAAAGAGAAACGCACTGCCTGAGCGGACTCCGCGTGTGCCGTGTCGGAGGACTCGTCGGACGCGGATTGAACGTGAAAGGTAGGACTATTCGGCATTGTGGGGAGAATGGAGTGCATGCGATAAGCGGGGAGACTACACTAGCAGAAACCTTCCCGTTAAATCAAACCGCAATTATTTTGAAGAGAGTAAGAGACCAATATGTCGGCGGACACGCTAAAAGACCGGGAGCCGGCAGCCTCCGAAATGTTTAGTAACACCAGCAGTATAAGCACACAAGCGAGGAATATCACTGCAAACTCTACCACCAGTAACGTCAAAGACAAAATGAGAGCACTGGAAAAGTTAATGCGCGCTGAGCAGGGTAAATGGTGGGAACATAAATCCCTACAACGGTATCTTGACGTAGGAAGAATCCCGAGGGGCTTGAGGATCCTAATAGCCCCCAGTTATGATCAACCAAACCCTGACATGATGCGCGACTGGGCGCAATGTAATATGGAATCGTCCAAAAAGCTAGTGGAAATTCTCGTAAAATATGCGGAAACAGACAGAGCGAAGCTCCAAGACCAAATAGACAAACTTAATGAGGAAATTACCGGATTAAATAAAGGTGAGGAAGTAACTAAACTAAAAGAAGAAATGACAATAAGATTACGTAAAGAAGAAGATAAAATCAAGGAGCGCAAAGCTTTCAAATTCCACCGGGATTGGGTGGACTATGAAACAGGACGAATCTTTACGTTCTCAAGAAAATATGATGCTATGATAACAAACAAAGCAAAAGCACAAAATGAACAAGGGACAAGTGCCTCTACCAGTAATGAAAGACACACATATACATCTAACTCAGATTTAAGCTCGACTGTAGGTAGTGAGGCAGAATTTGAAAGACAACATACAATCACAAGCATGGCACTACCAAGTCGTACCCAGGCGGAAGAAATTTATTTTTTATGTCTGGAACGGCGGTCGACCCTCCGCCCGAGGATGCAAAAGAACGCAACAGGAAGAGGCGAAACCACAGGCGGAGGGAGAGGCGAAAAACAAGAAGAAAGGCCGAACAACAACAAAAAGAAGCGAGGGAGAGGCTGGTGGAACCGCAAATGAACAACAAAGACATGACAGCCAAAACGGTAATAAACTTGACTGACATTGACCTAAATGAAGCGGAAAGGCAAATCCTAGCATTAGGCCTCTCATACTGCCCGGAGTCGAACTTTGACTATGCCAATACCCGGATGGATATATACAGATTCGTAAGGAAGTTGAAACTTTTAAAATACCATGCATCAATAAAAGAAAAACAAAAAAACAAAGAGAAGGGCATTGAGAGGATAAAAAGTCCCAATGAGAACTCACAAGAAATAATAACAAGTGGGGACACAGCACTTTTGGAAACTCTCATGGAGCTACAAGGGGAAGCCACCAATATAAGCGTCAGGGAAGATGAGCTTGAAATGGATAACCAAGCATCTAATCTCAATACGGAAACGCAAGAACCAAATGCGAAAAGAAAAACAACTCCTTTCAGGAAAAAATCAACATTTAATCCAATATCGCCCAGGGACAGCATTGATATTTTTAATGAACACATAGTTGCAGAAATGAAGAAATTAAATTTTAAAATGCAGCATACAAAACCAAAACCAAATAAAAAAGCTTGGCAATACAAAAAGTTAATAACTAAACTGCAAAAAATGATAACATCCTCATTAGGAACTCCGACAAAGGAGGAAATGTTGGCCTATGGGCAAGAAAGGACTACATGGAGGAAGCCCTTTCCCAATTGAATAATAAAACATGTTACAGGACCAGCAATGTGTGGGCATTAAAAATGATTTATGATGACTTTTATGGCAAACTTGTCGCATGGAAAAGCGCAGGAATCTTGACATTGGATGAGTACAAATTCATACGAAAAGACAACCCCGTGGTCCCCAATATTTACTTCATCCCGAAAATTCATAAAGATGCAACAAAACCACCGGGTCGCCCAATCATTTCAGCACAAAACAGCTCGCTTGAAAATGCATCCCAATACATCGATTACTTCTTACAGGAATTTGTGTAATCCTTGCCCTCCTACATCAAAGACACGAGTGACTTTCTAGCCAAGATTCAGAACTTTGAATGGAAAAAAGATTATCTACTTATGTCGTTGGATGTAGTGTCTTTGTACACAAGCATAAAACACAGAGACGGTATAAGGGCACTTGAACACTATTTGGGCAAAGGACAAACAAAATTAACTCCTCATTGTGCAATGTTAAGCAATATGACTAGTTTCTGTCTGAACAACAATGTGTTTTTATTTGATAAAACATTTTACCAACAGATGCGGGGTGTTGCGATGGGGGCCAGCTTCTCCCCCAGTTACGCATGTTTACACATGGGATGGTGGGAGAAGCTGGTCCTCGGCGTAACACACAAGCACTATATGGACAAAAATGTAAAACTACTCCTGCGCTTCATAGATGACTTATTTATTGTGTGGGAAGGTCTGGAAACAGAAGCTCATGACTTTGTGAATGACATCAACAAAAATGATATTAACTTAAGCTTCACGTCAACTATTAGTGATAAGAAAATTCATTTTTTAGACGTTGAAATTTATGTGTGTACTGATAGACTAGAAACCAAACTTTTCAGAAAAGAGACAGCAGGTAACACAGTTTTACATTTTTCCAGTTTTCACCCAAGACACCTGGTAAATAGTATCCCCTATGGGGAAATGCTGCGAATAAAAAGAATATGTAGCAACCCCAATGAATTGAAAAGAGCACAACAGGAGAGCAAAAAAAGATTCCTAGCCAGAGGGTATAAAAGTAAGATTATTGATGCAGCTATAAACAAAACTCAGGGTCTGGATAGAAATGTCCTTTTAACACCAAAAGACAATGATGCCAACACCAAGAAGAACACTATGGAGCTTAGGCTAATTCTAGCCTACAATGCACAAAATAAAACTATCAAAAAAATTGTGCATCGAAACTGGCCCATAGTGTTGAGTGATCCAGTTATAGGGGGCAGTTTAACGAATACCCTTGGGTTCACCTACAGGCGGGCTCCATCTATGAGCAGAAGTCTGGTTAAAAGCAGCCCGGAGGTTCTGGACCAACAGACCTGGCTGTCACAAAGAAAGGGTTTCACCAAATGCAAAAGCTGCAAAGCATGTCAGTACGGAATAAACAAGAAAACATACAGGACACCGTTCAGTGATAGGGAATTAGAAATATCATGTTCCCTACACTGTAAAAGTGACTATGCTATTTACATACTGGAGTGTTCGTGTAATCTTAAGTGCGTAGGGAGTACCAAACTCCCTGCAAACAAGAGAATTCTGCAACACATCCGGGCAATAAACAACCATGACCCGACTTACCCAGTGGCTAGACATTTTCAAGAAATACACAACAATGATCTCAAACACCTCTCGTACTCTCTCATAGATTCCATACCCAAGAACAGACGGGGAGGAGATAGAGAGGGTAAACTTAGGAGGTTAGAAACCAAATATATCCTAAACCTCGACTGTAAGAGCCCAGGAGGTTTAAATACAACAGAGGATTTATACACATGCATCTAACCTACCATGGGTAATATCAAGGCCAACCCTGTAGGGGTATTTGCATTTCCAAGGGGTGTCTATACCAATAAGTCTTACCTGCAATTTGCTGGTATGTTAACAGTAATATCATACCACAACAAAAGAAAGAGGTGTTAGAGTATTTTTCTGTAATCAAAGGAGGCTGCCAGTCTGACCTAAACCAAAATCATAATGGTTTTTAAAAACTTTTTATACATATTAGGAGATGGTTTTATTTTTTTAGGTCACAATAGGTCAAACCCAATTCTTTAAGTTTGTACCATTCAAGCACCAGCACTTTTTTACATATTAGGTGAGAGCCTTGGGCAGGATGCACTTTTAGTAATAAACCAAAGACCAAACAAAAAGTACTAGGTTTTAAACATAATGAACTAGCTGCATTATGCAATGATGTCTTGAATGTTCTGCATAAGAAAATTTAAAAATCATGTTTTAACAAATTCTAATGTTTTAACATTGTTTTTTATATATATATTTTTTTATAATAATGCATAATTTGTGTCTATTTATTCATATTTCCTTGTTGTAGGTATTGCTGCTATGGTATTTAATATTTATTATATTTAATATTTATTATTATTTAATCATTGAATGTTAACAATCCCCATATATTTTATGTGAGGACAATACCGTATTTTGATATTTAAGAATGTTTTATATCAATTCAGCAAACACAAAGCCATTAACTTAATGAGGAAATGTAACTTTGGTTTTTAGAAAAAGTTACCTAAGGGTAGTATGTCTTCAGTGTCCTTAAGGCGGGAACCACAAATTATTGCACTGTCACTTTAAAAGGGGTAAAATGCCAAATAGCGTTGTCATGTGATCAACGTCCAGGAGGACCGAAACGCGTAATGGCCGACATAAAATAAATAGAAAATAAGCACTGAACTGTGGTCCGCGCCTGCTTTTCAAATCGATGATGGTGATTGCCTGCAAGCAGTATACCTGGACATATATATATATATATAAAAAATCAATGGCAAAATGTATTTAACTTATCTAACATTGATTCCTATGAGGTGTTATTTCAGTTCCCTGCCTCCATTATTTTCTGTGGGTCTGTTTTTCAGTACTAGTGGTTGACTATGTGTGGTGCTTAACTTATTCCAAGGATGGGTTGGAGTGTACATTTGAGCCTGTTTTCACACCTTTAGGCCTGTCGTAAATTTAGAAGTTAATTCTGTGAATTGCATTAGTCTTACTATTTTGTGGATAAGTGTTTTGTATTAGCATTGTTCCTCCTAAACCCCTCCTCAAATTTCCTAAAACTCTTCCCATTTAGTATTAATTATTCCTCATTTCCCAACGACTCCTCCTGGACTCTGCCACATTTGCTGCTTAAACATATACCTGCATGTGAGGAGATCTCTGCACAGAAATGGTAGGTGAGGTGGAGGTCTCCAGCTGAAGGTTTGTGAACTGCATTTTGTAGTATATGAATAGTACTACTGTGGCACCACTTTATGTGCTACAAAATGTGTATGCAAATCAGGCCCCTAAAGTTCAAGCAGGGAAATCAACTCCACTTTATTTTTGTACACTTGAGAAGAGCGGCAATTTCGACCTCAGTTATGGTTTCCTCCTACAAGTGGCTCACAATGACAAAAGTGTCACATCCAGGGTAGGACTGACCAACTTGGTATTCTGTCATGTAAGGTGAGCTAAAAGGTAGGGGGCCACCTTAGGACCAAAAGGGCTGCCATGATCCAGCCATGAAAGTGTTGGCCAATATATTTAAATGATCGTACTGGAAAATACACAGTTTGGGCCTATTTAAAAAAAAAATGTTTTTGGTGGGAGTACCCCCACCCTGCCCAAACTTACAGGTGAGGGGCAGGTTCATTTGCCAAGCCCTCTCGTACTGTGCAATGTGGTGTTAGTTTGAACATTTTGCTACAGCTGTTGTGGTTCTCAGTCTAAACCTGAGTAGATCTCGAACCAGTCTGAGCTGTTCCGCTGCTGCTGAGTGCAAGGACCACATGATTTCTTGCTGGTACCATGACATCTACTCCAACTCCACAAGTTAAGGCCACTCTAGGGCAGTCAAACTCAGGAGTCCTTATTGGGAAGCTATAACACTCGAAGAAGTTTCAACTGTGACAGGTCTTGTCATAGTATCCTCAAAGGAAACCTTGGAGTAAACCATCAAGCATTCCCCCTCACTGGCCTCTCAGATCCTGCACTGGTCTCTTCTACTGCAGTGCCCTCTGCCTCTCATTTACGTACCTGCAAAGAAAAGAGACTTGCTCATCATTAAAAGCTGCTGAATAGACCTGGATGAAAATGAAAGTATGTACAGAACATTTGTGAAATTCCTAAATTTTATGTTAAACGATATTCATGAAATTTCTATATGTTTAGCATTAATCAAATGTTTGTAATTTTCAGCATCAAGAGACTGGTTAGCACAGAATTTACAAATAGCTGAATTTCACAATGTGCACATTTTTTCAACATTTTCTACTAGGCAATCTTGTTTAGTTTTTTTTCCTCACAAGAGACTGGTTCATGCAGAGAAATGAATATTACTCCAGAGAAATTTGCAAAATTCCCAACCTATGCAATATGCAAAATTAGTTAAATATTTCAAAGTTTCACATTATGCAATATTCTTTTTTTTTACTTTTGTATTTTATTGTATTGTAATTGTATTTATATAGCGCTTACTACCCCTGACGAGGCGTTGAAGTGCTTTTTGGAGAATAGCATGCTACTCCTGAACCCAAAAAGGATTAGTGGTTGGTTAGTATAGTGAAAATTTGAGTTAATTTGAGTGGAGGACACGTAAGTCTGTTAGTTGAATTGAAGAGAATAATGGGGGCGGGGGATAGAAGAGAGAAGAGTCTAAAAATTGTTGATTTGGAAATCCTAGTAGTAAGATGAGGTTTGGGATGAGTGTAAGGAGGGAAGAATCTCTAGAAATGGATTAGGGAGATCACACTAGTGAAATAATTTTTGGGGTGAGTCAAAGGAGGAATAGGTGAGGGAAGAATTTAGAAGGGTTGTTTGGGAGATCATAGTGTTAAAATGAGGCTTGGGGTGATCCAAGGAGGAATAGCAGAGGGAAGAGTCTAGAAAGGGTTATTTTAGAGATCATAGTAGTAGAATGAGGTTTGGGATGAGTCCGAGAGTGGAAGTAGAGGAGATATTGAGAGAGGTATAGGGTGAAATATAGAAGAGTACATTGGAGAGAGCCAAAGTTCTTTTGTTTTTTTACAATAGGAGTAAAGTAATATAGATACATAAGTACATATTATTATACATATTTATATCAAGAAATACACATATCTAGATACATACATATAATGCAGGTAAGGCCCAAATCTAAGCCACTTAATATATTGCTTTTTGACACTTAAACAAATCACTTTATCTAGCCAAGGGATACTGGTGTACCCTGAAAATGGCTCAAGAGACATATTCTGCTTGAACCAGTATCCTGCGAAATCTAGTGTGACTTTTTTTATGGGAGATTGTTTTTCACATTAAAAAGTCACGCTAATTACTGGCAAACCACATGTCAAGCTAAAAGTGCTATTTTATGTAATTTTCATGTGAAATGTCTTCAGAAAAATTACACAATTTCACACATCTCCACACACCTCTACAGAATGCCTTACAGTTCTTTACCTCAATTACATTTTTTGTTTTGGATGAGATGTTAGAAAACATTACTCCCCTCAAACAAAGCAGCCGAGATACGCAGAGGTATGCTTGAAGAGCAGAATGACGCAGAAAAGATAATAAACAAATGATTTAAAAGAAAATGGGAACATTATTTTTGAGGTTTTTCTGGAAAGATAATACTCTGGACTGGGCTACTCAGTCTGCACATGCTGAAAAGTCTAAATAAATGGTGACATCTTGAAGCAGTACGTTTGTTTAGCAATCACAACAGAAACCAACAATGAGAGGCTACAGGTCACCTGCAGAAATATGAAAGGAAGGGAGATGGGTACTAACTATTAACAAATATAACAATCCAATGCACTGTAATCAATTTGGTTGTATTTTTGGATATTCAAGAAACTTAGAAAGCACTCAACTGTATCATTAACAACCCGATTTAAAATCTAGAGGAAGAGGAGAGAAGTTGTCACAATTACCAGAAGTAGGAGCAGGGAGAATAATGACAGCTGCGGGTCTTTAGATCACACAAGTGAAGGAAAGTAAACAGAGCCACATACAAAGGAAGAAACTGTAATGGGATGAGACGGAGGCTAGGGAAATTCTTTTCAAGCTACCACAATCAAAGATCTCATGGGCCATGTTAGGAAACAGGGTGACAGATTGCACATATGACATCCAAAGTAGGTGTGCAACACACAGACTCTATTAACAAATAAAATATGTGTACATATTAATGCGTGTCTATGCTGCACAATGCATACCAGACCTTAAGGGGGTAGTAGGGGAATTAATTTGACTGCCTCAGAACAAGCACTGACAATGCCAATTGGTCTAGCATGTGAGATGTGGGTGCAGAGCTTTTGGCTTTCTCAATGCTTGTTTACGTTTTCTATTGCCTTAAGACAGGAACATTCTAAGATGGCCGTTTGTTCATGCACACACGTGGGTGGCCATCTCTGTATGTGTTTGTTCTGAAATACATATTTTTTTAAAAACTCAATTGATGGCTGCCATTGTGTACGCAAGCACACAAATCCATGGGTGGCCATCAGACATTGTTTTTTCAGACAAAGTATAAAGAAAACACTTTAAAGAGGAACACTTGATTAGACATCTTTGAATGTTTTTTTCCTGCTTCATTGCCATTCAAAGATGCCTCTCACCTGACTAATAGCTGACAGTGCTGGGGATGGCAGGCTAACGGAGCGCACAACTAAAGAGTGGGTCATAAGACAAAAAACCTGTGACAGAAGGAAGGGTGAGAAGAAAAACAGAGGGAGAGATAAAAGTTTCTTATGCACTGCGATGCACTTAGGGTAGGAGGGAAGAACACATAAACAGCTAATAGAAAGATGTAAGAGAGCCAATCACCTTTTGGCTGATCTACAATGTGACTGACAATCTGTCAAGCCAGTGGCCGGAAGTGAAGGAACAAAAACGCCTAAACTTTCAAGTGGGCTGAACCAATGTATATTGTAAGCATATGTTAAAATTAGATATAATAGGTCTTTTGGCAACTACCAACTAAAGCT
Organism: Calotriton arnoldi; assembly: GCA_963921515.1. Lineage (NCBI taxonomy): Eukaryota > Metazoa > Chordata > Amphibia > Caudata > Salamandridae > Calotriton > Calotriton arnoldi. Next base: position 27,773 of record CAWUFW010018375.1, on the reverse strand, counting down.
TCAATGTGAGACCCAAAAAACCCTCCGTTCGTATAATCTGCATGGAGAACTGTTTTGTTAACAGTGTTCCACACATAATGGGTGGAAGGAGGCCATTACCAGAAGAAATATTTGCTTAGTGGTGAGCTAAGTGTAGTATATTATAAGCTATAGGACTTCTGCTCTTCAAAACATTCATCTGTGACATTGCAAAGAGTTTGTTACATAGATCTGCACATTTGCAAATGATACAAGACCTGCTATATGGTTAACAACCCAAAGGGCCTTGAAAAAAGGTGTGATTTAGAAACTCCAAAAAGAGTACTCTTTCAAGAGGCAAATTAGAATTTTAAGTGTAAAGTGAAGTATTCATGTCACAGAAATATTGAGATGCAGAACAGTATGAAAGGTGGGATAGGAAAAATCACCAAACAGGAGCATGGTTGCGGAGTTATCATAACATGAAAACCTCTGAACAATGTGATAAGGACATGGCGACAGCAAGATCAATGCTTAGATGCATGGAAAGAGCCATGAACTTTAGAAAAAGTGTTGCTGTGTCACCAATGTACACATTAATTGCAAGGCCTGAACCTTCTTCAACACTAGCTGCATCACCTACATGGCTGTCAGGAGCAACACCCCAGCAAGCCTAGCCGAGGAAACCTACACAGCAGGTGGACATTGCCACACCAAAAGACGGAACATCACCATACTGGGGACAAGGAAATGCAGGAACGAAAATATAAGAAGGAGCCTTCTGCATGTACGCATCCAGGATTTAGAACTGCATCCCCACTGATGTCACAACTACTCCCACTCTCCAGACTCCAGGTGGAATCCACCTTCCACCATTCACCCCAGAGCCCAAGAACATCAAGAAGAGACTGCAGCCCATTTAGAACTCAGTGGCCAGACTCATCCTAGACCTCCTCAGACAAACCCACATCAACCCTCAACTGAAGAAACTCCACTGACTTCCCGTCCACAAGAGAGGCCAATTCAAGATTCTGACTTACGCCTACAAAGCCCTGCACAACTAAGGACCAGCATACATCAGCCACTGCCTGACCACCCACCAACCCTCCGGACTCCTGTGATTCCTCACTCACACCCCACGCATCCAACAAAGCAACAGTGGAGGACGCTCCTTTTCCTACCTCGCCGCAAACACTTGGAACAGCCTCCCCTTCCATCTCTAGACTTCACCCTCTCTTCCAGAGTTCCGAAGGGGACTCAAGACCTGGCTTTTCAACTGATGCGTCCTGAGCAGCTGGGATCTCAGTGCCTGGATAACCTCACAGGTGATTACTGCGCTCTATAAATCCTGTTTGATTGATGATTGAATTCAGAAAGAATTGGAAGACACTTCTAGTTTTTTTTGCATTTCCTTGCTTCCTAGTTAGTTTTTTTGCGTATATGCACATAAAATATTGTAGTACATCTTCAGAAAGAAAAAGATACTCTGGAGGTCTTTCAGAGACATGTTTCAAAAATAGTGAATTGTTTCAAGCACAAGCTATTAGAAATGAGACGATAGAATTGATAAATGGGCTTCGTACCTGGCACATTTCAGTGGAATTACTCAGCTTTTCATACTTCATGCTTGTTGGAAAATGGCACTTTCTGCAGGGTCACCCCCAAACTTTTTGCCTTCTGTCTTCCATTTTTTTGCTGAATTCGTTTTTTGTTTTTTTACCATAGGACTCGGAGCACTTTACCACTGCTAACCAGTACTGAAGTGCATGTACTCTCTCCCTTAAACATGGTAATATTGGCTCATACCAAATTGGCATATTTAATTTACTTATAGGTTCCAAGTAAAGCGCACTACAAGTGCCCAGGGCTGGTAAATTAAATGCTACTAGTAGGCCTGCAGCACTTACTGTGCCAGCAACTTAAGTAGCCCTCTAACCATGGCTCAGGCCTGTCATTGTGTGCAGTTTACACAGCCTTTTCGACCTGGCAAAATAAAGCTTCTGCAATGCCCAAACCTTTCCTATTTATACATAAAACTCCCCCCTAAGGTAAGCCTTACACAACCCAGAGGGCAGGGTGCAATGTATTTAAAAGGTAGGCCATGTGCGCTTAAATTTTACATGTCCTGGTAGTGCAAAACTCTTACATTTGTTTTTACTACTGTAAGGCCTTTCTCGTCCATAGGGTTACATTGGGATTACCTTAATACATTTTATAAGTGTAATTCCAAATTGTGAGAGAGAGACTTTTCAAGTTTGGTGTATCTGGAATCCCAATTTAAAATCCAAACTTATGGTGAAGTCGGATTTTAAATTGCAATTCTGAAAATGCCACATTTAGAAAGTTAGTATATAGGTAGCGAGTGCACTCCTTCCCTTGATTGATATTTAAGTTTTAGCTTGAACTGCCAAATTAATGCGTGCAAGACAGTTCTGTGACTCGCCCCGTCACAGAATTGTCCCTGTTGCCTTCGCACAGTTGAGAGAGCGAGAAACGAGCGGACATGGAGGCAGACAGCGGAGCTGAGCCAGCAACCCCTGATGAAGAAACAGTCGGTTCGAAATGCATTGGGTTACATAAAGAGTCCTGTTCATCAAATATGGTTGAACGCACATGCTTATGTAAAAGCCTGGATGGGCTACAGAAGGCATCTGAAAATGCGTGAATAAAGAATTCTGCTCAACCGTGCTGTCTCCAGATTGATTTTACAAACATGGAAGGATATGATTAACATCGATTTTCAAACTGTTTGGTGTACTATGAATTAACTTGGTTAACATTGTAAGATTTGGTTCACTTCGGAGTATTTCTCTCACGCAGTGCAGCAGCAGGGTACGCAAACCGCAGCACCCTTTGGCATAACATTTAGAAAGTTGGCATATATCACCATCAGGGGATGAGTTTTTATAAAAATATGTATAGCGACTGAGGGAAATAATGTGCTCAAAATGTATATCCTCTGTTGCGCGAAATGCTTTACCTTCGTTGGTTGGTAACCCGAGTCGGTTTCACTTAAACTGTTATTGATGGTAATGTGGGTTACCGGATTCTTGTTCTTTTTGGACTGGTAACAGTTTTAATTGATTGTGATTTGTAATTTGTCTTGATGTTTTCATTTTTTCAGTTTTGCCTTGATGTTATGTAATTGTGAAGTGTAGTCCATATCTGTCTTGTGAACTTATAAAACGAATAATAATGAAAAAAACGAATAATTAAATGATGCAGACCTTCTTACTCGTGATTTTGGTCTTAGTCTGCTTAAATAGCTGGCAGCCTATTAAATGGTCAGCTAGATATTTCGTTTATTTGCATTTATCGGCCCAATCTAGCTGTGTGATATAGGGCCCACCCCTTCTTATAACTAACATTTGGAAAGTTGTCATTTTCTTACTTTAGCCATTTGGTGTCTGCTGCCTGTCTCTGATCTCATGTCTGGGATGGATGACAGCTGGGCTTTGTGTATTCCTCCTAGACAGCCACACACAACTGGAACTTAGGTGTGGCAGGATGGGAGGACCTCTGCACTTCAAAAACCTGTCTTTGAAGTCTCCCCAGCCTCAAAACGCACAACTGGGCATGAGCACTGGACCTAAGACCCCACCACTTCAGTACACTTCTGGACCTGTGAAGACTCTGCCAGGAAGAAGGACTGCTACACTGCTGAAGGACTGCCTCACTGCTGGACTGCTGCTTTGCTGGACTCCTGCTTTTCTGTGCTGCCCTGCTGCCTGATGTTCCCCTGACTGGGTGAGAAGGACTGGACCTGCATCACTTGAACCTAATGTGTCTCCAAGGGCTAGCTGGCTGGCCTCCTGATCTGAAGTCACAGGGACATTAAAGACTTCCAACCACCCTGCTTCTGCACCTGGACTCTGCCATCTGTAAGTCTGCCCTGCAAGTGGTGCCACCCCAGTCCTGACCCCATGGAAGTGGGTCTAAGGTGTTTTCTCCAGAAAACTCACACATCTTCTGTTGAACCATTGCATCGCACCTGCTGCTGCACAGATCAGAACCGGTGCATCTCCTCTGTTGCATGGATCAGCACTGACGCATTGTCGCCATTGTGTGGACCAGAACCGGCGCATCGCCTCTGCTGCATGGAGTGGACCCGACGCATGACCTTAAGAAACTCCACTGCACGATGCTCTTTCCAGTGCAAGGTCTTCATATTCCCCTCGAATGCCACCTCGATGATGAACCTCCGCACAGCAGCTCTTCGCTGCTGTGCGGATTAGGAACGACACATCGCCTCCCCGTGGTTCGGCACTGACGTATCACCTTGGCTGTACTCCGCATTCACGACTTCGACGCATCTAGGATCAGGGTACTTTTGTTCATCTGGGTCCCTGATTCTGGCCTGCGTTCTATCGTGGTAAGCCTGACCTTTTAACTTTGTCCGGGTTCAGCGCAACCAGATATCCCAAATAAGTGCTTATTGCTTCTAAGAGCTATTTTAAAGTTTATTCTTTCAAAATTCTTAACAAGCTCTACCTATTGTATTTTTGTCTTCCTGGTCTTGTTTTATTCAATAAAGTAAGCTCTATTTTTCTAACCTGGTATGGAATCTTTTGGTGTGGCATTTTTACTGTATTACTGTTTGAAGAGTTGCACAAATACTTTACAAATTGCTTTTAAGTTAAGCCTGGCTGCTCTATGCCAAGCTACCACAGGGTGAATACAGTTTAATTTAGGGTTTCCCTGCTTCTTGCCCTGACTAGGATAGTGGTTGCTGCTTGCCTAGGGCTCATACCCCAGTTTACCTACAACCCAATTTCTAACAGCGGTTGATTAAATAATTGCCAGTTGTGTGGGTATTCTAACGCATATTATTTTGATGCCCAGAGACAACTCAGTTTTAAGGTGCAGTATATAAATAGTCATAATCATAATATAGATAGGTACAGTGATGTAATTATATAACCACAGTCCCTAAAAGCAATGCTGACTGTAAAAGTGGCAAATATTTCTCAGCAGAAGGGTATACCTCGAACAAAAGATGACAATATTCAACTAGACAATGTAGGTTCCAAGTATCATCAACACTAAAAACCACAAACATCACATTAATGTGCCTTCAATATGGCTCCATGGCATTGCGTTAGATGTACTACTTGCACATTTCAAGCCATTTTTCAAAATAATGTTTTATATAGAGGGAGATAATGTGGTATGGAACAAAATTCCAAAGAAGAGAAGCCAAATATAATTCTGTCTGAATTTATGGCACTGAGTAAGCAACGAATAGCAACAATGCTGATTAAAGAAAGGTCCTGCATTTCATTGATATTTGCATACTACTTTCCTACACCCTGCAAGGCCCAAAGCGTTTTCCAGAGTGTTCCGATAAGTAGCAACTACATTTGCTGTTCCGGGTTACAATAGTGTGACCCACTTCCTCTAGGTCATTATGGACACTGTATCCAGTCCTGGACAATTGTGTGATAGCCCTACACATTCTAGCTGTTTTGTTTCCATTGATCTAATTGGACTAATCCACCTGAAAGCAATGATTTGCAGGGGAAAGATTCAGGACTGTCTAAGATAACCAGGAGTCAAGGGTTCACCGTAGATTAGAAGTATTTCTCAGAGTTGTCCAGTGTTTCGATATGAGTTATATTCATGCTGTGTCATTGTATCCCATAGGAATATGCTTAAAACCTAGCTGGGATCTGGCGCTAATCTACATGGCATCACAGGTGATCTTATGGCATATGTAAGTCAAATTGAAGCGAAGCATTGGGGAACGCTAAATGGACCTAACTTTACCTATCAAAATAAATATGTCAACTTTGATTTTTATGGATGAGTTAGGCCTACCACATGCCCTTACTTTGACTAAGGGTCACAACAAAGGCAGCAACCCAGCTATCTTGACAAAATGAACCTATGACCACAATGATGTATGGCAAGGCCGTCAAGTATGACAAGGGAGCTACCCAGACAAATTGAAAATGCATAATATGAAATAGGTACCCTAGCAATTTTTGTTTCATCTTACTTGGGCTCAGGCAGGACAATCTTCTTGCTGGCTCGTGCTGCCGGGGTGGATTTGCTTTTCTCTATTGCCATGAGGTAGCTGACATCAGCCAGCACCGCCATGTTGGCTATACAAGCAGCGGCCACAATCTCTTTCCACGTGCTGGGGCAAACACGGATTCTTACAAGATATTAAATAAAAATTACACTCACGAGACAGGAAGGTGGAGAGGCAACTCTGCTCCCAAAAAAAAACCTACAAACGTTGTATCTATGTATTCTGAAAACTGGAAAAAATCATATCACCTCTTGACCGCTGACCAGCTGACAGTGTGAATAGAGGAAAGAAGGGACTCGCTGCTGGCCTTCCCAGCGGGTACACTCCGGGCTTCAAGTGCAAATTTAATCCATTAATAATTACATTTCATCATATTATTACTGGCCCAGCGTGTCTGCGAGGAGGCTTTGCTTTCGTACGTGTGACAATTATCAGCCTTTTCTTGTTAGCCGGGGCCCCCCTCCCCCAAGGTGTGTGATGTATGGAGTGGTTAGAGGAGTGCTTCTTCAAAAAAAACTGGTCAAGCTAATCCGCCTCATCCTCGCATTACGACTGAAACTAAAAGCAAGGCTGTCCACAGCTCTCTCTTCGAAAACCTGCTAATACTATCAGTCTGTACGCACAAGGGACAGTGCGTGCAAGGCAGACACAGCACACTCTGGGGGATATTCTCAAGAACGTGCGATAAACATCGCCAAAACAGGTTAATGCAAGTTTTCATATCGCCGTCTATCGCGGGAAAATAACTCTGTGTTAACGTCGTATTCTCAACACGGCGGTAACATGCGATAGTCTCCCGATAACGCGTCAAATGTCTGCGATAACATTACCGGGACGGCGATGAAAATCCAAACCCGAAAGCAAAAAAAGTTGCGATGGGCCCAACCGCGATAAGACAATCAGCGAAAAGCAGCGCCAGGCCTGCAAATCACACACAACAGGCGGGAAAAATCACTACAAAAGCAGAAAAAAAAAACACAAACAAAAAACAAACTACAGCGAAGCACAATGGAGGCAGCCGGAGCAGGTACAGAGGACGGCCAGAACCCCACAAGCCCCCCGGAGGAGCAGCCTGGGACCTCGGGGACAGGGAAGGGCAAGGACAAGAAGAAGAGGAAGACGCGGTTCAGTCCGCAGGAAAACAGGATCCTGATCACGAAGGTGATAGAACACCATCATCAACTGTTCGTCACCTCCACTGTGTCATTGGCAACAAAAAATGCAACATGGCAGTCCATCCTGGACAAGGTGAATGCAGTCGGAGTGCTGAGGAGGACAATGGAAGAGCTCAAGAGGCGCAGGAATGATGTGAAGCGCAAGACCAAGCAGAAACTCGCCAACAACCAAAAGGCAGCAATGCAGACTGGAGGTGGGAGTCCAGCGCCACAGGAGGAGCTGGATGAGATGGAGGAAATGGTGTCCACAGTCATCAGTGTGGAGACGGTGGCAGGAGTTGGGGGACCGGACACTGCTCAACATCACCTGACACAACAGCAACAGGGTGAGTAACGACCAGGGACTGGAGGGACGGGGGAGATGGGCACAATGTCACACATGCACAATTAAGTATAGCACAGTGCACACCCACAATGACTCTGGATCATGTCCCTGATCCCCTTGGCACACTGCAGCACACCTAGAAACAGCAACTAGGCCCCCGTCGACTATGTGCCCAGAGGGGACCCTTCCCACACATCACCAATCTCACAACCAACCCATGCACATGTGCCAAACCCAGCAAAGCAGCGTGTCTGTGAGCCACACTGACAATGCAAGTGACACTGCATGACGAATAGCATGGCTGCAGTCAATATATCATGACATGTGGCACGCCACGACACTGAGGTGGCTGAGTGTGGACCACATCCGTAAAGGAGCAGGTCACACTCTGACACATCCACGTGCACAAACAACCCCTGACGTCAACAGCACATCTGCGGACAAACCATGCCCCAGAGTCCCAACTCCCACCAAGAGCCCAATTTACCCAAGAATGCAACATCTCAGCACTGTATAAGCACAGAAGTCAAAGGCACACAGCCTGAAAGGGATAAGGGCCAGCCAAATCAGAGCTGCAGGGGCGACTCTCCCAAAATGCAGCACACACACATAACATTCAGAGCACATCAACATTGACAACAATGTGGTATAAACTGCAACACGTTCACAACAGAACAGAGGACACAACTGGTGCCGCTTGTGTGTAGAAACTGGTCAATCACATTTGGCATAGCAGGGAAATGTGAGATGATAATGTACAAGTACAAACACACATCCGTGATGTTGTCGAAATGTCCACTGTCCCGCATCAAATAGGCCGCTCCTCCCAAACAGTCACAATGTACATTGTCATGCAGTTTGTATGTAAACTTGTACAATGCGTCAACATACATGTGAACACAATGTTAAACTGCATCTCCCCTTCACATTGCAGAGGGAGAACCAACACCTCCTGCAGAGCAGACCCAACAGCTCTTCACTGATGACGAAGAGGACCTCCACACCTTCGACACCAACGCCCTCCAAGAGCTCATGGACAGCTACGGCACCTCACCTCCAGGAGCAGGGCAGCCCAGCTGCATCGAGGAGACCCCACCCCCTGCACAGACCACACAGCAGGAAGCACCCACCACCACGGCTGACTCCCAGGACCCCCACGAACAACACATGGCCTTCCAACGCCGTGTGCTAGAGGTCCAGGAGAAGATGGCTGATCAGGTGCGGGTGGTGTTCGACCTCATGGCAGCCAAACTTGATGCCATACATGGGTGTCTGAGTACCATCAGGGACCACTTACAGTCCCTAATGGACACCCACAGTCCGCTCCATGCTCTCCAACGATCCATGGCTGACATCGCTGGAGTCAGGATACTGAGACAAGAACAACTGTCCAGTCAGAGTGGCTCCAGCGATGTCAGCCGGGAGTTGGGACAGATGCGGGGGCTCATGGAGAACATGGAGCGGATGACGGCGGAAAGAATGGCTGCCACGGCTGCACACCAGCGAGATGTGGCTGGGACCTTTCATGCCCTGCAGTACATCGTCATGGCATTGCTGCCTCAAGGCCTTGCGCAGATGAATGCTGCTGCTGCTTCTACATCCACATCTCCGCCTCCTGATGTGTCAGTGCCTCACAGTGCGGCAGGCAATCCACCACCACCCACGTGTGAGGCACATGTGACATCAGAGGACGAAGATGCGGGTGAATCAACCTTACTGGTAAGGAGGAGGCAGTAGCATTCATCTCCGCCATATGGCCTGTTTCTGCTTGGTTCTGCCCTTTGCATCATCACCTTCCACTGTCCCCCGATACACTATACGACACTCACCTTGAACCTCGACATGGACTGCCATTTTCTGTTTGGTTACCAATGACACAGCGATCAGACTGCGGACTGAACTCTTCCTCTTCCGATGTACTTGTCATTCCCTGAAGGACTCTGGCTGGCCCTCCACGGGCCAATAATGTGAAGTGGTGTTTGCATGGCCCTGTACTGCTCCAGCTGCAACACTCCACTGGATGTGAATTAAACATTCAGAATCGCACAGATGTGTCGTGCCTTTGATCATTCAAGTATGAGAGTATGGATGGATGTAGGGTCAGTGATTCCCCCTTACGTCCATGTTGCTCATGTCGTGGGACTTGGGTCACAGGGTGCAACATTGCCGATTGCGGTCCGGGTGGCGTAGACACTACAACAGAGACACAAGCATCAGTTACTTCCTTGTCCAGCCCAGAACTGAAGCATACCCAGAGCCCCGGGCTCATTGTTCCCACCCCTACGCTGGCCTGCCATACGCCAGGTCAGTCCACTCCGCTTACACTCAGAGGGGGGGGGGGGACAAAGCTACATGTCCCAGGTCTTCCCTGTAGTGATCTACTGATCACTGGTCTAGTTGTCAGCATGCCACAGCCACTCCCCGAGGGCTGGTTCACACCCACACCACACCCATCCAGCACAGGCGTCACAGGACATGTGACCCTGCCAATAAAAGGGGCTTAGCACGTCACATTCCCCACTGCCAGAGATGACATGATGGCGTCCGCACCACGCGACCCAATCATGAAGGGTCCATGACTTGCGTTGCACAGGGTCAGTGGCACCCGCTGCACTGCGGCTGGCACAGGCCTACCGCCACGTGACGATGACTTGCGTTGCATAGGGTTAGTGGCACCTGAAGAGCTGAGCGGGTGTGCAGCCTGCGATGATGCGTTGGCCTCGATGTGGCGTCCAGCGAATCAAGACTCAAATTGAACAGTGTGCCCTGCTGGACCGCAGTGTACGCGCAGGCAGCAGTCAGCACACACATGACTCCACGGTGCGGTGCCGCAGGGTTCGCTGGGGGCCTGTGGCGCGGAAACCAGCGACCGGCTGAGGAGGTTGCACCGGCACATGGAGGGCCCTCTTGGAGACACGCCGGTGGCGGCAGGTGAGCATTGAGGCCTGGGTGCGCAGGGGCGGCCAGTCATCGCTGGGCAGCGGACCGGTCTGGGGACCAGGGCTGGGGTGCAGCAGGCGCACAGGATCGCGCAGGCACCACTGGTCACGGCGGCGGACTCGTGGCTGGGTGGGGGGCGCCGCCCTTGCTGACACGACCCTGCATGCGATGATCGTGATGTGCGCTGGTTGGTTTGGGCCATAGCCACCTCATCTCCAGTGTGAATGTGCCCGTTGAAGGTGGTCGGCCACGTGTGTGTAGGCCTATGGACACGTTGTGCTGGAGACTGAGACACACGCAGTAGTCACTTTGGTGGTGGATTTGTGACGTGTGCATTCCCACAGTTGTGAGTTGGGGGATTGTGGAGTTGAGGTGTGTGGTTTGTTCAGTTGGTACTTGCCGATGGGCAGTGCATTTCCATGGGGGCCATCCTCAAAGCGCTGGTTGGTGGCGGACTTGCGGACATGTGGGAATAATGCACAGTGCCTGGGGAGTTTGCGACGACATTAGTGGACAGGCCACGGTCGTCCACTTTTGTATGCACAGTGATGGCATGCGTGTGGTTGCTGTTGCAGTGATTGTGTGCAGTGTTGGCAGGGGGCACAAGTCATACACGTGTGCTGTGAATTGCCCCCAACACGTGCGTGACGCCAGCTATGGCGTAGTTCCCTTGCGTGGTCTCAAGATGTTCCTGCGCAGTGTGGGGGGAGTGAGGGGCAGGGGTATCGAGCTGACACACACCGTGATGCTTTCAGGTATGATGAGTCCTGCATGATGTGACCGTAACAGCAGTTCGTGTGGTCGTTACCTTCCTCTTCATTCCTACGACGGTTACAGCCACACATACTTCTGTTACGGTCTTCTCATGCATGGTTTATCATGCCTGTGAGCATTCCGGTTTGTCCAAGTGCAGTACACTGTACCAGATTAGGCATGTGACTATACGGAAGTTTAACCATTGTCACCATTTCTCCCACAGGTTTCTGAAGACACATTGCCCTGTTGAAGTTCCCCGTTGGGAATGGAAGGCGTTGGCTGAGCTTTTCGTTTTGTTTGTTTGTGTATTTGTAATAAAGTTCTGTTTTTACACTGTTGACTACTGGAATTCATGACCTGGCGCACCCACATTTCGATTACTACGATCTTGGGCACGGGGCACGGAGGCGTCTAGCACGGCTGGCGTTGGGGTTGGTTGCGCAGGTGCAGCACGAATTGGAACTATTGTGTGGTGCGGATACAGGGGCCCGCCGTTGCTTTTGTCGACATGCATCCATGACATATGTGAGGGAGTTTGATTGGGCTGGCTGTGAGACTCCTCCGACTCCGGCAGTTGTTGGTTGGAAGGTACCAGGGGCCAACAGGTGCAGCACAGCCAGCAGCTTTGTCTGCGGGGGGATGTGGGTTGTCCGCTATGTTGGTACCGTCAGCCTGTGGGCAATGTGGGTCAGGATGCGGTGGATGGTTGTCCTTTTGAGCCTGTGTTGGCCAATGGCTTCCTCTGGCGTTGAGTCTCTGGGGCTGGTGCGTTTTAGGGTCGTCCGCTGTCCTGCACTGCGTAGGTGGTAATCCAGGGGGGGTGGTCCGGGGGGGGGGGGGAAGGCCTGGGAGTGGTGGCGGTGGGTGTTGTGGCCCTCTTGGTTCTCCGAGCTGCTTGATCATTGGCACCATGGCATCTGTTGGTCTTCAGATGTGGCTCTGGGCTGGGCTCCCTTTCATACTGCAGGTAGTCGTCCTGCTTAACACCAGCAAAAGGCAGGTGTTAAATCCCTGCTGCTAATGCGCCTTATCGCCTGTTCTTGGTTCGCATCGCAGATCTGGCTGGTCGTTGAGAATATCGGGAAGTGGTGTTTTCGTGTGTTTTTGCACGGGAACGCCTACTCTGCATATCATTAGCGTTAATTGTCGCACTCATCCGTGGCGATGTTTTTTGCGGCAGCTATCGCTGGTAAACTGGCGATATCGGCAGTTTGCACCAGCTAAAGTGACGATAAGTCGGCGATAAGTCCTTGAGAATATGCCCCTCTGAATGTAGATTCCAACAACACTACTCTCCACTCTTTTCCTCTCCCCTGCAGAAAGCGTAGAGAAACCAGACCTTAGAAGAAGAAAAAAAACAATTGTCATAAAAAGAATAGAGTAGAATAGAAAATAAAAAAACAGTCGTCACAAATAAGGATGGGGGGGGATGAAGAACCGACACATGTAACGTTTAGGTCGAAGAGGCTTCGCCTTCGTTAGCTGCTTTCTGAGGAAATGTGTCAGGTGTTTTTTTTATTTTTTCATTTACATCTGTTGTGAGGTACAACAGGAAGGGTGAGGGAACAGAGGTACTGGCAGGTCACTGCAATGGTACACGGGAATTTTAAAGCAAATACACACGAGAGCGTCTTTTCTATTTGTTGTGTGTGCCCCTCCCCCTTTGCCCTCAGTCACGGCGACACCCTCCCCTGCCTCTCCCCACCAGGCTGACTCTCATTGGACTAATGGTCAAAAAACGAAATCAGAGAAATACGGCAAACTCCGGTGTCTGACACATGTTTTGTTCGGCATTCAGAATCCGTGCTGGCAGGCGCGCGCGTGAAGGAAAGGGGGATAGCGTTTCCCAGAATGACGGGGGAGAGGAATGGCACTGGCAGAGGGGATGCTCCACAGAAGGCTGGCAGGAGGGGATGCTGTCTGTGTGTGAGGGGCAGAGCAGCCCTGGTTTTCCAAAGGGCATCTGCCTCTGCAGTGCTGCGATGGCTCTGTGCGTGCAGGCAGCGACTGTCTTTGCTCCTCTACTTCACCAACAGAAAATGGAATCACTACGCACATGTACAGTATGCACACACTCACGCAGACCCACAACCTCAATCAGACTGCTCTTAAAAACGCGTGTTTCCTCCCTCCCTTGGTTCTGGTTGACTCTCGCGCTTTATCCCTCTTATAAACGTGCATTTTGTATTGAGAGACAATTCCGCAGTATCCCAGCAAATGAAATCGATATGAGCTTGGTTGCAAAAATAAAAGCATACAGCCTGGATGCTTTTTTTTTATCCCATCTCCCCAAACAGGATGGTTCTATTTATTTCAGAGAGCAGAGTATTTTTGAGCCTTGTCTCCAGTTCCAGAGAATGTAAAAGGCCCTGTGTTGTAGGATTTTTTTTTATATTTTCCTTTCATGTGCTGATCTTTTTTTTCTTCTTCAGCTGACAGCCTGCTGTTTCTGCGCTGGGCTTTATTCCAGCGTTGCCAGGTCCCCCTAGGGAAACTTGCACGACCGCTATTCAAAATAAGCCTAAAACATGCCGATCTTTAAAACGACATGGAAAGGCTAATAAATAAAGATCGTTGAACAATTTCCCAAACATTCTGAAAGCTATGTCAAGTAAAATCGTACTGGTGTTGGTACTGCAAGTCACCATATTTTTTACCGAGTTAATGTTTTTCCTCTTTTATGAAAATGCAGCATTAACATTTAAAATTATGTATTTTACTTTCCAGCGTTTCGGATTACTCGTGTTGTGAAATTCCGCTCAATTTTTATTACAAAACAAAAGGTTAATGTTATCTTATTCTTACTGTTTCTTTTGACAGCACTTTAAGGTAACTACAAATCCCATAATGCTGCTTACCTAGGCGTGAAGTTATAACATAGCATACAACCCAACCCTATAAATAAAGCAGTCCAGAGGCAGCTTATTTTCTTGCTGCTCAAGTTTAGTTTATGCGTGCATTGTGCTTAGTTTATTATTAGCGTTTTAAAGAAGAGCGCGTGATAAATTAAATCAAGGATTCTATTCAGAGCAGCTGCGTGTTACACTGTATCTTGTTTGTTTGGTCGAACAGGTTCATGTGTAGAGCTAACGTGCTACTTTGTATCTTGTTTGTTCTTTATTTAAACACCTTCGCGTGGGAAGCGGGCATGTTACATTATTGGAAGTTAGTTAATGATAGGCGCGTGCCGTTTGGTTTTGTCAAATTCGTCCCCACAGGAGAATTGTTTTATGTGCCGGGTTCCTGCTGAAAACAGTCAGCTGAATCGGTTTTAGTGTGGCCTGGTGGTAGGGTTTTGGGTTGTTGATCTATGCGTGGGTGGGTGTTAAGGCTAAGCTGCCATTGAATGATTTGTTTGCATTTGCTGCATATATTAATTTACTGCATTTATCAGATTCAGATTCTTTTTATTTCTAAGAAATACATTCTTACAGACATATTGCAAATTGCCCAATTCATTGACATAATAAAATTACAAATATCATAAAATTACCAATACTAAGTACTTAATTAAATCAATACAGCCAACACATAACACCGGCCTAAAACGAGTATAAAATAGTATATACAATGAAATAACTTCTCACTTGAACTCATTGCGCAATCTGCAGCCCATTTATCCCACATGCGTCAAAATGTATGAAGGTGTACCAGTTTAACCAACAACATGCAAGACTCAGTATGTCAGTTTGCGTAAGAAAAGAGCATTGTACAGGCCAACATACCATAAACCGTCAGATATAGAATCCATATTCAAAATCTCTTTTGACAGGACAGTTATCCCTGCTGGAGCATAGACATAAAATCTCAATTATAAGAAATAAAGTGTATTGTGCAGGGTCTTAATCAGTCTGGCCTCACTAACAGACCCAATTATCTAAGTTAGGGGCCAATGTCCTTACCAGGACATCCTTCTCATTTGATCTGTGTTAGACCTGGCATCTTTGGCGTGTTGTTCCCCTGTCTTTTTTGCTTCTGATGTCCTGTTCTTGACTGTGTGCTGCATTTAGTTTTTGCTGGTTTTTTAACTCTGGGCACTTTAACACTGCTGATCAGTGCTAAAGTGCAAGTGTTCCCTGTGTAAAATGCATCTGTAATTGGTTATCGATTATTGGCATATTTGATTTACTAGTAAATCCGTAGTAAAGTGCACTGTGAGGGCCCAGGGCCTGTAAATCATATGCTATTAGTGGGCCTGCAACACTGATTGTGCCACCCACATGAGTAGCCATGCAAACCTGTCTCATGCCTGCCACTGCAGTATCTGTTTGTACAATTTTAAACTGCCATTTCAACCTGGCAAGTGCACCCACTTGCCAGGCACAAATCGTCCCTTTTATTACATGACAGGGACCCCTAAGGTAGGCCCATGGTAGCCCCATTATTATTATTATTGCAATTTGTAGAGCGCACGGTTACCTCCAACGGAGGTGTCCCGGCGCTAGCAGCGGAAAACAGCTAATGAGGACTCACGACCGGTGTAAGATCTCTAGGGTAGGCCAAAGAGCCAAGTTTTCAGCGCCTTCCTAAACATCAGTTCAGACTTGGACTTACTAATGTGTGCAGGCATGGAATTCCACAAAGAGACAGTCTTTACTGAAAAGGCTTGCCCGCCAATCCTGGCCTTAGCAAAGCGTGGAATCGCAAGCAGTTCCTGTTGATTTGATCTTAGAACCCTAGTCTGACGGTATTTCTGAAGTCTCCGCTTCAGATATTGTGGGCCGGTATCTCCAGCTGTTCTATAGGCCAGGGTTAGTGCCTTAAATTTTCTTCTTCTCTTTACCGGCAGCCAGTGAAGACTGCGCAGGTGGGGGGAAATGTAATGGCGAAGAGGCACATTTCTAATGAGCCTGGCTGCCGCACTTTGAATAATCTGCAGCTTCCTGATCAAATAAGCAGGAAGACCCAAATACAGACTATTAGCGTAGTCCAGCTGTGATGTGACCAGTGCGTGGACTACAGTTTTCCTACAATCCATTGGGAGGAAATGAAGGAATATCCGCAAGGCTTTCAATTTCAAAAAGCACAAAGAGGAGTCTTGACAGATCTGGGCCCTGCCTGTAAGTTTAGAATCAAACTTGAATCCCAGGTTCCTAACGGAAGCAACTGGGAGTGGAGGAGGGTTTAGCTCTGAAGGCCACCAGAGTTCTGACCGTGGAGGAGACGCTTGATTAAAAAACAGTATCTCCATTTTTTCGGTGTTCATTTTCAAACAGCTGTCCGTCATCCATGAGGAGATGTTAAGAAGACACCGCTTAAAATTGATGAAAGCTACCTCAGTATGTTCCTTGAAGGAGAACGCTAGCTGAGTGTCATCAGCATATGAGACAACTTTCACACCACATTGTTCAACTAGCAAAGCCAGAGGGGTGAGGCATATATTAAAAAGGGTTGGGCTCAAGGCCGAGCCCTGAGGGACACCGCACATCAGAGATCTGGAGGAAGAGACATGAGGGTGAAGGGACACTTGCTGAGACCGGCCCTCAAGGAATGAGTGGAACCAGGCTAAGGTGGTTCCCGTCACTCCCAGGAGCTCGAGTCTTTCTAAAAGGATCCAGTGTGATACCGTATGAAAAGCTGCGGAAAGATCCAACAGCACTAGTATTGCACAGCTTCCCTGGTCTAACGTGGCACGTATAGTCTCTGCCACCTCAAGTAGAGCTGTCTCGGCATTATAGCCCGACCTGAAGCCTGACTGGGAGTCATGCAGATGGTTATTAGACTCCAGGAAAACCGATAATTGTTTCTGGACTTCTTTCTCAAGAATTTTGGCCGGCGCTGGAAGGAGAGAAATTGGCCTAAAACTTTTGAGTACTGCCGGGTCTGCATCCTCTTTCTTGAGGATGGGCCGGACATAGGCCGTTTTCCAAATAGTAGGATAAGAGCCTGATCTCAAAGAAGAGTTCCAGATGGAGTTCAATACAGGGTTGAGCCAGGAGGCCATCAGCATGAAGAATCTGGCTGGGCAAGGATCGGCCGGAGAGCCTGATTTAGTTCTGTTCAACTCCAACAGGGATGCTTCAGGACAAAATGGGCGGAACTCAGACCAAGTGCCAGCGAGGGGGGGATGGATGATGGCCTATCTAGCGGCCCTGTCAAGGGAAAGGAGGAATAAATCGCCTGAATTTTCTCCTGGATAAAGATGGCTAAATCTTCGAAGAGAGTAGCAGAGGGAGCAATAGTGCTCTTCAATGCCAGTGGTTTAGTAAATCCCTGGACTATCTTAAAAATCTCTTTCGCAGTGTTGTCCGAGGACTTAATTTGCTTAGCAACGTAATCCCTAATGGTGTTACGTTTTTGTCTCTGAAATTGTTTTAATGCCGCTTTATATATGCACTTGGCCTCTGCTTCATAATTTTTTCGCCAAGCACGCTCAAACTTCTTACACAAGCTCTTTTCCAGCCGAAGTTCAGTCGTGAACCAGGGGGCCGAAGGTTTATTCCTAGCCTGGTTCATGGTCTTAATAGGGGCAATTTTGTCAAGGGCAGCGGTGACCCAGTGTTAGACCTGTCAGCCCTAGGGTGGTCTTCCCTTATATTTTTTTCCCTTTTTGCCTCGTATCTGACCGCCATTTTTGTTGGACATAGGACTCTGGGCGCCTTACCGCTGCTAAACAGTGCTGAGGTGCAGGTGCTCTCTCCTAAAAACATGGTTGCCACCGGCCCCTGCTACTGCGGTGAGGCCACTGTCCTGTCTGCGCACTAGTAGTTGGGATAAGGCTGGGACTTAATGCTTCTGTAGCCTTGACCGTCCCGCCTCTTGTCACCTTAGACAGACACCACAAAGTCCCTAGATTCTTCCAGAACCTTCCAAACCCCCAACTTGCTGCCTTTTTGGAGGGTCACCTGACTAGGGGGTATAAAAGAAAAGGAGGGAACCCCATAGCTCAGTTACACCTCTGGACCTGGGGACTCTCTGCAGGAGTGCAGACTGCTGCGCTAGGGGGGGGTTGCTACACTACTGAGACTGACTGCGCCTAGGAACTGCTGCCCCAAGATAGCTGAGTTGCCCCGCCTGCCTACTGATCTCGCCCTGCCAGAGGGGGAACCAGGACCAACCCCTCCAGGGTGTTTCCACGAGCAAGGCTGACTGACTGCCTTGATTTTGGGACTCATGACCACCTCCAAATATTGGTCTCTGCAACCCTGCCGGAAGAATTACCTGGCTGTAAAAAGGACAATCACGCTTGTCTAGAAACCTGTGTTCTCCGTACCAGCTGCCAGCCTTGGCCCCCTACTGCGCTGAGCTCTAGAAGCGCTGCTGTGCCCAAGATCACCACCGCGGCCCCGGAGGTGAGGGAGGAGAAGCGCTAGGTGTTGGGAACTCACCGCCGCTGGCCGGGAAACCTCCTGAGAGCGCTGAGAGAGAAGAGCGCTACAGTGGCCAAGATCACCGCCGCGGCCCCTGAGTCGGAGTGAGGGCCGCCGCGTCCGCCGTCGAGGCCGGGAGGCGCTGCAGCGGAAGGCGCGAAGGAACATCCAGCCCCGGCCCGGGAGCGCCGCGCTGGGATTGGGTGCGAGAGGGAAGCGTCGCCTGGCAACCGGGACTCCGGCCGCGTCATCGACAGCATTCCCGGGAAGCCGCGCACTGATTGGCCCCCGGACGAAGAATCATTCAGGAGATCCGGGGCTCGCCCAGACACACGCGAGAGGGGCTCCAAGGAGGGCGGGAGCCCCCGAAACCTCCAGACCGGTTTCCCTGAGGCGGGGCGCCCCGTGGATGGCAGTGAATCAATCCGCCTCCCCAGGTAAAAGCCCCGAGTGAAGTGAGGAGTGGGCTGACTGGGGGGGGGGGGCGTCCTGCGCATACTGGACCCAGGCACCACATTGCTACCTAAATTCTCCCACAGTGATTGGACTGGTGAGTCGTGCGAACTGTGATCTACGCTTATGAAGAGACTCATGCACGTCTGCAGTGGGGATAGCCCCAGGGGCTCCTGGGGGCCTGAGTACATCGTGAGGATAGTCAGGCAGGGGTAGCCACTATGCTTAGAATGCCTTCTCCTGTAATGTTTTCCATGAAATGGTGTTAAACCCCTGCATAAGGAACAACGTTGATATTTGCCCTCCAATTCCCACTATGGCGAAATTGAAATTATACGCTGACGATATTATGCTTTTTATTAAACCTGAGTTAGAGATCCAGGTAAAAACCTTTAAGATTTTTGAGGAATTTGAAGCGTTAGGTGGGTATAGAATTAATAAAAAGAAAACTGAAATTATACAGTGTGGTGGAGTGGGCCTGGATTTGCACCCTGATATTTCCTTATGTTTAAACACCAAACCCAAGAGATATCTGGGGGTTTATTTCTCAGAACGTATAAATGATTTATTTCATTTAAATTTTGTCCCGCTTTTACGAAAAATTCAGGATCTGTTTGCACGTTGGAATTCTCTTCCATTATCTATTCTGGGTAGAGTTGCACTAATTAAAATGTCTGTTCTTCCACTTTTTAATTTTCTTTTTTCGGCCATCCCATGTATCTTGTTTGGTTCTTTTTTCTCCCGAATAGAGTCTATGGGGCCGATTCCGATCTCGGTCGGAGGCGTACCCAACACCATTCGGTCGGGAAAAAAGCCATGCGAAAGCCTGTTTCCCGACCGATCCGTACAGCACACCGAACGAGTAAGTACGATGCGCACAACAGCAAAGAATCCGGCCGAGCCGTACTCACCCAAACCAGGTCCTGTTCCCCGACCGAGGCGAATCCGGAAACGCTGAATCGAGTCGCACGGAAGCCAAAATGCAGCTCCGTCCGGCCGAACGAGTACGATGCGCTTTCCGTACGCGCCGAACCCGTCGCTACGCACGGCACGTCAAAGCATCCGAGAGAGGCGCACATAAGCTCCGATTCGCGCCACAACACGATCCACGGCTCCGAGACGAACACGGCAGCGACGAGGACGACGCGAAGCGACGAGGACGAGGCGAAGCGACGAGGACGACGCGAAGCAACGAGAAGGACGAACGACACAAACCAACCATGAATCCCTTCGTCCCGATCATACCGATATTCTACATTTACTACCGGAACAGGCACGGACGCGTACGGCGCAATCAATCAATCAATCAATCATGTCACTTATAAAGCGCACTACATACCCGCGAGGGTCTCAAGGCACTGGGGGAAGAGGGGGTGGTGCTGCTACTGATCGAAGAGCCAGGTCTCTAGGAGTCTTCTGAAGGCCAGTAGGTCTTGGGTCTGTCGGAGGTTGGTGGGGAGGGTGTTCCAGGTCTTGGCGGCGAGGTGGGAGAAGGATCTCGCCGGCGGCGGTCGCTTTCCGGATGCGGGGGACTGTGGCGAGGGCGAGGCTGGTCGAGCGGAGCTGGCGGGTGGGGGTGTAGAAGCTGAGTCGTCTGTTGAGGTAGGCTGGTCCGGAGTTGTGGAGTGCTTTGTGTGCGTGGGTGAGGAGCTTGAAGGTTATCCTCTTGTTGACAGGGAGCCAGTGCAGGTCTCTCAGGTGGGGTGTGATGTGGCTGCGTCGGGGGATGTCGAGGATAAGACGTGCAGAGGCGTTCTGGATGCGTTGCAGCCGTCTCAGGAGCTTAGCCGTCGTTCCTGCGTAGAGGGCGTTTCCGTAGTCCAGCCTGCTGGTGACGAGGGCCTGGGTGACTGTTTTTCTTGTTTCGGTGGGGATCCACTTGAAGATCCTGCGGAGCATTCGGAGGATGTTGAAGCAGGATGAGGAAACGGCGTTGACCTGCTTAGTCATGGAGAGGGTGGGGTCGAGGATGACCCCTAGGTTGCGTACGTGGTCGGTGGGTGGCGGGGCTGTTCCCAGTGATGTTGGCCACCAGGAGTCGTCCCAGGCTGAAGGGTTGGAACCAAGGATGAGGACCTCCGTCTTGTCCGAGTTCAGCTTCAGGTGGCTGGTCCTCATCCATTCGGCGACGGCCTTCATTCCTTCGTGGAGGTGGGCTTTGGCGGTGTGAGGGTCTTTGGTGAGGGAGAGGATCAGCTGGGTGTCGTCGGCGTAGGAGATGATGTTGAGGTTGTGCTGTCGGGCGACGTGGGCGAGGGGTGCCATGTAGATGTTGAACAGCGTTGGGCTGAGGGAGGAGCCTTGGGGTACGCCGCAGATGATCTTGGTGGCCTTGGATCGGAAGGGGGCGAGGCGGACGCTTTGTGTTCTGCCGGAAAGGAACGATGTGGTCCAGTCCAGGGCCTTCTCTGGATCCCGGCGTCGTGAAGGCGCGTTCGTAGTGTGTGGTGGCAGACCGTGTCGAAGGCGGCTGATAGGTCCAGGAGGATGAGGGCTGCTGTTTCTCCGTTGTCTAGCAGGGTCCTGATGTCATCGGTGGCGGCGATGAGGGCGGTTTTGGTGCTGTGGTTGCTGCGGAAGCCGGACTGGGAAGGGTCCAGGATGTTGTTCTCCTCGAGGTAGCGGGTCAGTTGTTTGTTGACGATTTTCTCGGTGACCTTCGCGGGGAACGGGAGCAGAGAGATGGGTCGGAAGTTCTTGAGGTCCTTGGGGTCTGCCTTGGGTTTCTTGAGTAAGGCGGTGATCTCGGCGTGCTTCCAGCTTTCCGGGAAGGTTGCTGTCTCGAAGGAGATGTTGATTATTTTCCGGAGATGGGGCGCGATGGCTGTACTGGCTTTGTTGAAGATGTGGTGAGGGCACGGGTCTAGCGGTGAACCGGAGTGGATGGTGTTCATGATCTCGCTGGTGTCCTCGTCGTTGATGTTGGTCCAGGAGAGCAGGCGGTTGGTGGTTGTGGGGGCAGTGGTCTCGGTGGTTGCTGGGGCGGTCGTGGTGTTGAAGCTGTCGTGGATGTCGGCGATTTTGCGGTGGAAGAAGGTGGCCAGTGAGTCGCACAGGTCTCGCGACGGCTGGATGTCGTTGGTGTTGGAGCTGGGGTTGGAGAGTTCCTTCACAATGTTGAAGAGCTCTTTGCTGTTGTGTGCGTTGTTGTCTAGGCGGTCTTTGAGTGAGGCCCTCAGAAGGTAAGCCAGACACCAACCACAAAACACATACAACACGTACACGACACATCACACACACACAGAGGGATGCAGAATATACTTGCAACAGCAGCACCATAGGGGCGGGATGCCCATCACCAATGCCACATATGCACACAGGGGCCTGAATGCGCACCACCACCCCTACCCAGGGGGGCTGGATGCCTACCACTACTACCACCCTCACCCAGGGGGCTGGATGCCTACCACTACTACCACCCTTAGCCAGGGGGGCAGGATGCCTACCACTACTACCACCCTTAGCCAGGGGGGCAGGATGCCTACCACTACTACCACCCTTAGCCAGGGGGGCAGGATGCCTACCACTACTACCACCCTCACCCAGGGGGCTGGATGCCTACCACTACTACCACCCTTAGCCAGGGGGGCAGGATGCCTACCACTACTACCACCCTTAGCCAGGGGGGCTGGATGCCTACCACAACTACCACCCTCACCCCGGGGGGGCTGGATGCCTACCACTACTACCACCCTCACCCCCAGGGGGGGCTGGATGCCTACCACTACTACCACCCTTAGCCAGGGGGGCAGGATGCCTACCACTACTACCACCCTCACCCAGGGGGCTTGATGCCTACCACTACTACCACCCTTAGCCAGGGGGGCAGGATGCCTACCACTACTACCACCCTCACCCAGGGGGGCTGGATGCCTACCACTACTACCACCCTCACCCAGGGGGGCTGGATGCCTACCACAACTACCACCCTCACCCAGGGGGGCTGGATGCCTACCACTACTACCACCCTCACCCAGGGGGCTGGATGCCTACCACTACTACCACCCTTAGCCAGGGGGCTGGATGCCCACCACTACTACCACCCTCACCCAGGGGGGCTGGATGCCTACCACCACCCTGAGCCAGGGGGCAGGATGCCTACCACTACTACCACCCTTAGCCAGGGGGGCTGGATGCCTACCACTACTACCACCCTGAGCCAGGGGGGCAGGATGCCTACCACTACTACCACCCTTAGCCAGGGGGCTGGATGCCTACCACTACTACCACCCTGAGCCAGGGGGGCAGGATGCCTACCAATACTACCACCCTCACCCAGGGGGTGCTGGATGCCTACCACTACTAACACCCTCACCCAGGGGGCTGGATGCCTACCACTACTACCACCCTCACCCAGGGGGCTGGATGCCTACCACTACTACCACCCTTAGCCAGGGGGGCTGGATGCCTACCACCACTACCACCCTGAGCCAGGGGGGCAGGATGCCTACCACTACTACCACCCTCACCCAGGGGGCTGGATGCCTACCACTACTACCACCCTTAGCCAGGGGGCAGGATGCCTACCACTACTACCACCCTCACCCAGGGGGCTGGATGCCTACCACTACTACCACCCCCACTCATAGGATGGACAATGCATGACACAACCAGCACACCACAACCTAGGGAATGCAAGAAGAAGACATCCCCCAACACCATGACAAGCGTGTGTAGACTGTGTCAAATGCCTACAACACCGAACATGACTTTGAACATACAATGTGACCCCCTAGCACATGTGCCACACATATATGTGTGTGGCACCCACAATGCAAGCAGGCCATGACCATTGTGGCAATGGGGTCCAAACCCCCATCATCACAGTGACCAAAATGTAAGTGTGGGGTCCATAGCTGAAGCACACTTTGAACAATGTGGCAATGGGGTCCAAACCCCCATCATCACAGTGACCAAAATGTAAGTGTGGGGTCCATAGCTGAAGCACATTTTGAACATTGTGGCAATGGGGTCCAAACCCCCATCATCACAGTGACCAAAATGTAAGTGTGGGGTCCATAGCTGAAGCACATTTTGAACATTGTGGCAATGGGGTCCAAACCCCCATCATCACAGTGACCAAAATGTAAGTGTGGGGTCCATAGCTGAAGCACACTTTGAACATTGTGGCAATGGGGTCCAAACCCCCATCATCACAGTGACCAAAAGGTAAGTGTTGACAAAGAAAGAGGTGCAACTGCCAAACTGCATGGATGATTCCTGGTCACAGAACAACAAACACATCAGTGGCAAAGTAGTGTATGTGTCCCATTGCAACATAAATTGGGGGAGCCAAATCCTGCAGTGCAAATAAGACATAACTTTGGCCATGTGCAGACAAACAACACCCATGGGGGCTGACACCGTCAACAATCATCAATGACACAATGACAGAAGTGACCATCAGAATGCAGACCCACATATTTGCACCAATGGGCACACACATGCAGATACCCTGTGGAGACTGCAGATGTGAGGTGAACAGATACCATACCATGGCAGCAATGGGACACACAAACCATGATCATTGTGCTGACCGATGACCTAGGAGTCCCAGGGACAGCAGGGGAAACCCACCAAACTACATACAGCCAATGGCACACCCAAGATATGCCAATGCAGTGGTGCAGATGCACAAACACAAACAGGCAGACCCACACTGCACATCATACACAACAGGTGAGGGGGTGCCAGTGTCCCCATGCAACCACACAACACATGAGGAGACCTGAATACCAATCATACAGATGTGCATACAGTGCCACACAAAGGTAACTCATGGATCAAAATCCCCTATGTGGGCAAGCAGGCATTGTCAGATGAGAGGGAGCACAAATCACACATGTCACACAGGCACGTAGGGACAGCAACTGACACAGCAAGACACAGACACACCACAGCACCACCCCCGGGGCCCCCACAATGTGGTGACCCTGGGCTGCATTACAATCCCACTGTGATGACAAAGCCAAATGTGGTTCACACTGTGAACCACAGTCATGTGTACTGAGCAACTAACTACCATCACACCTACACAAGCACAAATCAAACAGCATGGCCAGTAAGCCAAGGCCAACATGGAGGCAGGGGCCTAGCCGGGCAACAACTCTCATCTGCACACACTCAACACCACACCCCTCGACCTCCAACAATGTGCAGCAGTGAAGCACACATGCACTGGTGACATTGCACATGCACCCATGACTATTCCAGGGTGGTGGGTGGGAACCAAGGTGCAGAAACACATCACACATGGACACTCAACAAGACTCCTGAATGTCTGACACACTGCACACTACGGCGTACATGGACATGACGGCAATACCACACCCACCAATGGGATCACAGCCACAGTCACACACCAATGAAGAAGCCAAGGTCACCCACAAAGAACACACATAGACAACAACCAACATTGCAGCCCGGACCCTGAGAAGTGCCAGCAGTCACACACACAACGTGTCACAATCACTGAAAGATAACACAAACTGGAAATCACATGACAGGGGCAAACAACAAGTGCCAAGGGGAAACCTGACTGTGACCCATCTGCGTCTGCACACAAACTCAGCCCTGACAGAAAACACACCTATGGGTGACACCCTGATGACCAGTAATGTGCCATGCACCCACATCACAGAGAACCCAGGGAGAAGACTTTGGGGGAACATAGCTCAACTCAGCTAGCATCACAAACAGGTACAACACTAGGGATCACAGCATGCACAGCTAAACGGAAGTGAACACACAGACATGCACATACAACACACACCTTGGGCGCAGGCAATGTCACAGGAGTACACACTGCCATGAGGGGACTCCACTCCTGTGTGAGGAAAGCTGTGCCATATGTTGCCTCAGTAGGGCCCCACCATGTCAGCTGAGCACTTGGTCACACAATCAACAATTAGCACCAAATGAGGGCTCCCGTCACATCAGCCTGGTCATGGAAGTGCCAACGGAATCATCAGCACAGATCCAACACACTTGTATAGCAATGTTGCACTGACAACACAGATGAGTCCTTCCCCATTGATGCCCAAACCTGCATGTCCAGTGGTGATGGCCACACGGTCAGGGAAGTAGATGAATTGAACAATGGCAGGCACAACAGATGTGCAGGGGTGGAAGCCACAGATGTGAAATAGCCAATCTAAGTAGGAAATCCCATTGCCAAATACTGAACACATGACACCCTCAGATGCTGCTATGGATGACATGGATACACCACAGGATAGGACACATTCCCCTGGACCACATGGGTCCCTGCACAGTAACACTTCATTATCATGAGACCAAATATCACCATCACTGCAGCAAGGGCATGGTTAGCATCATCAACATCATGTACATCAGAAGCAAAAGCACTAGAGAACAGAAAGTTGCTTTATTCAGCATATGTGGCATTAAAAGTAGAAGTCCGGTAGAACATAAACAAAGGCCAATGGCCAGTCCATCAACAAAGTCACAAGTGGGTGACAGTGGCAGATGCCACCCTACACATGCCTGCACAAAACCAGGGACAATCCACTAGGAGGGGCAACCGGGTGGGTAGGCCAGGCACAGCAGGGACAGGATCAGGGCTCACCAGGAGGAAGCAGGGAAGGGGTGGTGGGTGCTGGAGAGCCACTGACAACTGCAGTGGAGGTGTCTGACATGGTGTGTGCCGGCACAACTGGGGGGCATGGCTCAGATGTTGTGGGTGCCGGCACGACTGCAGTGGACCCTGCAGATGGAGTGGACAGGTCCGCCACTGCAGTGCCCAAGTCAGACAGGGTGGTAGTGGACTCCACTGCAGTGCCTACCACCAGGGGAGGAGAATGGGGAACAGGCAAGGTGGGCTGAACAGAGGGGGAGGACACCCTCACCACATCAGTGGCACAGACAAGCGCAGCGGGGGGTGTGGTGCCGGGAGAGCAAGTGGCAGGGGGAGAAGGCCGGAGCCTCTTGGGGATGGTATATCTGTGGGTGGGGGAACCTGGGGCCGGGTGTGGTGGGGGCACCTGTGGAGTGGGGGCCTGAGGGATGGAGGAAGGAGACCTGGTGCTTGAGCTGCAGGGCGGCGGCGGGGTCTTGCTCTTAGCACTCCGGGGGACTTGCGGGTGGGGGCCTCAGTCTGTCTGTGCCTGGGGGAGGGTGTCCGGGGGCGAGGGGCACTCTGCTCCGTGTGGGGGGCTTCCTCTTCACCCTGGATGCTGGGGCAGCTGGATCGGAGGGGAAGAGGCCGAGGTCACTGAGGAAGAGGCGCTGGGTCTTTGGGGTTGCAGGTGAGGCAAGGGAGGGTGCTTTGGAGGGAGAGGCAACTGAGGACTGCGCAGTGCCCGTGGATGCGTGTGTGTGTACCAGGGCCCCATCCCCTGTGAGTCTGGTTTCAGTCCCCTGACTGTGCGTGCGTGTGCGTTTTGTTTGTGGCGTGTGTGTCTGTGTGCTGGACGTGTGTGTGCTGGTGTGTGCCTGTGCCGGTGTGTGTGTGCTTGGGACGGGTAAGGTGCTGGGGAGTGTGGATGGAGCAGAGGCAGGAGGGGTGAGGGACTGTCTGAGGAGGGACACTGCTGCCGTCAGGGAGGAGTCCATGGACCTGTTGCCCCTCTGTAGGTCAGACATGCCCGATGAGATGCCCTCCATGAACGACACCAGCTGAGTCAACAGTGCGGTGTGCGCATGGAGGACACTCAGCATGGCTGTCTGCCCTACATGGAGCTGGCGAAGGAGGTACACAGACTCCTCACTCAGGGCAGCAGGGGACACAGGGGCAGGGGGTGCGGTGCCTGGGCCAAAGGAGACACGCTCCCGAACATGGGAGCCTCCACAGACCTGGGGAA